>VXBR01008026.1:850588-958704 GCA_013400215.1 Cisticola juncidis
GGGGGGGGGGGGAGGGGGGGGTGTGTTTTTTTAAGGAAAGAAAAACAGACAGGAATGTAAAATTAGAGGGGAAAAATTCGTGTGAACCAAGTGAAAGGCTTTTAGAAAAGCTCCTCAGCTTTCAGCATGACTCATCCCTCTAGCTGCAGCTGGAAGTATTTGGAGGAGAACTTGCCTATGAGGTCGACAAGTTTCTTTGGATTTTTTTTACCGTCTTCTTTTTTTTTTTTTTTTTATGCGAAGATTTCACAAGACGTGCTTCTGAGCATCCGCAGCTGTGGAAAATGTATATAAAAGCTAAGGCACTTAACTTCTTGAAAGTGTATCAGTAGATTTTACAAATCTGTAGCAGCAGGGTGAAATGAAGACCAATAAATAACTGTGCTGAACCCGCCACCCTTACACACAATAAGACAACTCTTATTTGATGCAACCTCAATTTTTCTGTTTTCCTGAGAGATGGCAAAGAAAGAATAAACACTCCAGATCAGCAGTACCAAGAGACAAGACTGAAAATGCAGAAGGAGTAGAATTTCTGTCCCAACCATACTGCATCCTCGAAGTGTTCTTTAAAATATATTCTGTCTTCAAATTAGGCAGCTATTCATTTCAAGTTACGTGAAATTCCCGTCTCTCAGAAGGAAACTCATCATGCTAGTAAAATATAGAGGCTCTAACCAGTTAATCACTAAATACTACTTAAAAATACATTTTTAATATTAAAAAATAAATTGAAAAGCAGACCCCAGTCTTTGAATTTTTACCATTTGAACCAAAATTTATAGTCCGTATTTAACTGAGATCCAATACCCACCATCTTCTCAAAACTTCTGAGCATAGCAGAGATCTCACTAAACAAAGTAACTTGAAGATGAATGAGTACCATCAATAATATTAGCAATTTGTATGCATTTTTTCCAACAGTTGATCATCAGCAACTGATTTAGATCTCCAAGTATTTCAAACATAGTCATTCTAGTTTTCCAACCATCTTGAACAGAAAATCATCTCAAAAAAAAAAGTGATCTACTCAAACTTCAAGACCTGAATTTACAGAAACATGCAGAAAGTTAAAAGCTTTTAAGCCAACTTGCTTTTGGTTTTATACCTAAAGATGACTTTAAAACCCATGGCTTTAGTACAATATATGTATTGCAATACAAGCTATTTAATATAAGAAATTTAACTGAGAGCCAAGGACAGAAAGCTGTAGCATGCTTCATTATTCCCACTGCTAGAGAAAATATTAACAGTGTTTAAGGAGATGACAGCTGGGGCATAGGTGTTTTCAGTGAGAGCAAGCCTGGGTTAATACAGTCTGTGTGACTACCAGCTAGCTATGTTGTTCTAGGCAGACTAAATTTCCTTATTGTACAAAAGAAAACAAAAGCAGTTTGTGCTTTCTACTTTATTGTTGAGCCTGGAAGCGTGAGACTGCTTGATTCATCAATTACAGCCACACAAATTTTTGCTGAGCAAGTTCACATATTCACAATACAAATAAAATTACAGTTTTGCTTTGGTAGTGCATCATAGTAAGATTTCTACTCAAACACAAGCACAAGAGTGAATGTTTTAGCTTTGTTCTAATTAGAAGCCTGAATCACTGCTGCTCTTGAAGAATGTTTGACTTGGCAATCACAGCTTATTATTTCATCCAGAGGGAATCTGATTCTAGAGGCTGCACTATCATTCTGCCAATCCTCATGCCACATGGAAAGAATACATTCAGGTGTGTAGGTTACATGAAAAAAAAAAACAAACCCTCTTTTGATTAATGCAATGAACAGGATAAATCTTAAGAAACATATATTCATTAAAAAATGTAACGCTGTGGAGGACTATAGAAGTGGTTGATTCTTTGTGTGGGATGAAAAAATAGATATCTCACCCTGATTCTCTTTCTTGTAGACTCTACAGCTCTAGAAATGATAATCATAGCAATGATAAAGAGTAAACTTTGCAAAATGCTGTTACTTACAGCTGATTGGGCTCTAGTAGCATAATAAAATTTCTTGTAAGTCCAAGTCAAGTATAGGTCAAGCAAACATTTTGGAATGGATTAATAGATTTCAAAATACCCAGCTACATGAGACACAGCTCAAAGTTGCGCTTCCTTGTGAAAACAAATGTTACTGCATTAGCCTACAGAGTATCCAAATTCCCAACAAGAAACAAGCCCATCAGCGAAAAACCCCCTTTTTACAATGTAAAGCATTTATAAATGGTAGGGGGGTTCTCTTTCCAAAACACAACGTAAACCAGAATTGCTTGAACCCATTTAAACCCAACATAAATAATGTTGACCTGACATATTAAGTATAGAAACAGACCCAGAGAAGTCTTGGATGAGAGAAGAGGGAGGAACAAGGAACCATGAACAGAGGCTGTTTTTCTGAGTCAGTCTACCACAAGAGAACTTGGACCACATTCCTCTTCAGTGTGATGTGAAGGTCAAAGGAGACACCACAGGAATTTTAACCCTTTCCCCAAAAGCTGTGAGAGCTTCTGCAGAGGACTGGTTTGCTCTTCAAGAACTCTTGTGTCTATTCTTTCTCTCATTTGCTTAAAACCCAAATTATGAAATTTATGAAAGTTTAGGTGTTTTTTTGGTTTGGTTTGGGTTGGGTTTTTTTGTTTGTTTCTTTGTTTGTTTGTTTGTTGCTTTGAAATTATGCCTTAAGATCAAATACACCTCACCACCTTTTTTTTTCTTTTTTTTTTAAGAACCTCCTTCTACACCAAATCTCTGATAATGAAGTAGTCTGATCCATCAGAAACCCCCTGGTTTTGCTGACATGAGTTTTGAACAAAGTATTTGGTTCGAGCTGTGAACAAGAAGAGAGAAACAATCTATCTCCTCAGCAATTTTCAACCACCATTTCGTAGTATCTGTCCCTGTTAGACACACAAAAGACCAGATATGAAAAAAGAGGCAGGCCAGACTGGTTTCTGTACAAGTGACAAGGAATAAAAGGTTTTAAGTAAACTAAAAATGCTGAAAAATACCCTGAACTGCCTTAAAGCAGCATTTAACTGCACCTGACTGCACAGTGACTCCCTTCTATGGGAGAAACGTCTGGGAAGTGGTGATCACCAGCAGGTGCACATCCCACATGGGAATGAGATCTTGGAGGAGACCTGTGGTGGCGGCTGCTACTGCTGTGCTGCAGCACAAAAAAGAAGAAAACTTTCCATATCACTGGCTGGCTCAGAGGTTTACTGCTCAGCAGCAGCATTTCTCCAGTCCCAAGTCTCAGGCAAGGCATGTTTGCAAGCTGCAGTGCTTGGATTTGCAGCAAAAGGATAACATATTTACAATGAAAGAGCAAGGAAATATCCTTGTTCCTGCCATATGGATGTCTCTATCGGAAGCCAAAAGGAGGAACATTATGCAGTATAGAGGCCAGGCTTGTCTTAATGAGGCTGATCGAACAGCCACACAAGACAACAGCAGATTATCACTGACTTCAAAGGAAGCTGAATCATATGCCCAGAATGCATATGATTGCAAACAGTAAGTCTTTGGAAAATACTGTTTCTCTTCACCATCCCTACTCCCCTACTCCCAGATCATTCCCTCCATAAGCATGTTTTCCAAGTTTCCCATTTTCTCAAATTCTACGTACCAAAGTGCTGAGTTAACACAGGGCAGTTATCTACACAACATTTATCTTCAGAAGAGACAATCTTCTCACAGACAATTTAATGAATGGTCCATGAGGGAAAGAACAGAAAATAACAACAACAAAAAAAAGATAAAATAACCACGGATATTTAGAAAAGTCCTGAGGAATGCAGTGCCTTGAGCTTAAGCATCAATGATTTTCCTCCAGGGGCTGCAGTTCCTCACTCCGTGATGCAATGCGAGTCAGCCCCACTGAGTCCTGAGGCAGCACACAGTGTTCCTCTGCTCAGCCTCTCACACGTGGCAAATGGGAAGCAGAGGCAGACTCAGCAAGCCTGTCTCATGCTGAGAAAGGAGTGAAAAGTAAGGCTGAGTGGAAAAAAGAGCAGGCAGACACTTCTCTATAAATGGCAGAAAGCAGGGAAATGCATCATTTCTTTCTAGACAGGAGAAGCAATTATCAGAGGAATTAAGTGATTCACAGAGTGCTGATTATAACTCTAGCCTTTTGCACTGCCAGGAAGAGAGAAGAATGGAACAGCAGGTATAAAGAAAATGGCTCCTAAACTTAAGTTGGGTGCCTAAATTGGGAACCAACACTCACAGAGAAGATACTGAATCCACAGGGTGATGCCCAAGCTAAGAGCCTGCTGCCTTTCCTCCTGGCTGCTTAGAAAGCCCAGGGGCCTGAGTTGCATGGCCAGAACAGTTATCACCTCACAAAAGAGGTGCACGTGCACTGCTCATTCATTTGAGTCATAAAATTACATCAATGCAGATCCACACCACCACTACTGGAGGAAAACTTGAGGGCCATTGAGATGTTTATGAGCGTGTTCAGATCAAATGGATGAAAACCAGTAAATCTCCATACTCCCATAAAGTATCCAAGCTTAGATCTTTGACACTGAAAAACCTCATCTATGTAGCAAAGATGCTGCAACTGTGCATCTCAGCTGAGGAATTTACCCCAGGAATCTGCAGGAAGAGGAGCTATTTCAATCTCAAATTACAGCCAACATACATTTATAGCTGCTTTGAAAAGCTATTGGTGAACAGCACTAAGTTACAGGCCATTATTTGCTTATAGTCCTGCCACCCAGTGTAGCCACTTGGTACCATGAGCTCAGAAAAGCAGTAGAGCATCTACAACTAGCAGAGTGGCAAGTCTAAAATGCAATCAGCCTTTTGGGCCCTGGCCCATGGAATTTGTAGGCAACAAACAACCTGTGCTTTCTGAACTTCTCCAGCCCTTGCAATAAGCAGAAGAAACACTGCAGATAACTTCAACTCCCCGTTCTCTCTGTGGGACTGCTGAAAGTGCAATCATAATGAAGCATAAGAGAAAAGAATCAGCATGGGTGATAAATGAACAAGAAATTTCACCCCCAAAAATCACCTGATTACTGCTCAGTCCAAAATTATGTGCATGAAAATGTCTGAGAAGCAACTGTTAGCACAGCACAGCAGCAGCTTGCCTAAACTGCTTCCACTTCAGGGGTGTCACTCTGCTGACTTCAATTTAGAAGAAGAGACACAGTCTCTGAATTTAAGAGAGGATTTAGGAGAGGAGTCTCATGGTCTTTTTTACTGTTTTACTAACCTGCAGCATTGACTAGAAAGCCAGGCAGTAAAGCTGACAGAGACTGTCACTAGCAGCTGTAGTGGATGGTACAGTGATGGGACAGACTCCACAGACAAAAACTGAGATCGAAATAGGGCTCGAGATGATTATTAAAAACAACTGGAATCTGTATCCAAATGTAACAACAAAGCAGCAGGCTGATTGTCAATAGGATCAGCTGAAGTATTTGGCCTGCTTTTGACAGGCCCATGTGAACACTTTGATTTAATGTGCTCTGGCTGCCATTACCCTACAGTGTCTATTATTAAATTTGCCACTATTACACTTTCCAAGTCTCACATTCCTTTTAGGCTGTCACAGGCAGACTGTGGGTGCAGAATAGGACAGGAATATATTATTCTGTGATCATTGCCTGTACATCATTTTCCATGAATTCTAGCTCCAGAGACCTACTGGTGTATGACTGAAAACCCGAAATGTCTTCAGAGAAGCAGTTAGTACAGCACTGCTGGCAGAGTTGCAATCTCTTCAAGTTTGCTTCATCTTCATAGCACCCCAGCAATTCCAGTTTCTCCCTGATTTGTTGTGGGATGATAATATGACAGACTAAAATGTGCTACAAAAGCATGACAGGTGATAATGTGGTGTGTGAGGATGGGATTTTACTCGAAAGATCAGCTTGCTCTCTTTCTAACCTTTTCCCACATTTACTGGAAGAACTCTGCAGATGTTCTAATTTGAAAGCAATGTCAAGCTGGAACATTTTCCAACTTGACCTCAGTCATCATTGCTGCAGCTCTGATCGCACATAGCGAAGGGTTCAGTAGAACAGCTAAATCATCCCATTTTGTTACATGACATGCACTGTGTCAAGTTTACACAAGAAATCAAACCAACTAATTGGTTTAAGAGAGATGAGTTGCCTTACCAGCAGGGATAAAGGGAGTGACTTGTCCTGTTTAATGCAGAAGTAAACAAGGAGCTGATTATCCCAAGCTGAAGCAATACTCAAACTGACAGAGAAAAACAGCCAAGCAACTGTGTATGACTCCACTTTTTCACTTATCAGTCACCTTTGGTGTCAGCTGTAACAAGATTCAGTTATATTATATGCCCCTACAGGAAGCAGTGATTAAGTTGTCCTCTTAGAATGCAAAAAAAAATCTATCAATAGAAGTGTCCAGCTACAGAAAGGGCTCAAAATCTTCTCAGCGTGAACTGAACAGGCCCAGAAAGCAGAAGGGTGTGTAAGAAACTCTCCCCAAGAGGGCCAGCTGCCCCTGGGACAGTGAATTGCAGGACATTCCCAATGGGAACCCACCAGCAAGATCCCATTTAGAAATTTGTCCTGGTTTTAGAGATTCCACTGCAATGTTTTTGAGGCATTGCCTTATTGTCTAGACTGCTTCAGCTCCAGCTGCCAAAGCAGACATGGCATCGTGCAACATTCAATTAAACATTCTCAGTGTAGGAGGCAACACACGGAGCCCAGTTGAGCAATGGGTTTCCTGCACATCTGTCATGTCCTCTCAGAGGAAATCTCCACCTGTTCTGCTGTATACAGCACTCTGGGGACTTACAGAGTAAGAAGGTTTGTTTGCCAGAGGTTACCTCCACTACATTCAATTTCTAAATGCAGTGCTATTTCTTTCACCTAGTTTTACTAGATTTTCTCAATTCAAATTTAATACTATGCCCTTGACTTTCACTTTATTTATTCAACTTCTTTTGGTGATGATAACAAGTGCTTTGTCCTAGGTGTCAGGTCAACAATGCTTCAGAGTTACAAGACCTTAAATAACAACATTCCAACATCTCAGCTGCACTTATGGAAGCAGACTGGAAAACTGGAACCGTATGGTCCATATGACAGGAAATACTGTTGTGCACAAACACAGCAGAAGCAACAATCTCAGCCATCTCTTAATACTATGATAGTTTCTTGAATTCACACAAAGCCAAGTGTGGTTTCCCCAACCAGATTCAGAAAGCCACATCAATTTTGGTCTGATTAAAGGCTCATTCAAAACCACAAGAAGCAAAACAATGTTAAGTTTACTATGACTGCCATTTCTGTGAGTGCTAGTACAGACGATGAATGAAGTCCACATGGTTCCTTGCACATAGAATACAGCTCTGATTTAAATTAGGAATGTGCACCCCTTTACACAACAGCTGCTTGATTGATGCAGAATGGATCATTATGCTCCAATCCCTGTCCTGAACTTACCGTGCAGGTATTTCATCTATTAAAGTCTACAGAAATATTACAAAATTGAACAAACAGTCTGGTTCTGGTTCATGGTCAAAGTGTCACTGGATTTCAAAGCACAATCCTTTTTGATTTCAGTATACCTTAAAACTTACTATTTTTTAAAAAAAGTCAGCTCTCAAAACAAGATAAACTACAAACAGCAGTTCATTGCTGCGCTGGTCATTAACGAAGAAGCAGTTCAAGGACACCAACATGAAGATAAAGCTTTATTGTGCATATGCCCCACATGAAGAGGCCATGTGGTAACCAAAACACCAATGACTCCAGGCCTAGCATTTCCATGCTTAGAAGCTGTTTGGCCTGGGAAAGGCTAGGGGATAACCCATCTGCTGCCTGCCACTGCCCAGAAAGGTCAGCGGAAAAGGCAGCACCAGGCACTTCCCGGAGGTGAAAGGATGAAGGACAACAGTCACAAACAGCAACAAGGAGAATTCAGACTAATGAAAAGAAAAATTTGTTCACAGTGACATCAAGAAAACATTCTTCACAATGGAGGCTAAGCAGTGAAGAAGGCTACACAGGGAGGCAGTGAAGCCATGCTCCCATGGTATTTTGAAAACTCAACCAGATGTAGCTCTAAGCAACCTTGTCTAAAGTTGAAATTAGCCCTGCTTTGAGCAGAAGCTGGACCAGCTAACTCCATAGTCCCTTCCAACCTGAACTTTTTGTTCTGTCTCACACTAGATTGCTTAGAGTATTGCTCAAGATTCACCGCTTACTTTTGTAGTATTTTAATATTTCCTTGCATTGCAAATATTAATTCTAAGGGATGGGGGGACATGACACAATTAAGTTTGTTACTACAGCAACAAAGTTTTAACTGCCAACAAGTTTCAGGGAAGCAAGGAGATTCAACAAGGTACAGGAAAAAAGACCCACCAGCACCTCTAGGGGAACTGCTTGCAAAGAAAACTCAAAGCACAGTGGCAGAGCCCTTTATAGCTTTGAAGCAGATATAGATCTATAAAATAAACTCACTCTTGCAGACACCTGGTTTGCATGAGCACAAAACTGCTACTCAGAGCCTGAGGTCTAGCACCACTGGTATAAATTATGCAGATGTGATACACAGAACTACGATAGTTTTTTTAAAGCTGGAGATCAAACCACTTTGTCTTGTCTTTAATCATGCCTGACAGTTTATAAGAATTACACTGATTTGATACTCCCCCCACACTGTCGTATTGAATGAAGTGCTTGGAAAGAGGTTGTTAAAAAGCAGTACAAAACAATGAAGTTCTGTCTTTGTCCACAGATCTGAAATTTTGCATTCTCTTCCCACTGCCCTGACAAAATGCCCAAATGCCCAAATTATAGTCTGCAAGGAGCTTGTTTATAGCATCCTTGAGTTGGAAGAGCCCATTATGATTTTTGTTTTACTGAACCCAAGATTACTCCTCATTTGAAGAAAGCTTCTTACCAGTCTTGCACATTTTATTTTGATATTTAACAAACCAGATGAGGTTTGTTAAGGACCTAAAATCTGGTGTCACATTGACAAGTCCTGAGCAAAGAAGAGCACTGTAACTAACACATCATACATTTTCAACTGTTAATAGCAGGATGCTCTGTCATAGAAAGGACTCATGATCATATAAGGATCTCTACACAGAAAAAGACTTTTCAGTATCTACAAAAGTATTCATTTTAACTAACAGACACTGAGCAGGAGCGGAAAGCTCTGCCATTTTTAAATGACATAGAGGAAGTAAATGGAAAGAGTAAATTCCTGTTTTCACTGAGGCTAACAAGCCAGAGACAGAATTTGAATCTGACAAAAAGCCTCAGGCTCCAATTTGTGGCCACTGTTCTTTGCTATATCAACTGATATGACCAAGAATAGTTTTGTTCTATTGCCTTTGTTTGCCTCTTAAACATTTGTAAGCACTATTAGAGTGCCTTTTTATCAGACTAAACAGGCCCAGCTTGTCAGTGTCTCTTCAGAGGATGTGTGCTTTAGGGTCCCAAACTGTCCTGGTAGCCCTCCAGCTTTCAGTATATAAAGATTCATTGTTCAAAGTAAAATGAAGTCCCCTTCATATCTGTAATAATATAACACTGAAAGAGTTAAAAACAATGCAGATATTCATCACTTGTGCAAAAAATGTGTGCTTTGAAGGGCTGCCCAATTTTCAGTAATTATAACAACTTTTTTTTGATGTTGAAAGAACACATGCATAGGCCATACATTTCCTTCTAAGACCAAAAGAAACATGTTTTTCTTATGAAGTTAAATGAAAGCAGTGTTTTTTGTTGTGCATTCCTGATGGTGTATAGCTAAAGGAAATTAATTCCTCTTTAACCAGGAACTGGGACTTGGAGGAGACCAGGAGCAGTGCTACAAACAGCTGCTTTGCGGCAGTCCACACCGGAGTCCTGAAAAGCTCAGGCTGACCACACAAGGCCTCTGAGGTTAATCTTGCTATTGGCTAGTTCTGTAAACACTGTCTGGAGTCCTGTTCTTAACATTTTTACACTACTCAAGGCTTCAAGCCAAGGCCTCGATAAAAGAATGATTTGGTTCTTGAAAAGCATTGGCAGAAAGCTGAACAAACAGTCTGTTTCCAATACTACCCAGTGAAGTCTGAAAAAAATCAAGACTTCCTGCATGCAGCCCGAGAGCTACATTTGCACAGAAGGATCAAACCCATTTAGCCTTCATTTAATCTCTCTGTACTGACAGCACTGAACATTTATGCACAGGGCATGTGTTCAGCAATACCATGGCCTGCCCACAGCCACTCAACATCCTGCTGTGAGCCCGTGTTCTGCAGCTGCTTCTTACCTACAATGTCTTCATAGGCATTTTCTTCTAAAGTGCTCTTGGATCCAAATTTATGTTGGCTCTCAGTTCCATTTTCAGTTGGGGAAGGAGGGTACAGGGATTGCAGGCTTGAGGCATCCTCAAACTCAAAGGATTTTCTAAAGTTTAAAACAATAATAATTAGTAACAAGAACGCAAAATTATTCAAACACTTAGATGAGCCTTTGCATGTCAAGAAATATATATAAAATTAACCATAATTAAAACAAAATCTCACATCACGCTTCAAGGACTAGCTTCTAATGGACACTAAGTCCTGTGTTCACAGCAGTCTCTAGTAAAGCCAACTATGACAGTTCTATGAAGCTGAAGTATTGTTATCCCCATTATGCAGACAGGAAGAAAATACCAAGAAAATATGTTCTATTTTTATAAGTTTATGGAGTAAGTTAGCACCACAGTCCTCAGATTAGAAATTATTTTGCTTTTTCCAGAGGCCCCAGAAACACGTGGTCTGTCCCAAAGAAAGTCACAGTCTCTGAAAAGCATTCCTGCACTCTGGTTGCTCTGGGAGATGTAACCCTTAGCTGGACACCACTCACATGTCTTGAATCTTTGGATATGTTCCTGCACAGAGCTCAGTGCACAAATGCCAAAGAGAGACTCGTGCCAGTCACCCATACCCCTTGCACTCCCCATGCCAAGCACTGGAAGCAAAGGAGAAAGCATTGAAGAAATTAGTGCTCTCTGGGGTGCATGAGCAGCTTGGGCTGATAGCTCAGGGGCTGAAGGTTTGCCCTTTCTGGCAGGAAGGTGAGGACCAGCTGGGTCAGATGAACCCACACAATTTGTCTCCCAGCTGGGGTGATTCTCTACATCCCACCCACACCTGCCCCAGTACTCCTGAGCAGTTCTAGAGGGAGAAAAGCCAAAGTTTTTCCCACTCTCCAGTTCACCCAACCCTTGTTCTCTGGTGCAGTATTTACATTCAAGGTGGAAGGCCCATGATTTGCAGTGGCAGCACTACAGGGGCTGGCATTCATTGGATTGATTTACCACTGAGAATGAAATGGTGAGAAAAATGGGCTCGGGTCAGAGCGTAAATCTCATGGTGCTGCAAGGCTTGCATGGAGTGTGCAAGCTGGTGCCCATACTCCACTCACTGAGGCCCAACCTAGATAAACAATAAATCATCCTGCCATCAGCTCTGCTTCTTCTTCCCAGCTGGAGTGGAGCATATGTTACAGCACATCCATGTGGCAGTGACAGAGTCTCATGAGACTTTTTGGCCTCTGAATTGGCTTGAGCATTCCTAAGGTAACACAGTGACCATTGCACAGAATACTGCATTTGAAAAGAGCATCTTCTCCAGTTTGTCTGCTGGAGCAGGCTTACAGCTGAGATCAGGCTGAAGAGCCTCCTCTCTCTCCTTTCCCTAATCTTCAGAATATTCACATCCAAATTATTCATATCAGGATTGTGGCAGAACCAATCTGTGCATATCAGATCCAGACACCTGCTCCTCCACAGCTCCTCACAGTAACAAAGGATGCTGACACACTGAAGGCACAGCTGTGTGTGAAATGAGAATTTCAAAAGTCATCAAATATCCAGCTCCTACAGATTTCAAGGCACCACTATGATGTGGTGACGCTGTATGGGATGACAGGAATGGCTTTGTGGACTAACACTCAGCTGTGGTCCATGTGTCCCAAGTCTATCCTGTGACACTCCTCTCCTGCACTGTGTGTGTGCCAGAGGATTTCCAACTGCTGGGGAACACCCAGCTCACACCACTCTGAAATTATTGGTAGTTAAAGCTACTCTTGGCACCAGATCCAGCCTGGCTTTCTGCTAGCAGGCAAACATGAGAGTTCATCCATATTTTAAGAGTGTTGAATTAGCCACCAAAAATAAAATCAGAGCTTTCAACTGAAGTACTGGGAAAATAAATACTATCAGTCCATTCTCATGCCATTGCAGTGAGTGTAAACCACACATACATTCAGTCTGAAACACACAGCTACAAGCTGCAGGACAATGAGTTATGTCTGTTCGTAAGAAAATAAGTTTAGCTACTGAGATTTCAGTAATCACTAACAACCAAATACTGTCTCTCTTAGGTGACTTCTGTGGTCTTTAGTGCTTTGTAAATCTTGGGGTTCTCCTTTCTGTAACTGAAGGAAAAACAGTAGCAAAGACAATAAAATTAAGATTTTAAAAAGGATTTCCACTCAGCATTGAAGTCAGCCAGCAAACCTGAGATTTTTGGGAGGTTGATTTGAACTTTTTAGACCGTGATTAACAAGAGGTCTGTCCAGAGAAATCATCAAACTACAGTGAGTAACATTATAAATTAATGGACCTACCCAGTCAAATGTCAAACTGATTTGCACAAATCATCACATACCTATGACAACCCCATTAATACTACTATTTATATTCTACAACTTAAACTGATAAATAATGCTTTTTGGAAGTCTTGTTTTCCCTAGCCCTAACCCAGGCCTGAAGCTCCTTTGCTGAACTGTGCTGTTGTCTGACTCCACTATGACTGGAGACTGAATCTGCAGAAAAGCAGGTGCAAGCAGAATTATACCACTTCTGGAAAGAAGCTTCAAAATTTCATCTCAAAAACTCATTGTGATAAAATACTGTGATTCTTAGATGACTTGCCCATTTTCCAATAAAGGAAAAATTTACACCAGAACATTTAAAATTATTTGTCTTCAGCACTTTGCAAATGCTGTGCTGAACAAACTGAGAGCAGCTTTACTTCACAATTTTTCCTTAAAAAACTGGATTTACTTCCTCTGAGATTATTGCCAGTATTCAAAGATAAGCACTGCTGATCAGAGCAGCTTGACTTTCCACATCCCCCCACGCCTTTCTGGAAAAAGCAATATGCCTCAGCAGAGCTGTTTGATCTTTCAGAAGCAGGTGTCTCCTGAGAGAAAAGGACAGAACCTGAAGGCTCCTCTTCTCTTCCTATCCCAGTATAATTCAGGTGAAGTAGTGCTAAAAAACTTCTAGTAATTGAGCCAACATCAAACAGCAGAATCTGAAGGGATAATGTGCATCTGAGATGCTGTTTAGCAGTTCCTTGCAAATCTCATCACTAAATATCAAGGGAGGGTGTGTATCATACACATGCACAGACAGGTGAACTCATTAAAAATGCTGCAATTTGAATGCTTAGCAACAACTATGCCTACAATTTTCCAAGCAACAAGCAGAATATGTTTTACCGTGTCTAAAACTCAAGAGGAATCATGTGATTAGAACAAGCCAAAGAACTCCACAAATTGCTGGGGAAATGTAGCCATACACTCTCCCCATCATTAACTCAGGAAGGACATAGAGGACTTTCTGTGATAAAACAGTTTTCTCAGCATTAATCCTCTACAGCTCTTGATAATAATTTAAGATAATATTCCTAAGGACTGAATTAAATAAAATCACTTACACTGCACAAAACTGACACAACTGCTATACTAATGACCTTTGGAAATAGAAAACCTCTGCAAATACGTTTTACAGGAAGAAAAGATTGTGAGGGATCAGCTATGGTCCCAGTACCAGACAGTAATGAAATTATGAACCATTAAAAATCACAAATAAGGGCATTTGTACCAGAATGAACTAAATAACCTTTACCCCACCTAACCTAGAATGCTTTTTGGGGATCAAGGAATGCAGATTTTAGAACTCCAAAACTGAGGGCATTCAAAGGTATTGTAACAGTGCATTCCATCAGAGCAGACCAACAGAAAAAAACACTAGTCTTGCATGCAATTCCTAAATTATCTTATGTCAAAAGCACTGCATTAGAGGGAGAATTTAAAATATTGCTACTGCAAAAATATAGCCCACTTATTTATTTATTCATTTATTTGGAGAATCGAGCACATTTCCTTGACTTTTACCTATTCTGGGACTTTCTGTGAAAGCGTGACTCTTTCTTCTGCCTCCTGGTCACGGGGGGTGCAGGAGTGGACGGGAGGGGAGGAGGAGCAGTAGGTGTGGGAGATGGAGGTAGGCCATTGCTTGGTTTGCTTTTGTGGGATTTGTCTGCCTCGTACTCAAAGGTGCGTTTGGGCTTGGGGACAGGATTCACGGTGCTGTTAGCCGCGCTTTCCAGGAGCACTTTGGGGCCAGCTGAGTTCACAGCAACCCCCTGTTTTGTTTTATTGCTTTTCTCAGCCTCAGGAGGTGTTTCTGGTTCACTCCCCAAAATAACACTCCCTCGTTTGCTATCGTTCAGGGTTTCGCTCAGTCCCTCCACAGTACTCAGAGTCCCAGACTTTTTCCTCCCTTTGTCAACACTGTAGCAGCTACTTGGTAACTGGGGGAGGCCTCTACCCGACTGCTCCTTCAGTGCCTGCTCGATCTTCTGGATTCTGTTGAGCACAGCAGAGGACTCTTTCCTCACATGGCTCTTAAGGAAAGTGGCAGAAGGAGGTTCGCTCCTGCCTGGTCTCTTTTCAAACCGATGGCAGGAATCCCTGTCCAGCAGTTCCTCCTCCTCTGTTTCCGGGTAAGAGCACTCGGAAAATGTTCGGCTCATTCTTCTGAGCCCTTTGAAATCAAATGTCTTGTCGCTGCAGGGAGAGGTCAGCACACTGGGGCAGCTCTCACTGCCTGACCTCTCCCCAGCATCCCTCTTGTCCACGCACACGCTCGTCCTGGGGGACGGCTCCCGGCGGCATTCCCATTCTGTGATCTTCTGCCTGATGTCCAGCGCCTGCGAGCGGACGCTCACCCTGCTGATGGAGAGGGTCCTAAATTTGGTGGCAGTGCCCAAGGACAGAGTGCTCCGGGTGAGGATATGGCTCCCTATTGCTTCTCCATCTTGACCCTCATTTGGACTCTCCTTTTGGTCAACCTTGAACACGGACAACCTTTTATCCAAAGCACCCACACTGATGGCTTTGAGGGGGTGGCTTGGGGAGTCAGTGTCCGATGGGCTCGTAGAGGTGCTTCGCAGTGTAGATGTGTGGCTGTTCCAATCTTTGAGGCACAACCTGGACCTGGAGACTTTGGAGAGCCCAGTAGAGCGGGAAGAGTCCTCACTGTCACTGAGGGGGTAGGCAGGGCTCCTTTGTGGGGACAAGAGGGGTGGCGGAGTGGCTGACTGGCACCTGGAAACAGAAAGAAATAAAAAATCAAGGTCTTAGGGAAACTGGATTTATTTGCCAACTTTCTTCTGGCTGCAGCTCTCCATGCTGCAAGACTGCCCAAAAGCATCATTAAGACACCAGTAACAATTCAGCCAAGGAGTTGGGGGTGGGAGGTGGCAGCATTTAACTGGTGTCAGTGATGGCCATGAGCAAGACACCTGGCATATCCAAAACAAGTTTTCTCACCTCTGTTTGACCCCCAGCTTTCCCAGGTTTCCTGAACTTTAAGCCAGCTGGGATTCTCATAGCAAACCTCTGCCTTGAAAGCATCTACCACCTGCAGATGCATAGACCTGGTTCATCTTTGGTCTGACACCGTGGCCAACAGATTAAATTCTGCTTATCAAACAGAAGTAATTTCTTATCAAAAGAATATTACACACTGAAAAAACCACATTGATCTGATCACACTATGTGCTGAAGAATATAAACTACATAGAAAGATCTCAGTGTTACCCTGGAAAAAGTCTTGGAACAAATTCTAGCCATGGTTTGCAAAACCAGCTATTGTTACTGGGGTTTTGTACATTGTTGCAAGGACTTTTAAGAACAAAAGGACACAAGGAAATTAAATAACACATTAATCATTTGGCTCATCAGTGATGAGCCAGCAGTAAGGAAATTAAGCCAAAAACGAGTCAAAAAAGGGTGTTTACTGCCCTGCCAAAACCCGTGCATTTAAATCATAGCAGAAATAATCACTACTTTAACATTAACTCCTTTCTGCTCCAAACAATACGGGAAAAAGTGGGAAGATCCATAAGTAATGCCTTGTATATGCTTTTAAGTTTATGCTGTGTGAAGGCTGTGGACAACAAGCTGGTTTTTATCAACTGTCCTCTACATAGGCAAGACCCAAATGAAAGAACTCCTTGACCAAAGGAAATCAGGGGAGCAGATGTCTGCACTATAGCAGAGGGAGAAGAGATTCAGAAGATCTCTGCTGCTGTATTGTTTTCTTCCCAACAGCCAGCCAATACCTACAGCAGAAGTGCCAGTTTCTGTGCATTAATGCAAAAAATCCAGAGCACTGGAGTGGTTTCTGAAAATTTTACTTTGACACAGGAAATGTTTTCTTTTCCTTTAAATGCAACCCAGAACCAAATTATCAGATTTCATCCCAGTTTCTTATAGTGGATGCTTCACAATCAAAGCTCAAAAATACCAAAAATACCAGCTTTCTTTTCCTCAAAAAAAGAAAAGTTCTGGTCAGAAAAAGACAATAATCAAATTATCACAAAAGGGAATTGATCTCCTTTTCCAGAGGTCTGAGACAATCAAGTCCATTTGTCACAGAAGTTACGTGGATTGGTGACTTTTATTTCTTTACTGTTTTGAAAGATAAACATGCCTGTAGGAAAAGAGATCTCATGTCAAAGATGATGGCAAATACTCCTACAACAACTGCCTAAAGCAGTTATTTCAGGGCAGAAAGGATGCATGCCAGAATATGCTCTTTGCTTCCTAGAAGTTGAATATCCAGACATTCTATATGTCTGCAGACATGTGTCTTAAGAGATCTCAGAAGATCAAAAGCAGGTGACAGATGATGAGTGGTTTTGGCTGGCTGTTGCAGCTTAGTTTGTAGAGGATTACCTGGAATTACCTTGGCAGATATACCTTTACAGAGCCTGAAAATGAAACCTAAATCAGCCTCCTCAGGCTTAGCGGGTCACCCTGATCTTTCATTATTTCAGCCTATCTCATCTCCCTTTCTTCAGGTTAATACCAAAAGCCAAATTTTCATATTATTAGTAACACTGCTTTAGCTTAGATTTGACATCATGTTCTCCTAATTCTTTCATGTTGTGCAGACCCATACCAGAGCTGCACTGACATTTCTCTCAAGCAAACAGGCATAACCCAGTGGAAGTGTATTTTACATCTAAAGACTACAGCCTCCACTACAGCCTGAGAAGCTGCGTGTTGACTAAATCCACTGTCAGGATTTAGCTACAGGATAGGGACAGAAAAGGCCCTGTGGAATGCTTTAGCATGTTATAACTTGCTTATTAGACTGATCTGTACTGGCAATAGCAAGAATAAAATATAAAATGACAAGGGCAAGGTCAGTAAAATGGGACAGCAGAGGTGAAGAATATGCTGACAATCAAAAAATCATAGACCTCTCTCTGCCTTTGACACATTATACAGAAAATACCATAGGCATAGTTCTTTATCTCCTTACAATCTAAGAAATATCTTTTCAGCTATTTCCACTGTCAGGAAAAGGTTTGGTGATTCATCAGGGAAGGAGAAAAGGGGGGAAATTATGGTCTGCACAACCTAAACAAGTTGCCAAACATTTCT
Organism: Cisticola juncidis; assembly: GCA_013400215.1. Classification (NCBI taxonomy): domain Eukaryota; kingdom Metazoa; phylum Chordata; class Aves; order Passeriformes; family Cisticolidae; genus Cisticola; species Cisticola juncidis. The sequence continues at coordinate 868,331 of VXBR01008026.1, forward strand.
TCTTAAAAAGTATAAGCCATTCTTTTAAATGCCAGGTCCCCAGTATGGTAACTGCAACAAAGGTTTTCATCTTGAAACCCTCCAATTCAATTACAAGACTCCCAATCACTTCCACTGTGCTAGACTGGGGCTGTAGAGCCACAGGCCTTCTGCAGAAGTTTGCCCTCAAAGACTTGGGTTACCTCAGCTGAGAAATAGATTCTGTTTTACATTACATTACACTCTAAATTTGAGTAATTCAGAGAGAATCTATAGGATTAATTCAACAACAAAGAGGAACAGAGCTTTGTCCCAAAGGTTTCAGCATGCATTCTCTAAAGGATGCTGGTAAGTAACAAAATGAAAGAAAAAAGAAGTCCAAAAGCTTATTATTGGATAATAAAATGATTTTTCCCAAGAAACCTACTTCCATTAGAAGAATATTCTCATGAAGGCACAATAGTTCCACAGATTTTAAAAACAGTATTACTGGACAGAGATAAATAATTAAGAAACTTGCAAACTTCCACAAAAACATTGTAAAACAAAATGCTTTTAATTGAAGCTTTCTACATACAGAATGATACGGTGTAGCACCTTACAATGCATATCATATAAACTTTCCAAATATCATATGTAAACAGCATAAATAGAGATTATGGAATCAAGTTTAGCTTTCTTAACACCCTTGACCAACACCTTTGTTCTGGGCAAGGATTATTTCTTTGAGGATATCAGCATTTCATAAAACTTTAAACAGTTGCTCTAAGTTGCTCTGATCCCCTAAGGGCATTCTTCCAACACACATCCTTAGGTGTGCAGTGCCCAAACCCCTGGCAAGTCAGGTGTGCACTGCAGTCTCAAAGGCTGCCAGGCACTCCACGATGAACTGTAAACACTGATAGAACAAAACTGATAGATCCTGGAACCACCTTTCTGCTGGGACTCATTGCTGCTCACTGAGGAGAGCAGACAGAATCCAAGAGATGCTTTCCAGCTCTCTAGACCATGCTCAGCTTTTCTGCTGTGATTTTTCCCTTGAGAAATCAGCAGTTACCCACAGTAGGAGGAAACTGATAATATCAGTCATGCTCTGTAGGATTTTGAACTGTAGATCCAACTGACTTCACATTCTGATTCAGTCTCTTCTCTTTAGTTTCTCTTTTTCTCACCCAAATGTAGAAAAAACTTGTAAATTACAAAAATGGTAACTCTTGAGGGTTGCTCTCAAATATTCATATATCCTATTATTTTCTCTAGTAAGACATCTCTTTTTGCCAGGTCCAGTGAACATGTGGATAACAGAAGAGCTGTATCTCAGCTGCACCAAGAAGAGAATAGATGCAGTTGCTTTAAGATAATTTGCAACCTACTTGTCACAAGGCAAAAGATGAAAAAAAGAAGTTCCTGCCTTTTAGCAAGGCTGACTTGTACTAAAAATCTAAGGGGATAGAGAAGGTCTCGTTCTTCATGCCAAAAGTACCTGAATTCTCACTCTCTCTTTGACCTAAAAGTCAAAAAGTCTTCAATTTTGGATTTTACACCAATCTTCCTGCAAAATGTGAGTGCTAACATTTGTCTGTTTGTAGAAGAGGAAAAATTTAATTCAATAAAAAATTAATATTAAAACTAGGGGGCTTGGCCTTTTGATCCAGTTGAGCAGAAGCACAACTCCTTCCTGCTTCCAGTTGCCAAACACTAACTCCAGAAAAGAGAAGAAATGGATGCAGAAAGTTCCCACAACTTCATGAGGAACTTTTAGCTATGGGAAGCAGCCAGAAGGGTGGCTCAAGAGCTGGGTTTGTCTCTTTTGGAAATCAGAGTATGGATGGATCATCTGAATGTGCATTTATTGAGGCATTTGCATACAAGATCAACACACTTTATATACAGTAAGAAAAAATCCAAGGTTGCACTTCAGGCTTTAATAGTGACTGGAGGGTCCTTAAGTGACTTGCCTTGAAAGAGTTACAGGACTCCCAACTCTCACTGCCCTGTTCTGACCTCTGAGCTAAGCAGCTCAGACTCTGCAGCACTGTTTTATCTTTCCTGAAGTGTCAGGAGTGATCCCGCAGATCATCCTGTCCTGAGGAAAGGCAAGCTGGAAGAAGCCACACAGCAATTTTTCAGTTCTGCAAATCCCATCAGCTCTTAAACCAACACATACAGATTAGTAGGACAGATTTTGGCTCTCTGATCCAGGGAATTTCCCACTTCAACATGCTCATGCATGGGAGCCTATTTACTGAAAAAAGAACAAGGAACATGATTAAAAAAGCATACTAGGTTTTCCAGGCTCCTGTTGATGACATGCTGTCATTTCCCAGTGACACTGATGTTGAGTGCAAAGACTCCCAACAATGGTTTTACTCCTCAGGACTTTCTCTTCACTTTTGTTAGGAAAAATATTGCTTTCTTAGTATTTTATTTAGGGGTTTTTTTTCCCTCATTCTTGGTTCTCCTCAGGGCATTGTGCCATTTCATCAGGACAACCTAGTCTGTTTCAGGGTAACAATAACATCAGAATCAGCTGTGACCATAGAATTGTGAGTTTGGGAATGAGTGGATTTGGCCTGCCACATACTACTAGAGACTTTGTGTTGCTCTAACCAATATTTAAGGAGATCTGACACAAAAGCAACAGAAATTTCTCTTTGCAAGGGCAGAAAAATTCAAGTTAATACCAACACTAAAGCTGCCCTGATAGGTAAATGAGAATGTAACTTTGAAATTCTCTGGAAATTTGTAAGAGAGAATGCTACAGAATGTTCAGCTACCAGCTGCCAGTCACTCTGAGTGTAGATACTGGAATCTTCTGAGAGCAAGGCAAAATGAGAGGAAAGGATCACCTGCTAATCGTAACCTTTCACTATACCATGCACATTTTGATGTACTGCTGCTGAGAACAGATGTCATGCTCACTATGATATTCATTTGTATCAAACTTCCACTTGATTTGACAAAGCAGGCAGAGGAGAGAAAACATGTAGAGAACAACAGAAGCTCAAATTAGAACTGGTGTTTATGTCCCATTCCTTCTGCAACCAAGCACTTTTGCAGAGGTTCAGCAACCACAATTCCTTGTAACCAGTACAGTTTCACACTAAGGGTAATGCTGCCAGGAAATTACAGAGCAAACAAATAGAGCACATAAACTCTTCTGCCTTTGTCACATTCTTGGGAAAGCTCCCAGTACAAATCAATACTTTTGCACAAACAGAAACTGAACACACCACTGCAGTACAGCAATCTCCCAGGCCTCTTCAGGTGTAAAAAGGCAGAGTAATTCAAAGCAGAACAAAAAAATTTAAGGACTTTGATAGAAGAAATGATTAAGGAACTCTTCTCCAAAAATTCCCTCTTCTTCTTTCTATACAAGAACTAATAATAAATTTCCTCTATGCTTTCCTGCAAAGGACTGTGAGAAGTCCATTTTTAGCTGCTACACAGCAGCAGTCAGTGGTGTGGTTGCACTTTGAGATGAGTTTCACAGAGCAGCATGGATTCAGCATAATTTGTTTGTGACAATGTGCCATTCCTTTTCTTTCCTCACCCCTAGCTGCACCCTCACCAGAGGGGACAGACAGGCAGGGACAGTGACTGCTGCAAAGCCTCAGCCATGCATTGCTGTAAGCAGGGGACAAATGCAGAGGGTCAGGCTCATTTAACCCTCACAGGGTTAGCATGAGGGTAAAATGTACAATCATCCCCAGAACAGGTGATCTGAAATGGCTTTGCTTCTTAGTTGAGGTGGCCCACAAGGATCCCATGTAGTGATGATCCTTTGAATTCTGACTTTTTCTTTTCAAGTATAAACAATCATCTAGGCTTGGACAGATGCCTTGTATACTGCATCAAAGAATATAAATGGAATCTTTCAGTGTATTCATTGTTCCAGAAGCAGAAAAGGACTTTAAAACCTATTGTTACTCCGTGTAATAGGGGATTATGGGAACATTAAGACCAAAGGGACTTCCTGCACTACTGAATTTAAATCCACTCTCATTTGGCAGTAAGCCTTTCTATTTCTATTATAATATATTCTGCACTCTCACAGCACACAGCATTTTAATTTTCTACATAACTCAAGTAGATAATTACAGATTATATTTAATTATCTTCAGTCTAAAAAAGAGTTTATGGTGAATAAAGGAGATGAACTTTTCATACCCAAGTGCTGGACACATACCAGTCAGGTGGTTTTTTGAGCTGATTCAACCTGGTGATGAAACAAGTGGTGCAACTTGTAATATCTTGCCTCTCTCTTGGAAAAGAAAGTGATGTATGTGGTAGCAGAACAAACCCTCTTGCACCAGACCCTTTACAATCTTTAAGCGCTCACCAGGAGTCTGGCTAAAAATCCCCAAAAACTTGCATTTCAGATAATATCCCCCTTATTGTTGACTTTGGAATTGTGACAAAAACAAGACAAAAACTTGTACTTTCTAAACTGAACAGTAAGTCTGCATTATAAGATTGTTTGAAATAGGTTCACTCTCATGAACATGTGCTGGCGTGGAAAAGTCCCAGCATTTAGAGAGAATGAGCAATAAAATCAAAGTGGACAACAAATCACAAAATGTTTAAAGATAGAACAAAAATAGAAATGTCTATTTTTTTACTGTTTGTACTTCTGAATTTTTCCCCCAAAGAGTTTTGATACTTTCCATTTAAATAAAAACTGAAACCATATCAGAACTAGCTACAGAGTGATAGGACTGTGAAACAAACAAACAAAAAAATGGAGCTCTGTGTGTGGTTTTTAAAAGCTCCAGTGTCTGTGTTCTCAAGAATTACTGAGTCAATGATAATAATTGTGGGGTGGATTTGCAGGGGTGCTGTGGTGAATTCCTGTGTTTAACCCCCCTCCTTCCCCCAGAGCTCTGGGCCTTTGCAGCTGGTTCATGAAGAGAAGGACACACAATCACAGCTGACTGCAGCTCAACTTTTATGTCGTTTTTATGGCTCAGAGGTAAAAAGGTCTGATTTACACCAGGGAAATGCAGGAGTCATTCTGCCAAAGTGAATTACATGAAGTGGTAACTGTGCTCTACCACTGTACAGGTAATGAAATCAGAGTTGTTCAGTCAGATCCTAAATACTTGAATTAGCCTGGATCTGTAAAGCCAAGGCAGCAAGACAAATCTGACCATGAGGAATGACTGTAAAATCAAACGCCATCAATCAACATGCACTAGATGTCTTTGCCAAATGAGGGGAAGAAGATAACAGGAAATTGTGAAATTAGCTATACTCAGAGGATTAGATTCCCTGCCACTCCAAATTTATGGCTATCTTCTGTTCTGTTACAAGGCAAGGGCAGGATAGTCTTTAAACAATTCCCCATTTAAGCCTTTTTTCGCCTCCTCTGTTCAGACACAAATAACTACTCAAGGCAAAGAATATCAATGAGCCTGGGCTGTACTTTTCATCACAGGCATCAGAAGCTAGCTGTGAAAAAATCAAAAAGCAAGACCAGAAGTATCAGAGTAAGCCATTCTCTCTTTTCCACCAAAGTACACTGCACTGGTTTCATGGGACCATCTCTAACTTTCTCCTCAAAAATATGTTTCAAAGTTGAAAAAGGGAAGCCTCCCTCAGAGTTACTCTTTTCCCATGACATGTTCTGAATAATAATTTATGCAATAGATATTTCCACTGTTACAGCTTCACTATTGTTAATGTTCTGGAATTGGCTCAGTACATTTTAGTCTCACCTGATTTCTTAAGATCTTTGGAGTTTTGCTGGAGAGGGAGTGGCAACACAGCAAGTGATGGCATTTTCTTAAACCAGGCAGAAAGCACAAACCTTCATTTGTGTATTTAAGAACTGCCAGTCCTTGAAACTTGTTCTTTAGCAGCATGTCTGAACATGCTGACTGTTAAAAATCCGAGTGCACAGAGGCTCTCCACTTTGCTTTTCAAAGCACAGGTGATTTTTCAACATGCTTACTCATCTGTCCTGGAATATCAAAGCAACAGACTCTGTGGAACTAACTCTGACAAAGCTTTCCAAGTTCTCTGTGCTCACACGAATGTAATTTGGGAAGTGTTAAAAATTATTTTTATTGTGACGCTCAGTTTTCAAGATATCTGAGGGCATTCTGGGTTTGGCAACTTCCAAATCTGAAATTTGGTGTTGGAAAGTTGTTGTAAAATAGGCTTATCCCTCTTCTGTCCTGACAAGTCGGAAAACCTTACAAGGTCACTCAGTAATTCACTGAAATACTCTGTATCCACAGAGAAAATAACTGAATAGGAAATCATAAAGTCCTAAATCCTGGCTGCACACTAATCCAGTATAGAGACAAGTCTGTTTTCCCAGCTTCACATATAAATCAACTTCTAGATCATGCAAAACCTCATCAGATAGACTCAAGTATAACTATCTAAGAGGGACATAAAAAGAGTAAGAATACAGAACTCCCATGTTCTACAAACTTTCTTAAGCTCGTCCACTCAGAGGAGTTTGTTTCAGAATAAATACAAAATATTTTATTTACCTTTCCTACCAGTATCCAGTTTTTCCTTCCAGTTCCACCAGCTTAGCTGTGGTCCCCCCCAGTGTACTGCCAGTGTGCAGTGAGAACTTTCTAGAGGTTTCTTTTGTCCAGTTTTGCAAATTAGTTTATTTAACACAGTGAGAGAGCATCTTAGAAGGGCAGGTTGTAAAACCGAAAGCCATTGCCCATCCGTCTGCTACGAAACAGGCGTTCTTAATTTCTGTCATCAATTCAAGTACCAATATCCATCAAATCTGAGGTATCTGGGAAAAATACAATATCTCACACAGGATAATACTAAAGTGAAAAGATCTGAGGATATCTGTGGTGCTTTTGGAGTTACTGAACTGCCGAGGAAATAAAATAAAAAGCAAAACAAAAGAAAATAAAATTTAAATAAAATTTAAAATACCATCAGAATAGAATCTCCTGCACTACCTCTGTTCTGAATCCAGAAGAACCTCAACATAAACTGTCAAAACACAGCCTATCAGACCCAGCCTGTCTCACTGCCGTGCACTTGGAGCTCATGCATTTGGAAGGGAGGTCACAAGTCATATTGACCATCTGAAGCAGGGGAAAACAACTAATTCTGATCTCAAACTCTGCCCAAAGAGTGCTCAGGCATCTGAGAGGCTGACTCATCTCTGACCAGCAGCTGGGTGCCATTCTGTTGGCAAGACAGAATAACAACTCAGTCCAATTGCTGCAACCTTCTTCTCCAAGCAAAAAGCTGAAGCACTGGCATAAAACCAGCACACTCCATGCTAGGAAAACTTATCTGTTCCCTGAAGGACATTGTTATGCATGTTTCTGTAGTATGGATAAAGCAGTCTGACTGAATTTTTGTTTGTTACAAAACAAAATTAGAATGACAGCTAGAGAAATGTGCTCTTGTTAGTCATCTTTAACTTCATTTTATAAGTTTTGCCCTCTCTTTTGTCCCTTAGAAGAGTGGATTTCCACCTGCTTCAATCACCAAAGATATGTGTGTCTCAAACTTGGACTATTTTTCCAACGTAATAAATGTATTACCCTACTCTGTGAACTTTCCCGTCACTTAGTTATGCAACTGCACCTGAAAAATTGTCTGTCTCTCACACATACACTCACATTCATTGCAACATTTGAGAATAGGCAAAACAGTTGTCCTACAAAATGTTGTGGGTTTTTTTTTTGTCATTGTTTTCTGAGAAGTAGCCCAACATTCATAATAGACTCTGGACAGGAGAAGTAGTTATAAGTTATAGCTCTCACACATACACAATATCTCTCTTTTATATAAACAACTAAAAGAAAGAAATCAGATGCAGGATTTTGGGGGGTTTTTTTTGTTGGTTTTTTTTTTTCTGACAACTGGAAAAGCAGAAACGTGAGGGAGCAGTTGATAAGTAAAAGATTAGTCATGGAGGTGCCAAAGTAAGGAAGAGAGAAGGAAACCGGTTAACTAAGTATACAACATATCTCATCTTTGGAAGTTGCATCCTGTATCTGAAGGAGAAAAGATTTCAACCTTTATACCCCTGGTTCTCTTATAATTTTCTTCAGTGGCTCTGACCCTATGGAATGCAAAATACTTTCCTGCTATGACACCCATGACCCTTGGTACACTTTCCAGTGTGCATAAATGTGGGCTGGATGCCAGGTGCCCACCAAAGCTGCTCTGTCACTCCCCCTCCTGAGCTGGACAGAGGACAGAAAATATAACAAATGGCTCATGGGTTGAGATAAGGACAGGACGATATTCCTTACCAATTATCATCACACCATTTGGGGGAAAAACAAAGCAAGCAAATCTGAGTAGCATCATGAGAAATATGCCCAAATCTTAAAACCACCTTTCCCCCAGCCCTCCCCATCCTTCCTGAACTCGACTTTACTCCTGATTTTCTCTACCTTTTTTCCTGCAGCAGCTTAGAGCTATGGGGAATGGGGGCTGTGGTCGCTTCATCACACAGCGTTTCTGCTGCTCCTTCTTTCTCATGGAGACGACTCTTCACACTCTCCCCCTGCTCTGGAATGGGGTCACTCTCATTGAAGACAGTATTTACACGCTTCCCTTGCTCTGGAATGGGGTCACTCCCACTGGAGACAGTCACACTCTTCCCTTGCTTTGGAATGGGGTCTCTCCCACTGGAGACAGTCACACTCTTCCCTTGCTCTGGAATGGGGTCACTCCCACTGGAGACAGTTATTGCACTCTTCCCTTGTTCTGGCATAGGGTCTCTCCCACTGGAGACAGTCAAACTCTCCCCTTGCTCCAGAATAGCCTTGTTCTCACTGGAGAGAATTACACTCTCCTCCTGCTCTGGAACAGGGTTGTTCCCACTGGAGATAATCACATTTTTCCCCTTCTCCAGAATGGGATCACTCCCACTGGAGACACTTACTGCACTCTTCCCTTGATCCAGACTGGGGTCATTCCCACTGGAGACAGCTACAATCCCCCCTTGCTCTGGAATGGGATCACTCCCACTGGAGACAGCTACAATCCCCCCTTCCTCTGGAATGGGATCACTCCCACTGGAGACAGCTACAATCCCCCCTTCCTCTGGAATGGGATCACTCCCACTGGAGACAGCTACAATCCCCCCTTCCTCTGGAATGGGATCACTCCCACTGGAGACAGCTACAATCCCCCCTTGCTCTGGAATGGGGTGGTTCCGTCGGGAAACAGGAACATTTTTCCACCGCTCTGGAATGGGGTTGTTCCGTCGGGAAACAGGAACATTTTTCCACTGCTCTGGAATGGGGTTGCTCCCACTGGAGACGGTCACACTTCTCCCCTGCTCCGGCGTGGGGTCTCTCCCATGGGAGAGAGTTACAGTCTTCCTTCTCTCCGGCATGTGGTGTCTCCCTCGGGAGACAGTTCTCCAAAAACTTCTCCAAGGTGGGTCCTTCCCATGGCTGTAGCTCTTCATTAACCACTCCAGGTGAGTCCCTTCCACAGGGTGCAATCCTTCAGGAACAGGCTGTTCCAGTGTGGGTCCACCCCAAGATCACAGGTTCTGCCAGCAATCCTGCTCCAGCGTGGGCTCCTCTTTCCACGGGTCCACAGGTCCTGCCAGGTGCCTGCTCCAGCAAGGGCTTCCCATGGGATCACAGCCTCCTTCAGGCATCCAGCTGCTCTGGCATGGGGTACTCCACAAGCTGCAGGTGGATTTCTGTGTCCCCGTGGGCCTTCATGGGCTGCAGGGGCACAGCTGCTTCACCATGGGCTGCACCACGGGCTGCAGGGGAATCTCAGCTCCGCTGCCTGGAGCACCTCCTCTCCCTCCTATCCACTGACCTTGGTGCCTGCAGGGCTGTTCCTTTCACATACTCTCACTCCTCTCCTCTTTGGCTGCAATAGCTCCTGCACAGTAACTTTTTTCACTTCTTAAATACATCATCCCAGAGGCACTGCCATCGTTTCTGATGGGCTCAACCTTTGCCAATACAATGGTTTTGTACAGATTAAGAAATTGTACACTTGATTTGAATTTATGAGGGAATTTATTTTCATTCACTTTGTTTAAAAATCTATTAACCAGTGTCTGATTTTTTTGTTTTGTTCTTTGTTTTTGTTTGTTTGTTTGTTTGTTTGTTTGTTTGTTTTGCTTACATTAGCACAAATCAAGTGTTGCTAAGGAGAAATTGCTAAAGATCCAAACTGATGAAAAAGTTAGTGCAGGAAGATTTAAGGCACTGATCTGGTGCAAATGCACATTTATGAAAAACAAAGTTTCAGTTTAAACAATATTTTCACTAAAAATTAAATTAGGTTATTACATCTGACTGCTTACAGTGTGCTTCACTCTACTTTTAGCTAAACAAGCCAGGAAAATGAAGAAATGTGTTGGGCATACCCACAACTGAGCATCACATGAAAAAAAATTGGCCAGCCAAAAGTTGTTGGGGTTTTTCCTTAGTTGAACAGAGCTTTGAAAAACTCTTTGATCTATTTATTCTCCAATCTGTTGGCATAGAAACATAAACTGAAAAAGAAAAAAAAAAAAAAGAGGAGGGGGTGGGAAAAAGCAAAAGAAAAAAGCCAAGCTGTGACTTGCAGTGCTTGTTGCTATCATACTTATTTACCTAAGAGCCCAGACAAGGCTGAATTTAACTTGACCGAGGGCTACATCTGGCCCTAATTCAGTTTCACTGCATATTAACAAATGAACAAACAGCCAGTGCTGGAGCACTGTGCACACCAATATTCAGAAATATGATCTAAAGGAAACTTTCAAGAGATTCAGACATTGACTTCTCTTTGTCTTTTGCTGCTTGTAACTGTCAGCGGGAGCAGAGTTAGGTCAGGGAAAGGCACTCCCCATGACTTTGTTCACCATGATCAAGGGTAACTTAAACATGCCCATTACTCATCCAGCTGAAATGAGCCTCCCCAAGCAGATTTCAGCACCACACCTACAAGAGCTGTGAGATCTCAAGCCTAAAGGAATCAGAATAATAGCTGGGGGATTTGAATATCCTTTATAAGCATTTGATTCTCACAAGGCCATGGCTTCTTATAAAACTGTGGATTGAGTTTTACACTAGGTTCTATAAGGAGCTGGCCAGTATATATCAACATTTCACTTCACTCTTTACTTTTTGTGAGAGAATATGTATGTAGTATAACCCTAAGGATGAAAACATTTTGTGGCTACTCTCCTGCAACAGAAATGCTGCACAGTAAACTGAAAGTTTAGCTTAATTTAAGGCAACTACACATTAATGTAGAGCAACTAAAAGCAAGAAGACATTTCTCCTGTCACACATCCTTTCTTTCCAGGACAAAACTAAGTTTCATGTCCCTACAGGAAACTGCATAGGTAGCACCAGGCAAAGCATCCAGAAAATGAAAATGCCATGGTGCAAGTGAGGCTATGCCAACATCTGTGTATACAGCAGTAAGAAAAACTAACATGCAACATTTATAAGCTCATCAGCTCTAAAACTATTTGCTCCCTACAGACTACAAGACAAACAAGAAACTCCTTCCAGTAACCCATGGGGTCTCAGATAATGAATATTTGAAACAGTAAATTGAAGTCCAGATTCTGACCCTAAATTTCATCCCTCAGAACCTCATGGAGCTGGACCCATAATACTGATTTTTTCCTGAAAAGCACAAATCTGTGACTTATGCTCTTTAGTCAATAAAAAAAAAAAAAAACATGCAAGCTGTCTCATAGCCAACAAAGCACATTTCACAGAAAGTACATTCAAAAAAAGATTCCATAAAAACCCAAAACCTGAAACCAGACATCAAAACCAACACAACACACAAAAGTGTTCCAGTAGCACCTCATTTAATGCTGTGTTTTCATCTCAGAATTTAGAAAAGTACAGTCATTGTAAGGCATATTCAGCCTAAGCATAAACAACTGCAGTCTCTCTCTAATGGACCAACACTTTCTATATGATAAAAACAAATCCAGCTTAGCATGGGTATGAACACTGCTGCATAGCTTAAAAATCACCTTTAAAAATTAAAGAGGATAAAAAGGAATCTCATCAAATAGACAAGAAACAGGCATTTAGCCTTAGAGATATGAGGTTCTGCCTGAGAGCAAGAGAGCAAGGGAGCAAGGGAAGAGAAGGGCTGTAAAAATGAATTTCAGTTCCACCAAGTCACTTGTCCAACACCAGAACTGCAAACTCCGGAAATTAAAGCTATTGCTATAGCTACTTTCAGTAAGCAGAAGGTTGGTGTTGAGTTTCTGCCTGTGAGTAGGTCATCTCCTGCAAAACTGGTTATGGGAAAGGACACTAAGGAATTCACTGCTATGGCACTTCGTGCTCTTCCCTTCTGCTGTATTTAATTTCCTCCTCTCATGCCTCTGAAAAGCAGACAACTGCCCACCACTGTGATCACTTCAGCCTACCCAGACTTACTCAGAAGCTCTTCCCTCCTGGAAATATGCAGAATGCAGATGTAGGAATTCTCAGTTCAGCGTGCCTTCTCATAGCCTCTGTGCTCCCTGAATGCTTCCTGCTTCACTTGTCAAGCAGCAAGTGGCACACAGAGACTGTTTGTCAAACCTCTGTCCCTTTGTGTGCTTAAGGGGAGGAAACTGCCATTAATGTTTAACAAGACAGGAGCAAAGCCTTTCTCTGCCATCTCACATGTTGGCTTTCAAGGGACCGGTGTGTGGGAAATCTGGCAAGCCAGAAGTTTCCTCCTGGTAGCCCACAAAAATTGAGTTTTTATTTTAAAGTTATAGGAAGCAACAGTTTACAATTCATTCCTGAAGCTCTGAACTGAGGCAATCCAGCTGCCACAGAAGCTGTGTCACGGACCAAACCACACAGGCACGCACACACAAAGAGCAAGCCTGCTAGGCTCAGCCCCTATCTTGAAGCCCACATGGCTGACAGGACTGCTTGACAGGAAAGGGAGAGGTTAAAAATCCACATTCAAATGCTTTCAGGTCTCTGCCAACAAATGGCCACAGGCTGTCTGCCAGCTCCCTTTTGCCTGTATTGACACAAAGTGGCTTCCCAACTCGGCAGCAAATCGAGGGGCAGAGGTCTCGTGTGAGAGCAGTCTCATTCCTGGGCATTTGTTCAGTTGTCTGGACTGACAGCTCCTCTTTTGGCCCCAGCTGCCTCCCAGCGTGAGTTTTCCTCTGCACAATAAAAAAAGTGAGTCAGCTGGAGACATCAGTGCTGTGACATCAGGAGGATTAACCAACACGACCCACCTGACTGCCATCAATACTGCCCCACCCTGGGCACAGAAGTACCCTGTACCAGCAGCCCGCCTGCCTGCCAGCATTAGCTGTTAAAAGAACCTTCTAGGCTTTTTGCTAGCAGAATTTGAATCACAAAACCTTTCTGTGCTACTGCCACTGCAATGAATTCTGCTCAAATAGTTATGTTGTTACCTGGAAAAAGCTTACTTACTTACCTAGGAATCCAATATGAAAAATACCATTTCCATCTATTAGCTGCTGTTAATTGTTTGTCAAAAAAGTACTTTCTGTACAGCCACAGTACTGTGTATCACCTGTGTTGAAGTGATCCTTCTTTACAGACCTAACATTTTCTTTCTCTAGCGAAGGAGAGAAGAAAACAAATTAATACTTCTCATTTACTTCAGCATTTTCCTACAACTCCCTGACAATAAAACACTAATACATATTGGCATTAAAGCTCATCATTAATATGATAATTATAAAATATTTCCTTTATAAAAATAGTGCTTTAAAAAAGAGCTTCAGGAGCAACATATGGACACTCTGGACAAAATTCCAGTATCTGGTTAATAATAAAAAGGATATTTAGGCTCTCAAAAAAAGCAGTCAGGCTGTTACAAGAACTGACATTCCCATTGACTGTGATAGAGTTTTATGGATTGACTCAGTAAATCAACTTTTAAAGTGTTATTTAGTTATTAGGAACATCACATCTGATAACAATGACAATTATATTTAGTTGTGCTTTCAGCACTGAAGCCCATCCTACCAGATGCCTACACATTGCTACCTGTTGCTCAACAGCTCCAGAGTTCCCTGGTGCCAAGGGAATGTGAGACATTCCCTTGTGGCACATTGCCAGTTCTATACACAGGACCTGGCCAGAATAGAAATAACCTCAGAAGGCATGATGGGAATTGTGGCAATAGTTTTGGAAAAGTGTCCCAGGAACCATGGGCATTTTTGCAGCTATATATTGTAATAATATGGATATTACCTGTGTATTTTCATTAGCCCCTATTTTCCTGCTTGAAGAAAAATTCTTACAGTTTATTTGGCTTTAAAGGCCATTTGCTGTCAATGTTCATTCCTCAAGTGTGAAGACTGAAGGTGATGTTTGGTGTGGAGACTGAATCAAACACTGAGCTAATTCCCAGTTTCATCACATAATATTGCCCAGTGAATAGTGACAATGTTACTTAGAGGATGAAGCCTGTGAGGATGCTATGTCTGTGCACTTCTTGCCTTGCTTTCCCAGGCAAATGTTTTCCTGTCAAGGGAGAAACATATATTATCGATCTTATTATGTTCAGATGTTCCTTTCAAATTCAATCTTCAAAAATTCTGCTATCTCTTCTTTTAATGTTCTGTTCTGCCCAAGTGAAAAATATCTTTTTAGGATAACCAAACAGCACAGGAAACTGATAAGACAACACCAACCCTTTCATTTCTAAGCCACTAATTCAAATCCAGACTGATGAGGGCACAGAACGGAAATTGTTCTCCCACACTTTTCAAGAGCTCAAGTGTAAAGAGATGAGTGTCTTAGCTCCTAAATGGACAGATACTCATAGAACACATAATATCATTGGCAATGCTCATCACTTGCATCTTTGATGGTCTTTTCAGTGAGACTGTCAGCATCTCCCTGGTCCAGAAGGCAATAGAGTTTCATTCCAGAAAAACTGAAATATTGGTATTATGATGTAAAAATATTATGCATATGATTACTGAGGACTTCAGTCCCTGAGGACTTCAGTCTCACTTTTTATTGCCACCCCAAAAAACAAAGTCATATAAAACTTGTGCTCTGATTCTCTGATACTGCACTGGTGGGGACTCCTGTGAGTGTTCTAATGTGTCATGCTTCTATTCTCTGCAGTTCAGTGCAGTAAATGCACTAGAAAGATATTGAAAACATTTCCAAAATCAAGCTCTTGTAATCATGTTCTGTAAAAATATCTAAGTTCAGTTCAGATCTTAGTACATTATTGTAAATATAGTGATTAAGCAAAGATTGCAGTGTTAGTCTAAGTAGTCTTCATACGGCAATAGTTGGATTAAAAATGCCTCTTTAGTGTAATTTCTCTTCTAGAACTCTGTTTTTAAAGACTTGTTAGTTTCTCTTTTTAATTTTTTAGTTTCCAGTGTTTTTGGCAAATATAAACCTTAATTGAAGAGAAAAGGTAATTTTAATGATAAGGTATTAATCGCTACATATGAAAACATCAAGCAGTCAAAATGGCGTGAGAATTAAATTACAATTGGAAGGAATTCCCTACTTTCCTGTAGCCTCTAAGTAATAATAAAGTCAACTTGATCTGAAGCTTTATGAAGCAAAATTCAAGCAAAATTTTAGGGTTTGTTAGGGTGTTTTCTTTGGAACCCATGCAAATGGGAGGGAGATATTGATAACACATTTCCAGCTAAGAAAAAGTAATTTGTTTGACTGACAAGTGCATTGGTCCTGAATGGATTTTTAATATTAAAGTGAAACAAACCAGCCAGCAACAGAAATAGAACAGTAAAATTCCCCACTATCAACTGTTTGAGGAATCCCAAAGGATGTATGCAGAAGTAGGTCCACTTCTCCAATTCTATCTCTTGATCTAACTAGAAGCTGTCACCTCGACTCGTAAACCATTCTTCTCATATCTGTAGACCACTGAGCTCATCAGAATGTTTCTGCAGCTCTGCTAAAATGACTTGCAGAGGTTCCAGATAGCCTCAGCTCTGCCAGGCTGGGGTCAGTGCCGAGCAGTGTGAGGGAGGGGAACATTCTGCCCCAGGCCATCAGAAATCAGCAGGGCATGGCTGCCACTCGCCCAGATAAAGGGCAGCAGTACAGTCAAAGCCTGTATTCAAACCCTTCCCAGTTTCAGGGTCATCTGAACCGGCACTTTGACTCGTTCCCACTGCAAATGTTTCTGTTCCCGATGGCAGTAGGTGCCCTCCCACCTCCCATGGCCCAGTTCAGAGCTGAGCTGCCAGAGTTTCACGTTCCAAATGCACCCCCAGTCATACAGAGTAAAGAACATCTCTTATTCCCTTCTGAACTGAATGAAACTGCACTGCTGGGAACTGAGGAGCTGAAAATTTGTCAGGCTTTTTCTGCTTGTGAAGGAAAGGGTACAATATTTCCTAATAGATTTCATATCAGTTATTCAGTTTTCTTTGTTATTTGGCTGATGTTTATTCATATGGTTTTCTAAATCTCAGTGGTTTAAACAAAATAAAAAAGCTGTGTTTCATCACAGCTCCAATAACTGAGCATATTGCTTAGTCTTAGAATTTTATTAAATCACTATTCTTCCTGTTTTCAAGCTCAATGTCAAAATATTAAAACTTGGTTGTCTTCTAAGGTAACAAACGTTTTCTACAGAGGATTTGTTGTTTTTCTTTCTCATGCTTTCATAAAGAGCTCATAAATGTCCTCATTACTACTTCTGAGCAGTAGGCAAATACTTATGGCAGGAAAGTTCATCTCAGCAGTTCAGTGTGGAGAGCCTCGTTGCCTTGAGCCCTGCTCAGCTGCCTGGAGATCTCCCTCAGCAGAGGGAAGGGGTCCCAGCCCAGGCAGTGGGGAGAGGCTGGGACATGCTGAGATCGTGTGAGCTTAACTCACACCACTGGCCTCTTTCTGCTCTAACAAAGTCCCTGACGACTGCTCTGACTGAAAAACTTGGGAAATGTTTTAGCCCAGGCCACCCCACAACTGATGGGGCAAGAGAATTTTTTATTTTAAAATAAAAAAAATTAAAAGTCTTGGCTTCCTCCTTTAGGCATACATAACTGACTCTCTTTTTAAAGCTGGTCTCACTCCCTACTCCTCAGAGCCCTCAAAACTTGCATGCCCAAATATGTACAAAACAGCAATCACTAACCTTCCAAACCATGCACAAATGTCAAAAGTTTTGAACAACCAGAAACCACTTCTAGACCTGCTGCCTTCCCTGTTCCTGTGTCCTACGTGTAAGCCCAGGCAGAGAGCACCTTTCACCTTTAAGTGATATGCAGTCCTTCACCTGTAATTGAAATGCAGCCATCCACAAGACAAACAAGCAGCTTTTCTAACACTCACAGCAATACTGTTCACATACCAAACAAGGAAAGAGTAAGAGATGAGAAAATACCTTATCATTAATGTGCCAAGACAATGGCAATCACACAAAAATTAGTGGGAAAATTGCACACATTAGAATTTCAGATAGGATCAAAAACTCACTGCTTTGGAGCAATACAGAGAGCTGAAGATGCAACTTTGTATTTGCAAGTTATTGCCTTCTTCACAATGCTCTCCAATCAGAAAATTTAGGGTATGTAATAAATCTAGTATTCTTTAAATTTATATTCATGTGAAATACATAAATGCAATTAATTACATTTTATCTTACTGGTAATAATTTTTTACAGTAGGACCAGGGCTGCACTGTGGTGAATGCAGTTACCTCCCTCCCAAGGCTCTGTAACTAATGGTGAAGGAGTTTTCAGTGTTGTCCTGCCCCATCTGCCCCTGGAGTCATCCACATGTGAGCACAGCTCTTCTGCATTAGTCACAAGCAAATTCTTTGTCAGTGCAGGCAGACTGAATCACATCTGGATGACTGACCTGACAATAAATTCGGGCAGTGCCTACAGTTCAACACAGAGCTGAGCAGCACTGGTTAATTGGCTTTTTTTTTCTTGTATTAGGAGAAATGATTGAATTAATAAGAATTAGTCATATTGTTACATATCTGATAACACAAACAAAGATCCTACATTTGCATCCATGAAGAGATGTCTCCAAATGAGAGACAAGTCCTGCACAGACATTGCCTCTCTGAAGATGATCCTCCTCCCTAAACAGATAAGTTTTTCTTCAGACATGAGATTATATTTGAAATGAAAATTTTACTTTGGAAAGGGAAGAGAATAAAGCACTCTAAGGATGATCCAGCAGAACAAAAAACTGCCAGCCCTACTCCAGCTCTGACAGAAGAGCACTGCTTAATCCCAGTAATGGATATATTTACACATTCTTTTATTTAAGAATCTGAAGGCATAAATTTCTTAGGAAAAATATTTCTAGACTTTTGCCCAGCCCATAACCACATAATCCTTTTACAGGAAACAAAGTATTTCAGTTGGATTTAGTAATGTGGACCAAGAATTAATTTCACTTTAAAACAAATACATTTGATGTAAAGATGAATGAGCTTGGCTTGAGTATGACTGATTTTGGAAGTGATCACAGATCTCAGGTTTTTAAGGCTGAAGCACAAGCACAAAGTCTTCCTTCAACTAAGATTTTTCTAGAAGTTTTCTTAGTTTCTAAGACCTTTCTAAGATTTTTTTTCTGCCTTGAGAGAAATGCAGTAATAAAACACAAGACCTTGACGTGCATGTGAAACAGAGGAGCATGGACCTGCACACATGATGGAGAGAGGAAACCAACACAAAAAATATTCCTAGTAAGCAACCCACGGGCTTACTTTGTTAAGAAATGTAAGTCATTCTTTTATTTGACACGTAAAGAATTGTAAGCAATCCATCTGAAATTAGTCCAGACTATGTGGTGCATCTCTATTGCCTTCACTGGAGGTAAGGTAGCTCCACCAATTAAAATTCTATCCTATTAATTTAAATTTTGAAGAAGGAAAAAGTTCTGAGACACAAAGCCAGTGCAAACATAGAACATTAGGCTAATGGGGGTGATAAACTGCCAGTGGCAGTAGGAATGTCCTCACACACTGCTGGGGGATAAAAACCTATATTTTTTAGAGGTTTGTGGGTACTCAGCTCAGTTCTTCCCAAGCAAGAAGATCCAATTCACAATAACAGATTTCAGTTTTAACCAACTAAGAGTGTATTTCGTTCAGAGATTCAGCTAAAAGTATTTAGAAGGGAGAAGTTTTATGAGAGTTATTTGAATAGACACTGTGCAGCTAGGTGCTCATGTCAATTTGCAGATGTAATCTTTTGTCTGCACAAACCTCTGGTGCCTTGCTAAAGCAACCCCTGTTTATTGTATATATGTATATATGTACATATATGCAGATATGTTTTTATATATTGTATATATGAGCAAATCATGATTGCTCAGCTGGAGAATGTCCTCCACCAACACCTCTGGTGAGGACACCACCTTTCCTGTGGATATTGAGTGGAAAGACAACAATCCACATCACAAAATCCAGTCTGTGACAAAACTTCTGTGATTCCAGTGGCATTGGCTTTCGGACACACAGCCTCTGAGAACAGTTTTCCTCAGACACAGTCTTTTTCCAGAACAGGATTCAGGGCTGGTTTCTACTTTGGCTACCTTCCCAAATCATACTTAGACAAAGTTTGATTTGGGAACAAAGACACTAAATTTGAAAGATGTTTTTTCTAGATCATCATACCAGTCCCTCTATATAGTCTACCAAAGTCACCATGCTAGTGAAACATTTACTTGCAGCAAACTTAATTTTTTGTTCACTATAATTGTTTTTGTAAAATGTTTTTGAGCTTTCAAAAGCTCTCTCCTATTCTCCAAGGTGGGACCCATACAAAAGGCACACCCTGCACCACAGAAAATTTTCAGGCAGAGAGAAATTCTGCCACTTACAAATACACTGGAAGAAGTCTGTATCTCTAAAATCTGATGTTATTAATGCCTCAGGCAATAAACTCTGATAAAAAACTAAATCAATGGAGCCCTCTAAAAACAAACTGTACGTCCTGTACTTCAGTTACTGCAGCAGGTGGGAAGGCTCAAGTGTATAAAATGCCTTGAGATGCAGAGTTAAGAGATGGCATATTAGCCAGAGGCAAAGACATTAAGAATTATTTACAGAGATTATGTAGCCACACAACTCTAAACATTTTTTCAGCTCTGGACTGGTTCTTGTTGAATCTAGCATCTCAAACTGAGCTGCAATTTTAAGATATAATATATTAATATATAACTATTTTGTTCAAGATTTCTTTTACTCCTTGTATCTGTTATACTACACAGCCTACAAGTTGGAAAGCTGTATTTTGCTAACAAGAACATGACTTCATAGACATAAATATTGGCTTGTTTTAATATAGTACAGTGTAGAGGTGATTTCTAATTCAAAGATAGTAGTGCCATTTCTACACTTATCTTTGTTTGCACTGGAGAAAACACAAGTTTTGGACAAATGTCTAATAACAAACAGTTTCTGATAAAACACAAATACTCCAAATAAATATTAAATCATTTGCTAAGGGAAAGCAAGCCACATTGTAAGGAGAGCTACAAACACCACTATACCTTGCTGAGACTTCTGTTCTCTTAAGGTTTCCTCAGAATTACACTGATCCTCATAACTACGGTGCAATCAAACTCATTTGATGAAGAGGGTCATGGTTGTGCACTAGCAGAAATCATGCTATGGACTGCCTTGTCCCCTGCTGAAGGATTAAGAAGATTTCACAGAGCTGCTTCCTGCCAGAATTGCTAAGAAGTCACTTCTAGCTACACAAGGTGCTTTCCTATCCTTCCATTCCTTGGCATTCATCTCAGTGACTCACAAGGATTAAAGTTGTACCCTGGAAGTTCATTGAAAGCCAGAGTCTCCTTTTATAAGCATAACAACCCTTCTGCAATTTCTCCAATTTCCTTCCTGTAACTGACTCTTGTTCCAAACAAAAATGTTCCCACTGGCTTGGACCAAAATAGCATTCCTGGTCCCAGGTTCAGTCACTGACCATGAGAGTTATCAGGTGCCTGGAGAAGAGAACATGCAATGCCACTTAACCAGCTTAAGACTCTGTTGACTCAGATTTTATTTCTGTGACTAAAAGGCTTTGGAAGATTTTTCTTCCATTGATTTGTCTGATTGCAGCATTGCTTATCAGTAAGCGTCATGGTTTAAAGACATGCTGATGAAAAGTCTCAACTGATTTTCAACCTGTTGTCTTCTGGTTTCATTTGATTTGTATTAGTTCTTCAATGGAAAGAGTATTTTTTCCCTTTCATCTCTGTTCCAGATATAATTTCAGATACTCCTCTTACCCTTCAATCCTTTCATTTCCAGGATGAAGAGCCACAATCAATCTACTCTTGTCTTGTAGTGAAAATGTTTCCTACCTTGAAACACTCTTATCACTATTCTACAATTTTCCCATTCTAAGTAGTGTCAAGTTTCCTCTCCTAACATACACAAAAATCTCAGTTTTTAGCAAAAAGTGGTGAATGAACTTCAGGTAACTTCAAAAAAAAAAAAAAGGCATTTGTGTGGTTTTATTTAAAACACTTCACTTTCTTCAGATTCAAGAGGTTTTTTCCCATCCTGTGCTCACAGCAGAAACCCATGAATCCCACAACCATATTCTCAAGTGAAACTCAGTTATCCTCCCAGATAATGTCCTCACTCTGCTCTCTGTCTTTTCCTCATTTCCTGAAGTGCCATTCAAACAACTCTGGTGGAAAAATAGCTCTGATGATTCATGACAGTTAATTCCCACTCTGGTGAGAACCAAGGGAGTTTTAGTTACTGCAAGAATCTGAATGCCTGCAAAGCATGCAGCTGTATGGACGTTTACGTGGAGGCACCTTCTTTCCACTGAGGATTTTTATTATTAAAATTTAAACTCACTATCTACAGGATATGAATCACAGCCAAAGTAATTAGGAAGACTTCTAGAGATTTTACTGGCCTTTGCTTCTGACCTATAAGGAATCACAAAATCTTGAACCAGCTGATGTCACCATAGCCCTGAATCACACCTTGTGTCCTAGAATCACAGAATCACTGAGGTTGGAAGAGACATTAACGATCATCAACTGAACAATCTTGAAACAATAAACTCCACCAAAACTAAGAGTGACAAGAAAATAACTCTTAAAAATATATCTTAGCAACGAGGAGACTGCTACACCTGTGTTATGCCAGTACCAGCACTAACTGAAACTCTATTACAGTAAATTATAAAGTACAGTTACAGATTTCCAAATGCCCAGTCAAATCCCACACTAAATAGAGACAGTGACTGTTCAGTTTAAGGGAATCTTTGAACAAGTTTACAAAAAATTTTTCAAGCTTTAAACTTTTATGATGCCAGCATTTACAACACTGTCAGATTTATAGTCTGACTCAAATGAAGAATGCTTATGGTAAACTCAAATAACATTCTCTTGCAGGGTTTCTCAGAGACAGGTGAAGATTACATCAGGCAAAATAATGGATGGAGAAATAGTGCATGACCACCTATTCATCTCCTCACTTATTGTGCAACATAAAGTGCAACTTAAAGATTTTCCTTAGCTTCAGGCTCTTACTTCTACTTACAAAATCTTATCCTGACAAATTCTAATCAAAACTGAAAAAGATGATGAGGAAAAACAGTTTATTTGACAGTTACTATCCAATAACTTAGTATCCCACAGTAATTTCTAAGCTATTCAGAATGGAAATTATTTCGAAACAAAAGACTTGTCCAAAGTTTGTTAAAGCCTAGACCCAAGTTCCCAGCACCAATCTGTCTGCACTGGTGGAAGGACAATAAACAACTTGAGAATTCCAGAGATCATTAGGGAACTAGTTTTAGTATCTAAATATGATTATCTCTCTAGAAATTCCTTAAGCCACCCCGGCCCCTCATTATTTTATCTTTTTACTACTTTGTACTAAGAGATGGCAAACATAAACTGGGAACTGTACAAGGTTATCAAGCCCATCTCTGCTGAGCTCTACCACAGCATAATATGCCTAATAAAACACACCAGAATGGATGCAGGTTTTCTGCATCTTTTTTTGACTGTACATTGTAAAAAATTTAGTTTTTCCCTAACTGTGAATTACAAAGGTAATCTACTTTGTAAAAAATTATTTTAATGCTACAGAAAGAACAAATAAGCAAAGCAACAGAGATGAACTCTGTACTTTACACTCAGCCCTTTCCCACCTGCTGCCTGATCTGCAACAGGAGACAGTCTGACCATGGTCTTGAAGGCAGATACAGCAGAGAAAATGTGACTCAAACCAACACAAACCACAAACCAGAGACTGGCAGTACAGGAGAGATGACAGGCAAACACATGGCCTGGAGGAATTCCAGGAGGAATTCAGCCCAAAATTTCTGAGCTCTATACTGCACCTTCCACACAGGTCCTTCCTTGTAATCGCTCCCATCATAACCAGCCCATGAGCAGTAATCATTTTCAACAAGAAACAACCTTTCCTCAATACCTTAACTCCTCCTCTCCCTACAAAATCTTCCCTCAGCATAACAAAGCTCTCTTTGTGTCAGAATAGAGGTTGCTTACCCTTGAACAGACATCTTGTTCCAAACACAGACAAACTTTACTCAAAATCTACAAATTCTGCAGTTCTCTACTTACCTATCCAGAGTGTCCTGAGGCACTTTACTCCCTCCAGCTCTGCTGCTGACACTGCTGTTCTTGTTGGCAGTCATGGTCATTTCTGCTTTCTAGAAATGTGGATATCTGTGAGAAGAAAAGTCAATTAAGCTTCAACAAGCCCAAATGACATTTAACTCCTTGAACTACTGTGCTGTGTAAAGGCAGATCTCCAGGTTGCTTTTTATTCTATAAAGTGTATATATGATCCTGGAAAACGAAACTCTACTTCTCTACTGCTGCTATTGCACATCCACAGCCAAGTTTATCAGAGCCCAGTGTTATAAATGGAAATAACTTATGGGAAGTAGGTGTCTGCTTCAGGTGATGGCCTGTCTGATGTACAGAGCTGGATACCGAGTTCACAAAATATCACAGGTTTGGTGTGGTTCTTCCATCCATCAAAGTATGTGGAGATCCCAGCAACAGAACTGTGTGATACTTACAAACACCATAGATGTGTCTGGAAGTTTAACCACACCACAGCTATCCTAAGGAATAAAGCAAGCTTTTTCACTTTTAAAATGCAGGTCTATTATGGAAATATTTTCTAATAGTGAAATTCATTCAATGATGGATTTTTGAATACAATTTTCAAATCTGCTTGTGATATGAAAATATCACAAGCAGTTTTCTCTATTGGCCTCAAGATTCTTTAAGTAAAGCTATCTTAGGACACTTCTAAAACCTCAGGTAATATAAAGAATATTTATCAATTCCTAGCTGGTTTTTTAGCAATTCAGTAACCCCAAAAGCTGTGAACCTAATTTCAGCCCTGTGCTGAAATAAAGTTAGGTGCCCAAAAGATGGGTCTCACTTCTGTGACATTGCTACACACTGGCAAAGAAACATCCCAGTGGCATGATTTATTATGCCTTTATTCTGCTGTCTTAAGAGCAATGTCATGCTGTGACTGGAGGGAGAACATGATGATATGGATAAAGGCCAGGATGTCATCTGAGGGATGTAAAAGCAGGAATCCCTAATATCATGCCCCTCCACTGACAATATCCCATGTTTCTTCAGTGTAAAGCACAAGCTCTTAGCGACCATTTCTTCTGTCATTGTAATCCCTTGAGAAATATTTTGCAAAATAAGGGAGGAAACTACTTTCATGTCATAAGATTCCTAAAATGCCAGCAGAGTCCCTTGTGAAAGAAAATGGACAGTATTTACTCTACCTAATGCTACAGGAGTCACTGATGAAGGATTCTGTTGCTCTGCTGGCACCAGTCTGGGTGGTTTCTGAGATGCTGCTTTGTTTATAAACTAATCTACCTACGGTTTACAGCAGTGCCACCCAGAGTCTGACCAGAACTACCAATTTTGACGACTATTAACAGCACAGCTAATGCAAAAATAAGGAGTGTTACAAAACTTCTTGTTTGCTCAAACCCACAGGAAGTCCAGACTGCTTGAGAAGCCACTGTTATGCGATGCTGCAAAGCAAGCTGAGGACTGACAACACAGAAAAATCCCTGTACTAACAGACCTATCACAGCCAAAGGACATTCTCTAAACTACTTTATTCCAAGCAGTTCTGCCACACAGTCAGAAAATCTGTAGATTGCTGCTCCAGAGGCAGAGTCAATCATGCTGACCATAGACTCCAAGTCTACTTGTCCTTCTCCACTGTCTTGTATCAATTTTCCCAGATTAAGTAGAGGGTTTTTTTCTCTTGGTTGGTAACATTTTTTCTGCACCGAAGCTCCCTAAATTCCTCCAGTGTCTCGTTGTTATTGTTAGCGTTACATTATCAAGATTACAGGACTGTTACAGAACTGCCTGTTCCGACTGGAAAAGCGATTGCTCAGGACAAAAAAGGAAGCCTGCTCATGCTGGCCAAGCTTTCTAGGACTGTACATTCCACAGAGAGTAAGCAGGTTTTTTTAATGTTTTCCACTTGTCATTTCAATACTTCTACTGTGTTAAATCTAAATCAATTATTAGCACTTATGCGAAAAAAATAAGAGAGATAAATGTGGTATAAGGAGAACAATATCTGTTAGCATGCATGTGTAACATTAATTTTCCAAGATTTCCTTTTCTGTTCAAGACAAAAATAAGTTAACAGACCCTCAAAAAGATGGGATATTGAACTGACACATAAAAAAATATAGTGTGCTTTTATGCAGATGTTTTTGAGAGTCCACTTTTCCCATACCAAAATCAGATGGAGGGGGCAGGAGAGAGGGAAGAAAAGTATATCAAAGCTTGATAAAAACCGTTGTCAACATTTAAAAAAGTGATTATTTAAATGTTACAAAGCCACCCCAAATGTCAAGTAGAACAAAGTACTTTATTTTCAACTAAAGATAAACTGAGTTCCTAAAGACAATTTCTCAAGATATGTCAGATTTACTGATATAAGTGTGTTCCTTCCCATTCAGTTGAGACTATCATAAATATGGTGATATCAACTGACTTTTCTAATCAATTTTCCTTTAATGCTTATTTTGGATGAATATTTCACTGCAGGTAATAACAGTATCATCCCAGCATATGCAGACAAAATGCAAACAGCGTGAACTTGGCAGAAAAATATTCAGCCATTTACAAGGGTGCCTGTCAGGACAGGCTTGTATCACCCAAAAAAACCACCCATCATCCACCAATCCACATCACCCCAAAAGTAAAAAGAAAAAAAATAAAACAGAGATAAAGAAACAAGGGAAGAAATCCTAAACTAAATGTATGGTTATGTAGAAAGATATTTTAGAACCTTCAAATGAGTTGGACAGCCTGCAAGTTTATTGAACCTTTGTAGGGTCAGAATAACATCTCTTGGGCTTGGGTGAGAACATTCCTCATTACAGTACTTGCAAATTATTCTTCACAAAGCAATGGAAACCAAAATCTTGCAAGTATTGTGACATTCTGTTAAAAACAAATCCAAAAATAGTCATGTCACACAGATTCTGCATTGCCTTATAAACCACCCAACAAACCTGGTCTAGAAATGCAGAATTCTCTTTTATTTGTAAATGTAAAGAATTCCTCTGAAATCCTTATTTAGCCATAATTTGTGCGTTGCTCCAGACATGGTTTCACTAATTTGATTAGGACAGCTCTCAAACTGGCAATTTAATGAGCCCAAATGGTAGAAGTATTGTATCAATTTTGCCTAAAACCTCTACAAACCATTTATCAGGACCAAAAAGTAAAGATGACAGACAAATATGAAAAAATGTGTCATGGCAACAGGGGATCTGGTGCTCAAGCCAGGCAAGGTTCAGCATCCTGACTGAAAAGGGCTGCTGCAATGCAGAGGTTTCTTAACAGATCTTTGTCATTACAAGAAGATCCAATGACAGAATATTCCTATGGACCATCTGTTAATGAACTATACACTTTTACTCTTTTAAAATTAAAGTGTGGCCTGAGGTTTTTTTATGGACAGATGAGGCATTGAAACCCATCACACTTTGGGCTAGTGAACATTACAGGACCACTGAATGTCTAATTCCATTAACAAGTGTTAGAGGGGGAAGAGTAAGTCCTCTGCTCCTCCCCACTGCAGTTTGAAATTATTCTTAATTTCCTAAAGTATCCCAGCATCTTGGAAGCACCCACTCTCAGTCTCACTGCCAAAAAGGTGAAAGTTTTTTCACTGAAAGCTCTGAATGGGAGTGGGGTGAGTTGAGGAGTGAGGCTTGATGCAAGCATGTGAAAAGTCAAGGCAACACAGAATGCTTTAATTGCTTTATAGTTTCAAGAAAACTTCCTGCTTTCTAATACACAGTGCCCACCAGTGAGCACATTCCAAGAGTTGATTCCTTCCTCTCCTTCTGTGGAAGGTGGATGTTACTGAACCTAGAAGAAGAATTTACATGTGGTGTCTGATGACTTGAGAAGGGAACCTTTGAATGTGGGTTCCCAAGCCCTCTCCTGGCATTATCACTAACATGGCTTGAAATCAACTTGAGATCTTGAGTTCTGAAGCTTTTTCATGCATATTATTTTCCCCTTGGAATTCCCCTTGGAATTCCAGATCCAGGATCTGGAAAATATGGGAAAATCAGCACTCCTTTGGTCTGCCCTACGGGGCAGAGACCCGAAGACATAACAAGAAGTCATAACAAGTGTTGGGAGTTAGGTTTGCCTCTTTTTCACTTACAGATTTTTTCCCCATGAGTTTCTAAGAAGCTTTAATGACAGTACTTAGCCAGAACAAAGACAGTAGTTAAAAACATGGCAGCATAAGGCTACACCTATTGTTTTTAAGTCTCTGGGAGTGTCCCTCAGAGAGGAGAGATAACTCGAGCTTTGGGAAAGGTAAAAAGACAGAGCTGGGGGAGGGGGGCTCACTCTTGCTCTCAGCATCAAGGAGGACGGTCAAGCTGCCCCTCGCTGCAAGAATTCACGGCTGTCACTCTGCCTCTGCCTCGTCCTGGGAAATCTACTATCATCTGTTCGTGTACCCAGGAATCCTGAGCTCATTTTCTCCAGCCCTCTCCCC
Organism: Cisticola juncidis; assembly: GCA_013400215.1. NCBI lineage: Eukaryota > Metazoa > Chordata > Aves > Passeriformes > Cisticolidae > Cisticola > Cisticola juncidis. Next base: position 896,309 of record VXBR01008026.1, read on the forward strand.
ACTGCCGCTGCTTCTTCTGCCCTTTGAGGTTTTCCTGCTGCTCTGTAGCCCAGCACTGCCCAGTCCTGCCGGGACATCCCTGCCGCTCCAGCAACCAGCGCAGAGCTCCTCATCTCACCCACCAGCCCGGGACTTTCCTCCCTTCCAGCTGGGCCTCTCGGAGTCCTGCAGGGGCACCGAGATCAAACTGCCCCAGGCTTTTGTGAAAGAAAGCCCTCGAGGTTCCTGGTTCTGTTTATTATTAATGCTGTAGTTGTTGTTTGGTTGTTGTTTTGTCATATATACTAGTAAAAAACTGTTATTCCTATCCCCATATTTCTGTCTGAAAGCCCCAATAATTTTCTAAATTGGAATAATTTGGAGGGAGGGGATTTGAATTCTCCATCTCTAGGGACGTCCTGCCCCTTTCCTAGCAAATACCTGTCTTTAAAATCAAGACAACAGGGAAGAACTACAGGCTGCTAAAACAAACTCATATTTTTGAAAAATTACAATAAATACAAACTTTTATAAATATATTTAGAACAGTGGATGTGTCCATTTATTTTTCTTTTAACAATAACTGCAACAGAATGGCTTTGGCCAATAAGAAGTTATCTTAACACATTAATTTGCTTTCCTAAATGCTTTAAGGGAACTTGCCCACATGTCAAGAGGTGTAGTACAGCTGAACTCTTGTTTAGGATTTGCAGCCTGCTTTGTGGCAATTTGCCTACTCCCTTCCAGTAAAGCAGATAATTATGTCCTTCAAGAACAACGTCAGTTCTGGTGAACTGGAAAGTCCAATAAAATGTTTAAAAATTCCTGCCTTGAGAGGGTGCCTGTGGAGAATCCTGAAAACATTTTTACAAGAAATGGATCAGGAATATCTATTCTCTGGACTGGGATTAACTCCACGGTCTCATCCAAAATTTCCCTCCCTGTAAGCCGCAGCCTGTTTCCAACCAGTCAGTGACCAAGTCTCTCTGCTAAGCTTTCACAGCTACATTGCAAGTTCACTTCTAGCACAAACGTCCTACTATAACAGGCAGGAGTGGTGAACTTGGTTGCCATTGACCCTTGCAGTGCCAAAACCACCCTCTCAGCAGCTCAGTCCCCACTGAACTAAAATGGTACTACTGGGAAACTGATGTTGCAGCCCTTACTGGAGGGAAAAGATGTTACTTCTCCCAGGCAGGTGAAAAGCAGACACTGCTTAAAGCAAAGACAGCTCTCCACTTACCCTTCACTCTCCTTTCCTGTTTTTCTGCCACTTAAAATGCTTTTCCCTTTTCTGTTATTCTTGTTCTTTCCTATTTTGTGCCTTTATTCTGTCTACCTCACCATGCTTTATCTTCTTATTACTTCATTTATCTTCTGTCAAGCTATTCTTTCCCTCTACCTCCTTAACTGAAAATGGGCAATACTTGGTGGAGAGAAAAGACCTCACTTGAAATACACTGCAGTCCAAACTAATGCCTAGAACTAGATAAGAACTCAGTGCTAAGATTCTCTATTACCCTTAGCAGTCCTAGGGCTTCCAAATGGAAGAAAAATAATATGGAAATCAAGGAAGAAGACATTTAGAGAAGGAGACATGAACAGAAAATATGTCTGTTACTGAATCAGAAATATTAATTTCCTTGTGTAGGCTAAAGAAAAGATTTACGTTTACCAGGGTAAAAAGGGTCTACTTAGAAACTATGCCCAACATACATCACAATTCTTTGGTATTATTCTTCCTTTGTTCTTTCCCTTCATCCTCAGGATTTTTGGGAAAAAAAATTGAGTCTCAGCAGGAGCTCACCTCTTCCTGTTGCTTACTCCTTAGTGAAGTCGTAATGATTTAATAGCAACATGAAAACCATTTGTGCAAAAATTAATTGCTTCTTGCGGCACAAAATCCAAATTATAGATTTGCCAAGGAATAAGAATTGGTTAGCTTTGATGAATAAAGATCCTTTTTCATTAATATCTCTTGTGTCACAAAGAATATGATAAATGAGAAAATAGAGCATCCTTTGGTATTTCCCACAGGGTATGACCAGTCCCTAAAAATATCTCAATGCAATTCACAGAGTGAACAAACAAAGATGAAAGTAAGCCTTAAAAGGAACTTCCCAGTTGAGCTGACACCCATGACTGAACCCTGCTCACACCAAGGCTGACTGACAAAGTCTGCAGACAGTGGAGAAGCAAACTGGCTTTGCAACTGCTGTAGGTTTTGATTTTGTTAGAGCATCGTCTGAGGCAAAACACAGGTCACAGTCATCCTACAGAGCAAGCTGCTGAGCCCAGAGCTGTCAGCACACCTCCCTTCCTGCCTGTCAGGCACACATGGCTCCCACTCAGAGTCCTTCTAGAGTAAGAATTGTGAAATTATTAGTAGTTATTGGCCTTGAAAAGTGCTTCAATTATATATTATGGGAGTAAGGGCAATCATCTTTGGATACTCCAATAAGGTCAAGAGCTGATATGTGGTGATACCATGAATCTTCTTCTGATAGATCACTGTGTGTTAGTGACTGTTCTGAGCCAGTATCTCCCAGAAGCAGGTCTTGTCCATTGTTATAAATGAATTTAGAAGTTTTAAAGTTGTTTGTTACAAGATGTATCTGTTCTAAAGTTACTGGTTCAGAGTTATAAGCATTTACAGCATTGTACGGGTGTAACATGGTTATGTAACCACAAGCCACAGAAAGGGGGAGGGAAAGACTCCCTACAGGTGACACCAACACAAGTCATGATTGTAAATGCATCTCACCAATCATTTGACAGCCTGGAGAAATGACTGGCCAGGAGTGATCCTCGATAGGACCAATAAGAGCCCTGACAACGAGCGAATTGGAGAGAGGATCCAAAGCACACCAATCATGAAAAGCACAGAAGGTATAAAAGGGACTGTAAACCCTCAGGGCTGGGTCATCCTTTGGAACTTTGGGGCTCTGAGGAAGTACTCGGTGTGATGTTACACTGTTGTTTTGTTTCTGGATTGTTGCAAGAGACCCAAGCTGCCAGTGCTAATGCTTCCAGTGAAGAAACTATTAATATGTGTGGACTGTCTCAATATAATTATATAAAAGCACCCTGGGAGAATGAGGTATGGGCTGGAGACCTCATGGATATAAGTAGAAAACATTGGCCAAAGCTGTCTTGGCTTGTGCAAGGATATGAGAACAACATTGGGTCTGTCTCTTTAGCTCTTGGCAGTTACCCAGGGAATCTGTAGAAAGGCACACAAAAGATTTTAATTCCCCCAGAGAAGATCTTAATTCCCCATATCCAGAGTACATCCAGAAGTGAACCTTGACACAGGCATTAGCAGCAAGAAATGGGATGGCAAGTAAGTCCATTGTTTGTATTAAGGATTTGTGCAGGAACCTTTCAGGAGGGTATCTGTTTACATTTAGAAATTATGTCCTTGCACTTAAAGCAACATCTCCAGGATGCAGAAGCTCTGAGCTGTGTTGGAGCTCTGACATGGATTTCAGTTGCAGTCTTAGGAAAACTGCTTAGAAGGTAAGATCTGCAAATTCAGTGCCAGAGATTAAAGCCCACCACTCACCACGTGGTGGGTGCCATTCTGGCATCTGGCTGAATGGCCCATTTTCTCTAAGGTACTCCTGTCTTTCCTACTACCTCAGGAATCTATCCAAATCCCCAAATATCATTGTTATATGAGAGATAGAGGCTTAAAACTGGCCTGACTTGAGGCAATGAGCAGCTGTCTCATGCACAGTGGTTTTCTGATTCAGATTCCCTTCATGTCTGTGAACATCTTGGCTACTGCCTCCCTCTTCTTCGAACTCTACATGTTCCAAGCCAAAAGAAACAAACCAAAGTCCCCAGTGCTCCCAGGATGAAAAACTGCAATGAGGTGTCAGCAGCCTGGCTGAAAGGGTGCAGTTGATGTCCTGCCTAAGTTCCTACGTCAGACAACTAAGTAAAGAATTATCAGAGAGAAGCACAGACCCAGGAAAACGACTGACCTTCCTCCTAGCTCCTGAAACAGAGGACATGTGCAAAAGAAGAAGCAGAGAGGAGGGGTGAGGTCCAGACAAACACCAGAAGAGTTCAAGACTGGTAGAGCAAAGGTGAGGTGAAGGATAGCTAACATACTATGAGCAAAACAAAAACAAGAAACAAGAAAATGGAGAGAATTTTTAGAAAGATGCAAGGGCAATAAGAGATTCCAAAATGGGAAGAAAAATACAGCCCCCTTCTTCCTCTCCACACTGGGAACACACTCTGTGTCCCCCAGAGAAAGCAGCCCACCTTTTCTCATGCTCTGGGATGTTTTCATTCCATAGCTGAAATCTTCCTCATGGAATAAGCTTTTAATTCTTTTGAAGATACTTCAATAGAAATGGTTATGCAATACTATGGTAACCTCACACGTGACTTCCCCAAAAGAGACAGAAATTAGTGCAGTCCTGAAAAGCACGTGCAAGTCCATGAGAGTGAAAAGTGCTCAGGGTTTGCATTGCTGGTCATTCAATACACAAATTCAAACTCAAATCTAAATTCAAGTTTTTGAGTTCCTGACTCATGGGTAGAAGCCTCATCCCCCAAGCACACACTGCAGTGACTGCAGGAGACTTGCAGTTCCTGGATTCCTGCAGTTTCTTTACAGAAATGGTTCTAAGGAGGATTGGAGGAAAAGGAGAAGAGGAGAAATGACTGAGAGAATATTGGCAGAAAGACAATATAGTAGAATGACAATAACAAACTAAGCACAGCAAACTACTTCTCATTCCCTTTGTTAACAAAAATTATAGTAGCTATAGCAACCAAAAAGGGGACAGGGAGGAAAAAAGTCTGAGACTTTTCAATATCCCCAAAGAACACAGCTTTCTAATATGGAAAAATCAAGATTTATGGCACCAGCAGCTCCTACAAGGCAGGGCTGCAGTAGTGCACAATGGTTGCAGTTAAAGGCACCAATCATTAACCAGTGCTTAGCAGTTGACAGGCAACATCATCTCTTCTAGTGAGCCACAATTCCTTCAGGGACTGAAGTAGCTTCTCTTGCTATATGCCATGCCCTGCAGCCCCATTTCTGGTGGATTTACCTCATATTGTCTGTCAAGCCCTCTGACAGAGTGACTAATGTCACTGCTCAGCAGAGACATCTCCTGTGCTCAAGCGTTTGTGCCTGTATCCCTTCACCAGCCATCACACACTGCTATCCCTATGGATGCAGCCCACAGCACGGCCCTGCACACTCAACAAGCATCTCAGGGAGAAAAGCATTTCAGTGCCTTTCTGCCTGTATTTTCCTTCTCAAATACACACACTTGCAAGCCCAAAGAGGGGAGGAATGTCTGGCACTTCTGCGGTGACCATCTGGCAGAAGCACCACTTCATTTTCTGGCAACTTGACCAGAGTCTTAGAACAATTATTTCAGTTCCTGATTCAAGCGCTGGAGACAGAAGATCAAGTTACATTTCTCTCCAATCATCAACACTAATTCAGTTTTCACTAAGTCAGCCTTGCTGGAATTTCACTTTTTCATATTAAAAAAAAAAAAAAGGAAGTGTGAATCTACACTGAAAAGCCAGTAGAGAAACATAAGGAATTTCAAGAATTAGGAGCTGTTTCTTCCTAGAAAGAATATTTTTATAAGATAAAATGATGATGAATGAATGTATTGAAAATTAAATTATATCATACTCCTCAGTGACATCCCCAGGCTTTTAAACAACCATGTAAATAAGCTTTCTTCACTTACTATCACAAGTTGATTGTGAGTTAGAGAGAGTACCTTTCCACCTATCACTCAGTCACAGCTATACACAGCCATCAGTAGAGGCCTTTTCCCAAGGAAAGAGTTCAGGTCACATAGCATTGACCTTTGTCATCTGCAGGAAAGGAAAGTTTCAACAAGCTACCACAAGCAAAAGTGTTATAAATCACCTTTCATCAGGCCTCCAACCACTAGCCTGAGAAACAACTGGAAACACTTAAACCTGTTTTAACATTCCTTGTAGAAGGAAGCAGGGAAACACCTCCCCATGCACTCACTGGAGCTGATTGCAGCCACCAAATCACTCTGGACAGTGGCTCCTGCCAGTGGAGTTTCTGTTGAGGATTTCTGCAGCAACAGCCTTTCCCAGCAGAGCTAGAAAACCAAGCAGCAGCCACAGAAACTCTAGCTCTGTTCTCATGTGAGCTGCATCCAGAGTGGCAGGAGGGAGCCACAGGGGTTTAGATGGAGACAAACAGAAACAAATCCACAGACAAACTGTGAATGATATCACATATTTTTTAAGCCTTCACATGGTGGGAGATGGTATTTGATGATTTTAAAGAGCTTCTCTCCTTTTATGAAAATGATTTAAGTGCAGCTGTGTACATCACATGTTGGACACTTCTCAAGAGACCAGCTGCTGTTCCAAAGAACTCACGCTTCTATGATAGGAATTTTATAACTGAAGGCACTATCTTCCCAGATGCAGGCTTGAATAGACTCACTGAGCTGGAGAGTTCTGCTGAGGGAACAATCTTTCTTCACAGCCCGCAGAGCAGGAGTAAACCTGACAGAGAGGAGCATTACAGCCTGAACTGCTTCATTCTCAGATTGGGGAGAGAGAGAGCCCCAGGGGCAGTCAGACAAGCGCTGCCCCCATCACACACGGGTCCATGCAGAATGCTCCCAAGCTTCCCAAATCCCACTTCTCTGCTTGCAATCCAGGTCTGAACATTTGTAATGCCAGAGAGGGCATGGAAGAACACAGCCTAAGAAATGTGTCAGGTAGAAAATGTGATCCCATGCCCTTAGTCAGCGGGATGTGTCCAGGAATAACAAGTAGCCAGTGCACGCAGGAGTAGGGTCGCATTTCTTGTTTCCAGGCCTGCAGTGCCATAATGTGCTACCACTTATGTCTAATAATGTTGAAACATGTAACCTTAACTTGAAATAATTGTGTGAAATGATTAATTTTATCCAGACAGCATTTCTACTCAAAGTTTTCGCACTGGTGTTCCTACTTTAGCTCAGTTCAAAACTGTGAGTAAAATATAATTTAATAGCATTTTGATTTTGCAATGATGTCATTGAAAAGGCATATGCAGCATTGCCCTTGCAACACAGAAACAACCACAAGATAAGCCTAAGGTACACAGATTAACACTGAACAGATAAAATTTCAGCCCCTTCTCCCTTGCAGGGAAAGTTTTGGCCCTTTGCCAAAGAGAAAGCATTACACACACAGTAGGGTAAATTTGCTGTAGCACCCATATGAAAATATCTTCTTCACAACAAGGCCAGGGTGTAAAATCTATTATCTGAACACACATGCTCTCTTCCAACATGAGTGAGCCTACAGTAGAGTGACTCAAACTTTCCCCATCTCATGGGAGTCCATATTTGAGCAAGCTTTAGAGTGGCACTGGCATTGAAGCTGGCATTCATTCTTTCCTATGGTTTTAAGCTGAATGCAGCAGAAGTTGGATTTGAATCTGCTCCCTATACAAAAATATTTTTATTGTTTCTTTTAAAGTGTTGTTACTATAGACAGTAACTCTGCATCAAGCAGACCTTCAGAATTCAACCTGTCTACTCACAACGAAAATATCAAAGCAGAGTTTGTTATGATCAACTGTGGAACAGCCTGAAGTTGTGTCAGAGGAAGTTTAGGCTGGATATTAGGAAAAGGTTCTTCATCCGGAGGGTGGTTGGGCACAGGAACAGCTCCCCAGGGCTGTGGTCACAGCACAGCCTGACAGAGTTCAATAAAGCATTTGGACGATGGCAGGCACATGGTGTGACTTTTGTGTCACATGACTTTTTTGTCCTGTACAGGGCCAGGAGATGGACTCTATGATCCTCATAGATCCCTTCCAGCTCAGCTTATTCTCTGATAACATATAGTTGATTTAGTGAAAGGGAAAACTGCAATTCTATTCTGCATTCATAGAGTTTATGCTTATGCAGTTCTCTCCTTAATAGTAGTTTCAGACATTCCTTTGCTACTGTTCACAGAGGGTGATACCAGAAAGGAAATTACAGTTCAGACTTCTCTCCTGTTTCCTACTCCTTCCACTACTCCTCCTTCTGTTCAGTTGTATGCACACTCATCTTACCAGTAAACAGAGAATTTGAAAATGTGCATCTACAAATAGACAAATTGTTACAGATAGAGGTACTGTGCACACAATCTGATAATAAACTTCCCAAACAAAACTTAGTTTCCATAAGTAAATTGAGCAGAATAAAGTATACACACAGAGTATAAACAACACTCTCCTACTAAAAATTCCATAATCACAAAACCAATAAGTCTTTAAAGGTAAAAAAAAAAATCTATTACACAGAAACTCTTTGGTGTCAGCTTCCTGTGAATGTATTTTCCCCAGTGTTTGATTAATGAACAAATCAAAACATTCAAGACAGATACCAAATAGTTTTGTCTGGCATCAAGTCTGCATTGCCAGATTCCATGTGGTTTCCAGTTGGTACCACGAACTTGGCCACAGTTTGTTCAAAACTCAGTCCTAGTGCTCCAAAAGTTATATAAATACCTATGAACACAATCATGAATATCATGAACACTTTCATGATGCCAGGAAGGTGATTTATATTATAGAGGCAGACAAAATTTTACCTGTGCCTGGTGCACAGCAGACAAAAGCTGACTGACAGCAGATTCTAGCCTGCTACAACAAAATAAATGCCTTTTGCTACCCCAAAAGGAAAAGATTTATAAAATTATGAATACACTTCAAATACCTCTTGTGACTAGCTACTCATCTGATGATTTAGGGATGAGATGTTTAAACTGATAATTTGCATTGAAATTTGTAGGTATATAAATGCACCAAGATTCACAGGTTCCTAGAGAGCATGAATTCCTGAAGCTTCCTGATGGAATAACTGCCTCTCTCTTGTAGTGTGTGCCTATTACTTAATATTTGAACTCCTACCTCATTTTCCCCAGGTAAATATTCTCTTAGTTAACCTAAAGAAGAATGCATGGTGGGACATCCATATGCAACAAGTTTTCTTTATCCTATGCTTTAGATGCAAAAGTCATGTTAAGAAGCTTTTTTTTTCTAATTCTAGGGTATCTAAAGGTGTGAAAAACATGAAATTCACTTTGGCTGATTCTTCACAGTAGCTGTATTCTAGGTGAGGCTCTAAAGAAAATATATGTGAGAAAATGGTTTGAAGTTCAAGGGCTTTTTTTCAAACTGCAGTTTAATTTTTGGCATTTTCATGGTATTATCTCTGCTGTTTGCAACAGATGCATTTTCTTAACCCTTTGACCAGTCTTTTCATCAAAAAGCCAATAAGGTTGGAGTTTCTCTGTGTGTGATAAATTCACCTCATGCTGTAGCAAAACATCAGGCAACTGCTCCATTCAGTTCTCACAGAAGCGAATTTTGGCCCTTCCAGTTTTAATGGGAAAGCTGAAGCCACAACACAAAAAATGAAAGCTCTTTGGAAATGCAACCACACCCCACCCATATTCTGCTCTGTGCCCCATGTTCCCACCCACAGATACACAACAGAGGAACACCAGCTGTTGAAGTTTTGCAGATGGCAAATCCAATATTGTGCCATTTTGGACTTTCTCCTCGAACGATCATTCCACATGGCTTCTTTTATATGGTTGGGATTTCTTTTCTTGGGAGAATAGATATTTGGGCATGGAAAATATCTGTGAGCATGAACAATGGGGAAATAGCATTTATAAACTGAAATAAAGCCTTTCCAATTTGTGGAAACAGCTGGAGGGAAGAAAGAGTCATGAATAACGTAGCTGAAACTCAACAGGCTGTTGACAGTGAGTCCTTTCAGATGCCCACTATAGCTTTACTCTTCCATGACAGTACAACATTTAAATCTATAAGAGATGAATCAATGCTCAGTGAAGTGCCCAGCATTTTGTTTCACTACATTGAGATCAATCAATCCATCCTTCCCCTACACATAATAAGTAGGGAAGGAAGAGTAATTTCATCTGCATCTTGTGTATTTCATGGTGCTGTGCAAGTGCTAGAATGAGCATTAGTACTGCTTTAAGCAGACAATTCAAAAGTATTAAGCTCAGGGGATGGCTCACAGGCACCTTCAAGAGAGCATCTGCTGAGCTTCATGTTTCTCAGAAGGCATTTCACTCCTGCCACACGCATGAGGCCTCCATGTTGCAAAAGGAATCTTGTTTCTTTCAAGAAAAGAAGGAGACTTTCAGTGTATATCATTCAGTACACCATGTTTTCAATACAGCACATTTTCAGAATAATTCCACAAGTGAATGCTCAATGAAAACAGACAAAAAAAACCCACGGAGCTAAAATTCCACAAGAGGAAACACCATAACAGTCTCATTAAAAGTATTACAGAGATCTTTCAAAACAGTGTCAGCAAGGTATTTTACTCATGTTAAGGAGAAGCAAATATATTTTAACAAATAATTTTCTTTTTCTATTGGAAGAGGTAAAAGCTACTTGCCAGCTAAATATTTTCCTTCAAAGCTACCCTGCTTCAGCCAAGCCCCATTAATCATTGTGCTGTTAGACAAGACTGCTTTGATGTCCAGAGATCATACAGAAGATTTAAGACAGCAAGCTGTCTGAAAAATTCAGACATAAGGTCAAGGTAAACCAAGGTAAAAACTGTTTACTCAGTTTTAATTTTGTCAAGAGTATTACTTGTTTCTCATAAAGTTTATCTACTTTTGGTTGTTATTTTATCTAGCACTACATAGTGCAAAACTCCTATTATTACTATTACCTGCCTTACCAGTCACCTGGAAACTCAACCATCTAAGGAGAAACAAAGACTAAATTAGAAATACTCTTCTCTATAAGGAATTGGAAAGAGGAAAAGAAGTGGTGACTTTGATTGAAGGGGTCCAACAACCCTATTCAGATTAGCCAAGCAATTTGAATCTGAGTACTTGCTGCGAACCTGGGGAAAACATGGGATTTTGCAGTTTATTGGGGGAGGGGGGAGGTGGGTGGAAATTAAAGCTGTCTTTGGGCAATATAAACAACAAAGAAAATCCACACTTCCTCTATCAAACAACGAATGGATCCCTCATGAACTAGTTTTAGAAGAAACTGTTATTAAAAATTGTTTTGGAAAATATTCAAGCTATGGTTTATGGATAGAAAAACATTTTCAAATGACACATTAATGCTTCCATTAAGAAACAAAAAATGGGAACATGTGGACGAGTAACTAATAATATTTAAACTAATGCTTTGGCAACAAAAACAAACAAACAAAAAAATCAGTACATCACTTAATAAATGAATTTGACCCAGATTCCTACCCTCTGTTTTAAGAGAACATTCCTGAGAAGAGTTCACAGGCTGTTGGTATTACTAATTTATCTCAATTGTGTTACAGCTTTCAAAGTGTCAGTAAAAGACTTGCAACATCCGTTCCCACTTTGTTGCCTACGCATATTCTTACCAGTAAGGGCTATTAAAAGAAGCTGAACTAAAACTGAAAACAAGAAAAAATTTAAGTCCTAATTTCTACATTTTAAATAAGGGACTTGAAGGATCTGCCATAATAGCAATCTTGGCTTGCTCTCTACTTCATATAGTCCCCAGTTCCTATATCAAGATTGGTTTTAAATTTGTGTTTGCTTGCCTTTGGCCTATCTGGGCTGTCTTCATCTTCAGGTGGTGACACTGTCATACCATTTCCTTTATTTCAGTCTGAAAAATCACCAACTCAGTAGAAGGAGCAAATCTAAATGCATATTCCTTTTAAGGAACATTTTTATGGATGAAAGTAGTCTCAAGATACTTATGTGGTAGTTCATTAATAAGCTCCATACAACATGATATCTTTCTCCCAGTAGTAGTCTTATCTTAACATCCTTATCAATTCACTCTCCAGTTGCTCTACTGATTCTAAAGTTCTCTATGGTTCTGCTACCTAACAAAAGTCCAGAAAGAACAAACATGCCACTTTTGGGACTCTGCAATAGAGCAATCAGAGTTATCAGACTGCTCAGTACAATCTATCTTTTACTTTTAGCTTCACATGTCCTTTCCCTCCAAGTTGGTTTATCATAATCAGAATCACTGACCTGAATTTTTCCTCTTCTGGAAAACATACTATATTTGCAATTTCCAAACATGCTATAAAAGTCAAAGAATCACAGAATAACTGGAGTTGGAAAGGAACCCAGAAAATCATCTCGTCCAAAACCCCTGCCTCAGGTTCAACTAGAGCAGGTTCCACAAGAGCTTGCCCATGGTGGGGTTTGAATATCTCCAGAGGTTTTTTTGCTAGAACAGTTGTTTTCATGTGTCTTTCATATTTAGCTACTTGAACAATTCAGCCCCTCTGATGTTACAAATGAGCTGCTACAGATCTATCACAATTTTCTACTTGAAATAAGAAGCCTTGTTATAGTCTCCACTTTAATTCCTTCCAATTATTAAAAAAATAAGAGTAACTGATGCTTTGAAAGACTGAATGAGCATCCAATCTGAACAAAGGTCTTTCAACTCCTTATTAATCAGTAAAACCAAGACTAAAACTGTCTTGTCAGTTGAGATGGAGAAATTTCTAGATTCAATAAATATCAATAAACATTTCTCAGCCAAAGTTATAGGAGCTCAGCATTTTAAATATCCCAGTGAGAAGGAATACATTTTTAAAATTTAAATTTCCAGTTAACTTGTGTAAGATCACACGCTGAGCTTTTTTCCCTAAGCTTTTCTTTTTGCATTTCATTTTTGTTTCTGTCAACATTGTAACATAAACCATCTGAAAGGTTTAAAACTAAACAGTTCTAAGCAGTGGTGAAACCACACTATGTTAACTGACAGGAGGTTTTGGCTCCATCTTCATCTTTAAATATCTATTATTCAGCTGCTGGTCCTCTGCAGCAGGGCCTGGAATATTAATAGACTTCAGTCCAAGACTCACAGTTTCCTAATACATGATGCTTAAGCATGTTTTCTATTGATTTGGTAGTTTCTGTAATAATTACACCATTATTGTATTCCAGCTTGCCATCTGAATACAACCAATACTAATTCACACTTAGGGCAGCTGGTGCCCTTCACTGAACACCAATTGTTCAAATGACAGCACACGTGGCTGTGATGTCACCTGACAGAGTTATCCCCATCTGACAGGCATCAGAGCTGGGACAGAGATGATGAACATAAAACAAGACATGGATAGTAAGAAATCAGGGTAAAGCAGAAGAAATACAATTATGATCTCTCTTAACTATTAGCCAGTTCTCCTTCAGCCAAATATAAAGCTATTTTCAAAAAACTAAAATATTTTTCTTATGGCATATTATCCACAGCCAACTCCAGCACAAGAGATTTTATCCTTGAACAATCTGAAGAATGGAAAAATGAAAGCTAAGAAAATATATATCCTTGTCTGTGTTGGAAACAGCACAATTCCAAACTAAAGACTAATGCTGAAATACAATCCAGGGGTGTGCTTCCATTCATAAACTATTCCATTTGAACACAGGGTCTGGAATGAATTTTATCCTCATGTTCAAACAGAGAGCCACAATTTATTGTGGTGCTGCACTCCTCGGTTTCAAAATCATATCCCTAACTTTTTTTTCTGTCAGGTCCAATGGAGATTAGCAGGATCATCCATAAAGAGAAAATACAGTAGAAACTACTGCCCAGAGACATGAAGAAGCAAGTCAAGTTATGTACCACATGGCTAAAAGAAAAGAAAACCTACTGTGTACACACAGCTTCAACAGTCTGAGCTGGAAAAACATCAGAAGGGTCCTTTCCTTAGTAACAGCATAAGTGGGATCTCAAATTTTTAGTTCAATAACAGCATAAGTGAGGCCTCAGACTTTGGCTCTATCTTTAAGTTACCACTAGACTGTCTGTGCAGCAGCCCAGCTCTATTACTCCTGTGTAAGATCACAGTAATGCTCCCTGACAACTTCAAACCCCAAAATAAATAACCTGTGCTTCCCAGTCATTGCATATTCTGCAGCCAAGATGTGCCACAAAGGTACAGGCTTATTTGCATCAGTTAAACTTTGAGCTGTTTCAGGAACCTCCTTAGGGTTCTCTAAGTAATCATTACTCTCTGATGTGCAAATTAAAAGGAATTTGGAATTCAACAACACTGATATGTCCAACTTCAATCTATAGGATCACTGGTTTTTGCACCAGTTGTCTACAGTTTTCCAGTGTCTTAAAATATTACTCTGGCAAAAAGACTGCTCCAAAAATTGCAACAGAGCTGAAAACATTTTCATTGATATTTCTCCACATACAGCAAGATGAAAGAAGCATCTGCTGCCAGTCTGCAACAAGATAAATGTAATTTAAATAATTACAAAAAAATTCCCACCAACTTCTGGGCTAGAACAATTTCTTCTTCTGGAAAAAGGGAAGGGAAATTGGTGACATGGTCCTTCAGCTGAAGGATGTGATCCAGCAGTCCAGTCTGTGATTTAACACATCATTTCTAAATATTAATTTTTCCCACCAGAAATCTCTAGGTTGATTATTATACACTCATACCACACCATAAATCAGATTTCCATAGTACATGGAGAAGGAGAAACTAGACTTCAGTTAACCTTTAAATGAAGACAAAGAAAATTACGACAGCCATTAGGTACAAAATTCTTATACAGTAAAATTTATTAATCTGTAAACTATTAACCAAACTTTTATATGCCAGTAAAAAGCTTTCCATTTGATAAGTCAAAGCCATTACCACATCTCCTTTGTATAGCATTCATATATTTTATCTACCTGGTCACCTAATAAAACAGTCTAGATCCCTTCAAGACATCCACCTCTCTTTAAATGACACTGAGCAATCATTTGAAAGCATAAATGACAATTTTAAATGAACCCTGCTTTGACTAGAGCTGCTGTAGAATATCTTTTTAAAACTCATCTCTGAGTAGCTCTGTTTGTGACTAAGAGGCATTTTTAACACAGCAGCTAATAGCTCCATGAAATGCCTTACCATCTATTTTGGAAGGCAATGTGCCAAGAGAACTGTGGTGCATTTTCATTCATCTCTTGCCTACTGCTTCTTCCAAAGTTTCTGTCCAAAGACAGCCAAAATCAAGTTCTATGAATCACTGCTTGAACGAGATCTAATTATTCAGTTAGTTCTAATGTCTTTCTTTTCCTTATTTCTTGACAGCCTCACACACCACTTGCCCTTCAGGGCATTTGTCCATATATCTTTCCCATAACTGGAGATGCAGGCAATTTCTTTCTCATCCACAACAGCTTTCAGATTAAGACAAGAACTGAATACAACGTCCTGCACCTTTGGATCTAGTCCTTTTACCTAAGGAGAGAGGAAGAGTAAAAATCTGTATAATCACCTACAGATACACTTTGCTGAGACCTGATCTGCTGCTTTGCATACACCATAGATTTATTGCAAGTTAACTCCTTCACAGAGACATTTGTCATGTTTACTTTTATCTGAATACATAAGATTATTAATAAAGTCTCAGCTATGAAACTGCAAATATATGATCCACCTAGCTAGTGTAAGGAGAAGCTTAACACTTAGCTGTGAAACATGAACTGCTTCAAAAAGTGTGTTGGTTGGAAGGTTTTGATGATGAGGAAAGAGGAAAAAAGAGACAAAAATCTCTCTTCATTCTCTGCCTTATTCCTTATGAGTCACACTATTTTTTGTCTTGCCTGCTACTACATTAATACAAATAAACCCCCCCAAAAAAACCCAGTCTGTTTCAGAGAAATGTTGTCTGCTTTCTCCCTGTATGACTCCACACAAAAAAAAAAGAAAAAAAAATATGAACAGTATCATATAGTTTTACAGCAAGTTCCTATCTCTTCATCTTAGCCACCAAGAACATAATTCCACATCACAGTGCTCTCACAATTCCCAAGGCAGATGACTCAGTTGCTTTTACAGGAATACTGTCTGGAGTTCAGAGTCATTTTTCAGGGGGAAGGTTTTCAAGTTAGAATGAAAATGCAAGCTAGGATGCAGCCATCTGAGAAACAAAGCATTTTTTTCACAATTTTAATCTGGTTTTCCACTTCCCCACCTGTACTGCCAACAGGAATGTGTTTGCTGTAGAAAAACAACAGAAATGTAAACTTCCCATTGAGATACAGGATGGGGAGATTTTGTGAGTACTGCATTTTTAACCACAGATTTATGACAGGATTGGAAGAAAGTGATGAGCAATTCGGTATGCATTGACTCACTCACCTTTCCTGTTAACTAAAAGATAGTTAATGACTCTTGAAGATCAAAATGTCTCTCTTTAGAAGAGCTACAGCTAGAAAAAGCAATACTATACTCAGTTTAAGAGTGGTGCTTATCAGGCCTGAACTTTACTAACCCAGTTATTATTCCACCAAATACCTCAGAAACAGAGTAGGGCTTAGCATAGTGAACACTATACAAACAAAGCTCAAAATTTTGGCCTTACTTGAGTAGTCTCTCTTCAAACACTGTGGCAATTTGAGTTTGCTGTGATGCCATCCACAGTTTCTTACACCATCCCTGCAAAGGTGCAATGGAAGAGGTACCTTGCTGGGAGTGGTTGTTACCAGGAGACAAAGAAAACTTTGCAGTAAACTTCATGAGTCAACTAATGCTTTAGTTTGCTGTAGTTTTGCAAAAAAATATGCAATATGATTGGTAAGGCTGCACACCACTGCTGCCAGCAGAACCTACATACAGAGGTCACACCTTATGAAATGGTTGTAAGCTCCTTTTGATTTGCTGTCCTCAAATGTTGCCTTTTCTACTTTCAATGCCAAAAATACAACAGAATTTCAATCTTGCAAAGAAATACTTCATTCATTAAGCAACACCTTGTTCTTCTTAAGAAGTCTGTTTCCTCTTTCTCAAAATAGAGATTTGAATTTGTTAAAAATGTAAAACAAAGGTATTCCCTCACCAAACAGCCAGCTCTGCTGAGGTGCATAGCTGGTGCATACCTTTGAGAACAAACCAACTAGCATCCCTTGTCTTTCATCTTCACACTGATTGTGCTTGATGTGTCACAAAGTTTAGAGAATTATCGAATGGCATGGATTAGAAGGAACCTTTAAAGATTATTTAGTTCCAACACCCCTGCCATGGATAGGGACAGCTTCCACTAGGCCAGGTTCCTCAGCCATCCAACCTGGCCTAGAACACTTCCAGGGATGGGGCATCCACACCTTCTCTAGGCAACCTGTTCCAGTGTCTCACCTCTCTCTCAGAAATTAGAATTTGCTATTTGTACATGACAAAATTTTGTCTGAGAGACATCCTCATTCCTTTTTCTTTAGCATCCTGAGTGTAGCACCAGGATTCAACCCATGACCTTCTGATAGAGAGACCCAGGGTCTACCACTCCAGTTAAATAAAAACTCCAATACCTGTCAATATTAGTAAAGCTGCATCCTGTCTGTAATTCCCTTCAGAAATGGACTTAATGCTTCTAAGAAAATCTGGTTCTTTTCAGGAAAGGACAATCATGTTCTACTTCAAAAAGCCCTCTTCCTTTTTATTAGTTATGCCTTATTATCTTATTTATACAACTATTATTTCCCTTCTTTTATCTTCCCTGCATAGGAGGGGGAAATACTGGTATTACAGATCCTTTTAGGTATCAAGATTGATACGTACATGATAGAAAGAGAGGTCTCCATGTCTATAATTTTATCCTTTTGTTTTCTCCGTGTTTTATGTATAAGTGTGATTTGGCATATAACATATTAATAGATAACCTACAGATAACATGCAGTTGCAGGTTGCTGCATCTTGAAATGTTCATTAAGGAATTTCAAAGGGAGACATTAGCTGAATAAAAATGACATGCTCCTGCTCTTTTTTTTAAAGTAACTCCAAGAGAACAAGTCTGACTGCTCACCCCACAGGTTCAACCCTGGCCAACACAGCTATCTGAATTTCTGTAACTGTTCTGCAAAAAAGTCAGTTTGATTCAAGGGTGCCTATGCCTCCCTGTAGCACCTCCACTGGTTCTTCAATCTTCAGAGCTTTAATCTGACCTTACTTGGTCCCCAAAACAACAAATAATACTTCTTAACAAATGGAAAATGTATTGAGTCAGCACTGGTTCAGCCCCACACAGGAGGTACTGCAAATTGCAGAGAAATGTAGCCAGTCATGGCTGGCCGCTTCACACACAAAGAGCACAATCAGTCAGTAACAAAGAGCAGGAAGAATCATTTTCTCTCCTTATCCATATGCTTTCCTGACTAGGGCCCACAGGGGATTTGCTGATAAAACACAGCTTTGTCACGTTTGTGAGACCTGAGGCTGTCATGGAAACATAACTGATGGGACAATCTTTAATGAGCCACTGTCACAAGGGCAATCTGTCTGAGACAAGAGTTACTGCTCCTGTTCAGCAGTGAAGCAGCCCAGCAGGTCTCAGCATCATCCCCACTGCCACAAGTGTTCTGGACTGTTTTGTTTTGGGAATACCATGTCTCCATGATAGTGAAAAAATATTTTACAGGATTCCCCATCTATGATGATGGGTCAGTTTGCTTCTAAATCAGATCATAAGCAAATCTTGAAATGATAGGTGTGGAAATGATAAGCTCAGCCATAAGCCTGGGTTTTGATTTTGCTGCCCTTTTGCCCATCTTGCACAAAGCCCACCTCTTATACAGAAGAATAATTATATTTTAACAAGGTTTCCTTAACTCTTTCACAATATCAGCTGGCTTTTTTTTCTGCACTGTTTCTCCAGCTGTTTCCTAGCATTTCCCTTTTCTACCCAGACTCAGGAGCAGCTGACTGTTCCCTGACTGCAAGCAATAGGTTTGTACTTTTCTCATGAAAAATCATTTTTTAATTGTAAACACTTTCATGCTTCCAGAAGCCAGAATATCATTTGGCACCAAAACAAGTAGTAAAGACTCCCCCTTCTCAGGAACCAGTGGCAGTTCACTTTGCAGTCTGTCCTGTCAGTGTATCCCTGAGGGGCCCATGTGATGCTAGATCTCAGAAGACATTCAGTCCATGTGCACCACTGCTGTAGGCAAGGTCTCACCAGAAACGTAGCTGCCAAAATGACATTACACACCTGATACAGCTCAGCAAGAGGCTGATACACAAGAATTCACCTAATGCAGCCTCATTTTGTACATGGAAATACTGAGGTGGAGAAAGAGGAATTTGTTCAGGATTTCAGGATATCTCACAACCTACCTGGAACAGCCATTGCCTGAAAGACTCCTGAAATCTCTGGATAGATGGCCACTTTTCAATCAGCCTACCCTACCTAGAACATGAATTGCATAGATTTTCCAGAAAAATCATGAAAACCTTTGGCATATCTCCACTGTCTTCCTCTACTTGAGTATCTCACCATACTTTTAGAACAGGTAGCAGACTCATTATCTAGGAGCACTGCACAAGCACAGAAAGTGCACTGGGAACTGCTGATATACTGCAGGCTGATGACCTCGGGCTTCTTTTTGAATGCCTAGTCCTTCCAGTTGGTTCTATATCTCAGGAGGCATCCTGTGCTATTGCAGTACACGGCACTGAGTCAGGTTTACATTTGTTTGCTGAGTCATGTCTATGTTTGTTTTCCGCTGTCTGTACATGTCAGCCAATAGTAAATAAATCACAGCAGGGACCTCAGCTCTTGAAGTGTTTCAGCAGAAACGTGGCTAATGGCTTCTTATAGGAGAGCAGAACATGTCAAATCTGACAGCACATTCTACTGTGCACTGAGATTGGAGCAGAAAGGAGCAGAACCTTCCAATGGGGTTCTCTGTACAACCAGTTCTCTGTACAACAGCAGCCCCCTCACCACACAAGGAGCACCAAACATGTGGGCACGAAGTCAGTGTTTCTAAATGCAGTAGGTTCAACTTCTGCCTTTACCCAACCTTTACATGAAACAACTCTCATGACTAGGGGATATTTTACCTTCTTGCCCCAAGCTTCTCTTTACTCTGACCTTTTGTGACTCCTACCATACTAGAGCCTCACAGAGGCAAAGCAAGGGGAACAGGCCCATGAAAGCAAGGGACATAACAACATCATAGCAGAGGCTTGATACTGTAGGAGGCACAAGGCCTCCCTACACCATCTCCAGGGACTGAACTGGCTCTTCTTCTCCACTGAAGCATCAGATCAGGGCAAGAGGCTTGTAACTGTGCCTCAGCTGCCCAGGCTGTGAGCAGAGTCTTGCTTACCAGTGGCACACAAGGGCAGTGCTTTCCACATGATATTAAAGTGATGAGCAGACACCACTGAAAAACCAATATCTGCTCTTAGATCTTCATACCCTTCCAAAAGCCCATCTGCTGCCCTGAGTACAGCAGGATCAGTATAACAGTGAAACCCAGTCTTATGCACAGCAGAGCAGCTCCAATCCAGAGCATCAGCTGATTACAAAGAGCATATCCATTGTCCAAAAGTAGTTTTATTTTCACTCTTCCCTCTGAAACCAACTTGACTCTTCTCCAAAAACCAACACTAGAATGAGTGGCTTGAAATTATTTTTTGGGTGGGTTTTTAAAGACTGAGTTGCAATACGGCCCCTGCCCTGTGACAATATGCCAGGAAACCCCCAGGAACTCTCCCAGAAAACTGTGAGGGGATGAATGCAAAAAAAAAAAGGCTGAGCTGTTCAGCTTCTCACGTCCCTCAGCATGGGCTTGAACATGTTGACAGCAGGGCAATATGAATATGGTTTTGTCCCCTGCAAATCTTTTGGATAAACAGGATTGTGCTCTACATAAGAAATCTCTCTTTGTAACTTCTGTCAATATATTCTTGGCTTGCCACTCTTGACAGTCATAAAACAGCTCTCTCTGGAATACACCATTCATATTAATCAGCTGTTGTTTTACAACTAGTAATAGAAGGTCTGCATGAGCCTGTGAGAGACTGAAACATGGGAATCTGAGTTGTGCAGCTGCAAATGTTTCTATACTGCTGCAGCTCTTAAATTGCTTTTTTCTCTCTGCCAAGAAGGCATGAAACAGCATTGTAGGGGACAGGTTTTAGACTGTCAAAATTGCCCAACGGTCCTCAGCATGCCCATAAATGCTTAGTGACACCTTTTACCTTTCAAGGAAGTTTTAAAGACAAGAGGGATGTGCAATAAACCAACAGGCTTAGCTGGCCCAAGAGTACAGATAATTTGATGGCTTGTATCTTTTGGATGCCATCTGCACAGGGGATGCCAGACTATGCTCTTGCCATTGGCAGAAGTTTTAGCCTCCAATTTATCTTCTTGTCATCAAACTGCAACAGGATGGGCAAAAAGGGTTCCAGGAGGAAGCACTGCCTCTGAGAGGATGAGGAAACAGGACTCCTTTGAACAGCCGCTTGACTACAGCAGTTTCGCTCCAAGTGGGCAGACAAGATTAATGTTGCATGAGGCTTGAACTCAGAATGAGCTGGCACTGGAGGAAAGCAAACTGTGCAACACTCCTGTAACTGCTTAGGGCATTCCATTGTCACATGAAACTGAGGAACTGGGAGGCTCTTTTCAAAAAGCACTCAGGTTGAAAGCATATTTGCAATGCCTGATGAAGGAACAAGAGCAGTGCCTGCTTCTTCCAGGTCTGCCTAAAGCTAGTAGCATCTGGGGACTTTGCCTCTACCAGCAGTGGGTCCATTTTCAACCTGAAAAAAATACTTTTTAAAGCCTCTAAGGCTTTTAAGAGAAAGAAGCAGTTTAAATCCCAGACCGGAAGCCTTAATTATAATGGATTTGTGTGAAAGTTGTCAGATCTTGCCCTGCTCTGTGATCAGGGCTGTGCCAAGAGTCTGCTTTGTGTCACACTAGCAACTGTGCTAACTTCAGCAAAGTAACTGGGTCAAAGATGCACAGCCAGATGAGAGATCACTAATTAGCACTAATGAGAGCCTTCACTGAAGAGCAGAATGACAGTGCCATCATGTTGAGGTTCTTGCTGTAATTAAAGGTAGCCATACCCATATCTACTGTGAGCTGCACAGAACAGATCTTTTTGTGTGTCACATTTTACACCTTGGGAAGTCACTCATGACCAGGAAACAGAACATGAGAGGAAACAACTGAGAACTCATTGTTCATATCACTGTTGTTTTCAATCAACTAATTCTACCTATAATGGGCATAAGGTTACAGATGAAGAATACTGATCTTGTGTTCAAGAATTTAATGGTACATCTGCCCACAATACCAGGTGCTCTGAAGATTAACCTTCAACAGAAACAGCAGAAACAAAGTAAACTACAGGGCTTTTCCAGTGTCTCACAGACTTTCCTTACGAAGAAAAATAGAAAGGACTCTGTAGTAATCTAGAGAAAGGAATAAGAGCAGAAATTAGTATTGAATGGTAGAGACAAAGTCAGTCCTAGGCTTCCAGATAGCCTCAGCTCATTTGCAAAGCAGTGTATTTCTAAGTGATAAAGACAAATACATCAGGGTAGCAGTAGTTAACCTGGAATTAACATCAATATACAACACAAACATCTGCTGTCAGCCTATGGATAGAGGGTGTATAAGGAGCTATAGAAGACAGGATCTATGCAATATGAAACAAGCAATTAAAACACCTCAGAATATAAAAATTACTCAGGAGACAGTCAAGAGAACAGAGAACAAAAAAGATTTCTACTGTGTCCTTTCACTTTCCTTCTAAGTACAATGAGACAGAAAGCAATTAATCCCACCAAAGAACTTCTCCAGTGTCTCCAGAAAACTCGGATCCACTGCCTATCCACAGACAGAATACGGACATTCAGTCTCTGGCAGAAACATGGTGGACACCTGGGACCAGTGAGGAGATTTATATCAGGACAACATAAAGCAACTGTCTTTGAAGCACAGAAGTGAATGCACCTATAAAGTGACAACTACAGACAGCTGTAAATGCTGAGCTAAGGACCTGTCCAGAGGTACTGTGTTGAACACAGAGCTGTTACACCTGCACAGACCCCTGTGAGAACTCCACCTGCCTTACAAGCTATACCAGCAGCCTTCCTGAATTGCTCATTCTCTCAATAGATGAAAAAACAATGGGCCAATCTTGTTACAATTGTAGTTACAAATACATTACAATTTTATTATTATTACTATTTCCTACATGTAAGATATACATAGCATAACATATGGAAACTTCCTTTGAAACCATTCAGAAAGATAGAACATATGGAAATTATCTTAAAGGACCAAGGGAAAGATGCTTTGAATCCCTTTTCAAAGTAACTTGCAAATGCTACAGCACAGACCATTAAGGGAAGTACCCCTCAACCAGAAATTCTGGGAGAGAATTCACCAAGCTTCCTGCTGCCTCATAGCAAACAGATACACACAAAAAATCCACTGTTGCCTTTGGAATACCCAGTTTGCAGCACCTTGCAGAGATCTGTCAGGATTCCCAAGATAATCATCTGTAAAATGTAAGCACTTAAAAGTAGCAGTTCTAACACTGAATATCATTAATTTGTCTGTCCTAGAAATTTCAGGGACTAATAGCATTTTTCCCTCAAATGAACTTTAAAATTGGGAAATAATCACAGTGTTCCTTCTTAAGAAGGGAGATGGTTCAAATTAGCACACCAGCTCCACAGAGATTTCATTTCTAGTCAAAAACAGCATGAGGATTTCATATTAAACTGGTCCCAACCATCAGAGATGAAAAAAAATTTTTTTTTTCCAAACCAGACTATTGATATTTGCTAACAGTAGTATTTATTTATGGACTCAGTCTGGTAGGCAAGAGGTGAACAAAAAGTGTTAGGTAGTGCTGATGAGCCCTCAGTTTTCAGATAATAGCTGTCAATTCTGCTCCAGCACAGCCTGCTCCTCCTGCACGAGGAGCTCTAGCGTAGGTCATAGCTATGACAGCATTTTTTCCCTAAAATCTTCCTGGAACTCTCCTCTGAAACATAGTCCTTTAATCAAGGAACAGTTAGCGCGCACACACACACTCGTAAACAAGAGCTATTTCTGAGGCGGGGAGGTGGGATAGAAGGATCCGATTTCCATCCTTTCCCCTCCAGAAAGGTTTGAGGAGAAAGTGGAGATTAGCATCACCATTATCTCCAGCATGTGTTATTAGCAGCCACGCTGAAGCCAGTCAGCAGCGTCTGGCATTGTTTGAAGCAACACAAAAGACCTTCTGTTTGGAAAGTTCAAGAAAGAAAAGGCAGAGCCTGTGGCCTGGTCCTGCAGTCAAAAGACTGACACAGAGGCTGGGAAGTTCTCAGGCAGAGGCTGATCCCAAGCCCTTTGAAGTTGATGGGAAAACTCCCATGGACTCCAGCAAGCTTTGGACCATGCCTGAAACACACTAAAGGGAACAAAGAAGCATAAACGTAGAAATGAGCATTCCAAAGGGGAATTGACCTAATATATTCATCATGGTTCCTGATACAATGTGGTTTTGTAATGTGTGGCAAAGTAGGATTACATTAAATTTCTAGGTCTCTTCTTTATGATACAGCAGTTGTACCCTCATCAGGTATGTTTCTGCTTACAATGCTATGCATGATGCCCTAGTGTTGAGTGTTTAATACAGCACTTAGCAAAAATGAAAGCTGGGAAGAAAAGCCCCTTTCAGATTGCTGAAATTAGTTTTCTGCTTTCTTTCCCCACTGTCTTCTCCCAAATAGGCTGGTCTACAGCTATGAAATACGCAGTATAGGACTGAAAACCTTGTTAAGAACAATGTTGCCAGCATCATCTATTCATGAGCAGCTGCTTGAGAGAGAGCCCAACACAGAAGAAACTCTATAGCAGCACATTCTCCAAACAATTACTAAAGGATCCCAAGTGCAGGGAGGCTCCAAATCCTCTGCTTAATTATAGATTAATTAATTTTCTCATTAAAGATGAATATAGGAGCATTCAAGGTGAAAGCCTTCTGATTTCTGTAACATTTCCATAATAATGTTCTTGCATATAGTAGCAATCATTGCAATGGGTTTAAGATTTGCTGCTGTCAGGGTCCTAAATGATATTTTCTGGGAGTTAATTTGTTACAAACTTTTTTTAGCACTTCTTGTAGCCTTTGCACAAGATTCAACAAAGAGTCAAAGTAACTCCCTTCCCCCCCCCACCCCAAAAAACAAAAATGCAGGATGTTTCCTCTTTCCCTGGCTAATAGAATCCAACTGTTGCCGCATGACATCATTGCCCAGAGTTAGGGAATCCAAGCTCACTCCAGCACTCTCGGCCGGGAGTAAACACCGCTACCAATAAAAAAAAAATTAAAATCATCAAACTTTACAGTGGAAGGACATAACATTAAAAAGGCAATTTTTGTTACCTGAAATTTGGAGCATTTCCCTTTCCACTCCATTCTCAGATTTGTATTTCCCAGACAAAACTCTGTGTTATTATCTGAGGCAATCAGAAAACCAGTCGTTTAGTGGCTAATACCTGCTGTGCTTCCCATAACTCCTTCATATGACCTCTCACAGCTCTGATTCCAGCTAAAATGATTGCAGAGAATACAGACTGGCCAGGCCAGTTGTCATGGAGATCTCTCTCCCCACCCCGCTTTTCATAAGCGCGCGCACGCACACACACACACACAGATTTAAACAATTCTGGGAGGCATCCACAAAACAGCATGCCTTTTCATCAGCTAAGTTTTGAAACATTCCACCCCTCCTCCAACCCCTCCCCAGAGTCAGCCCAGGAAGCTGAGATTTGGGCAGGAATTGATTGTGAAAATTAGAGATATTGCCTTCTAAAAAAGAGAAAGTTACCACAAAGCTTGTAATTTTTTCCCCAGAAGGAAAAAAGAGATGTTTGCTCACCAAAGCTTTGAAGTAAATCTATCACATTCAGATCTGCAGGTGATTTGTCTTTGCCTGTCTAGTTATGGATTTAATATGTGAAAGTGATAAAGCTTTGTTGAAATACAATCATGCAGATTACAAGTAATGCTGATGACATGGCCTGACTGCTTACCTTGCTGTTCCCCCAGTACCACGCCAGTGACTTAATTAGCACGGGTATTCATAAGGCCATGTTAGTCTTTCATGTTTCTGTAATTAAGAAGAAAATTGGGCAGGTCAGGAGCATGTAGCTCAAATAAACAAACAGAAAAAAATCCCTCAGCTAAACAAGAACACAGAGACACAACCAGAAGTTTTCTCATACTGACTATAACTTTAAGTGCCACTTACTCAAAACTTGCTATCTTCCAGTTAAAGGAGAAACCCATTTCACTGACATTTGCAAATACAACTGATTAGTTTACCATATTCACTGGCACCATGGTTGCAAAACAAAACTTATTCCAAACATAAATAAAGACATACAACATTTTTTCCTTGACAAAAAGAATCCAAATTAATTCCCACCAACGTCATATAGGAAAGTCTGGACTGATAAATCAAGAGAACAGAAAACACTTTATATTAAAAAAAGAACATTTATTTTAAAAATTCTGTTTAAAAAATATTTGCACTCCAAAGAAGAATACTGTGCCCAAAGGTTTTACTTTGAGAAGTATCTTGGAGTCTTACTCTGTAGAGGATTTAATCAGAGTCAGTCATTCAAAGTTTTAAAACTTCATAAAAGATACTGAAGGGACTTCATGAGTCTGTGTTCTGCAATGAGCAGTATAAGCAGCAGTCCCTCTAGCGGGCAGAAAATTGCAAAGCTGCCTATGCCAAGCTAAACAGGAATCCAGTTTCTTCTGTATCTATTAACCACTTCATTGTTCTGTTATGATGCTCCACCTCTGCATTTAAAATTCAAGAGTAGCTTATGAAATCCTTTACATATCTGGGGAGTTGAACACAAGAAAGCATACATGATATAAGCAACATTACTAGGTTTCTACATGAGGAGATTAAAGAGTTCCAATATATTACTCTTCTGGTTGTATGAGATAGCCAACATGTTTCATGGGAACACCTCTATATGTCTGAGACATATGGCTATATGTCTCTCCATATAGCCATTCTTACATATAAACGACACCAGAGCATATTATTTCCTGTACTTCAGAAAACTCTGGATTTTGTGAGTGATAGGGCTCCCAGAAGATTGCTCACTTAAACCACCTCTCTCTCTAACAAGAACATCACACAAAAGCATATACATGAGGCATATTTTACACTGTTACCAAAAACTGAGTGCAGACTACTCCCAGGCAGATAAATATAACAAATCAGCTACTAAAAGCTGTCAAGGGTCCAGAAGATGCTGAAATGACATCACATCAAATAGTTCCTAGATATGTAAGTACCATTTGCTAAGTTTGCAATTTCACACTAAGTTCCAGTAAGAATGCATCAGTAATGCCCAGCCAGAGCCATGAGGCCAAATATTAAGGAATTATGACTTGGTTTTGTCCTGAGAAGTTCATTTGGTGTATGACTAAAGTAAATTCATCACTTGCTGCAAATGGGCTCAATTTCAGCAGTGTGACTGGGGAAAGAGGAAAACTGCTAATTCCTACAGGAAAGCAATGTTTTACACTGCATCACTGCAGAGAGAGTGTTCAAAGACACAGAAGTAATAAAAACACTCTAGGAAATGATCAATGGACAAATGAAATGCTGATCATGCTCCCATTGGTATCATGGGAGTATGTACCAACCATCTTCATCACATCCCACTCCAGCGTTCATGACAAAGCTTTGTGGCACTTCATTCCATGACCACATCTGCATATGTGGCAAGGATCTGGGGGAGCAGGCAAGCTAGCATTCAGAAATCACTGAAAATGCTGTGTGCATTACATACACATTCTGTTACAGTTTAAAATTCCAAGCAAAGCAAGTGAAGTTGTTAAAATATATCACACATACACAAATACGTGGCAATAAGGCACAGTAGTCGAACTATGACCCAAACTTTGGTCTTGGGCAGGTGACTACCACAGAAGCCCTCAGACAAGCACATTTCTATTCTAAGCCCTGTGAATACACCCCGAATCAGTTTCTTGCCAAAAGCTCACATTGGCAAAAGCTTGCCAATGTAGCTCACATTGACCCCAGTGAAACAGAAGCCATTCCCAAAATTTTACTTTTTTCTCACTGGGCTTTCATTTGAGCGCATCAATACCTCAGAACACAATTTAGGCTCTGGACAGAGGCTGAAATCATAAAAAGAGAATATGATGAACAGCTGATTTTGCACTAATTACAACATCACAGCTACCTTGCCATCAAAAGACATCAGAGTGCATACCCTCACCCCCTGCAGGAGACAACCCATTACTCACAC
Source organism: Cisticola juncidis (assembly GCA_013400215.1). Taxonomy (NCBI): domain Eukaryota; kingdom Metazoa; phylum Chordata; class Aves; order Passeriformes; family Cisticolidae; genus Cisticola; species Cisticola juncidis. Next base: position 924,440 of record VXBR01008026.1, read on the forward strand.
GCAGCTGATGTTTAGTCTTTTTTCTGATACACGTCCCCTTTCTGACTGGTTGAACATACTCCTTCCTACGCTTCTGGTCCTGGGATAAAGCAGCCACGTGAGGTGCAGGAGCAGACATGCACTGAGCAGCGTGAGTGCACAACAGCAGCCCTCACCAGGCACACCTGGAGTCTCTGCCTGGAGACCAGCAAGGGAAACATGAGCTGCCGTGTCTGAGATCCTTTACTGAATGCTTTCCAAGCAGCCATCAGCAGCAACAGCAGAGGAAACAAAAATCAGACTTGTTCTTCATGAAATTTTATCACTTTCAGTAGGTGAAAACACAACATCAGAGGTGAGCTCCAGACTAAGCCAGCCACAACAGCAGCATAAATCTCTGGTAGGTATAAATTGAAATTAATCACTGCTCCAACTTCAGTAACATTTTCCTTTGTATTTTTTAGACAAAAAATACTCTTGCAAAGTTACTTAGGATTTTTCTCCTCCTCAAATAACTTTCTGCCTTTCACGAGGGCTTTTGCCCCTTTCCCATTGAAGATGGACAGCTTATTGCTTATTGCTCTTATTGCTCTTCCTTGTGTCATCTCTTCACATTTGCTGACCATCTTTCCAGTGACCTCAACAAATATACATTTGTTTGAAATTCCATAATTTAAGACTCAACAACAAAACGCAAAACTTACTTAGTCTATCCCAGTATGTTTTTAACCCAATAGTGCTGCATGTGCCTGCAGCTCTTGCTGACCTCATTTGGGAGAGGCAGGGAGCTTGGGAGCAGCACTTCCTCATGACCAGGCAGTGACTTGCAGAGATATGGAAATAAGGGGAAAAGCCTGAGCCAGCTCTTAATGTAAAGCACATACGCACTATAAGAACAGTGTTCTTTGCTCTTTTTATAGAGACCCAGCACTCAGTACTTTTGCATAGGGAATTCTGTGGACTACCAGGTGGGGCAAAGTGATGACAGGCAGGGCAGCAGCCACTACACACTCTGAAGCAGTCCCACAGCCCCACTGAGTTCTTTAAATTAACAGTTCACAGCACTGGTCTTTATTGGTAACACTTCAGTATGATGGTGTAAGAACACAACAACAAAGCAAGTGACACAAGATAACGCCTCTGACTCCGAAGGTATCATTCCACTGAAGTGATTAAATTTTCCACTGCCTTCAGTGGCATGTTAACTTCAATTTTGCCACACTGCATGTTTTGCTAGGATTGTGGTATCCAAGTAAGTAGCACAAAAGTAGATTGTAGCCCTGCAAACTGTAGCAAAGGAATTGACTCAACACAGGAGCTCCCCAGCTGCAAGGGGACTGCACACATGAAAGACTAAGATCAGTCAGATACAGACATGTTTCTTGCCCCATTTCAGATCCATTACTTATAGTATATACAATTCTCTTCTAACAGAAGAATTAAGTTTCCACAACCTCCTCAATGATCTAGCAAGGATCAGGTTTGCAGCACAGTACTGGTTTCACTAACCCAGAAAAAAACCTTTGTGTGTATATCCCCAGTATTTATATAATAAGTGTATAGGAAATGACTAATCATAGCTGTGCTCTCTTTGAGATGCTGCCAATTCCTTTATGGCCCTATATCCCATTTCAGTTTGATCCCATTCTGCAAATGAGAGCTTGCCATTCTTGGGTCTGACCCTGACACTGCAAGTGGGCAAGACAGCAATTTGAAAAAGTTTCTAAGCCACTAAAACTATGGGGAGATCTCCACCTGAGGGTCATGACAAGAAGCTGACATGCACTCAATTGATGTGCAAACACTCATTCAAAAATAAAGTGGCTTAACTTTGTGGCTATTATTATTTTAGGCCCTGATTCAGCAAAGCACTTAACCATTGACTGCAAAAGAAGTTAAAAATACACCAAACATGTGCTACAGTATTTTACCAAGGTGGTGGTTTAGAAATGTTGAATATTTTAGAAAAGAGGTGGAAAGAGTTTTATTTGGCAAATTAAAGCTTTAAGATATTGTTTGGTCATAGTGGGACACAATGCTCATGGCTAAGCCTACTAATGACACTGAAAATTTGCTGAGCAATGAGCTGAATAATTCCTTAATAAAACAACTTTAAACATGAACAGTGTGGAATTAACTCATGTGAATGCTGATTTGAGAATTATCCATACCTATGGTCTGATTCATGACAGGAGACACATATTACAGCTCAGCCTGTAATATATAAGAAAAGCAGTGCAAAGGCAAACAAGCCATACAAACTGGCCCTGGGCCCAGGCAGCCAATTCAGCCAGCCCTCAACATCCCAGGGCTGCAAACCGTGTCAGATGGCACCAGGCCAAGGCAGAAGCCAAGCCAGAGGGATAACCAAAAGGTGGAAATCTCATGTAAATAAGTCCTTCTGCTCCTTAACTCTCCAGAGTCAGCCCTGTCTGCAACCCATCTTCCTTCCAGTCAACACCCTTCCTTGCATGGCTCTGCTGCATCCCAGGCATGCCCAAAAGGGAGGGACAGGAAGCTGTAGGTCCAAAACTGATGGATGGGGAGAAGTCTGCAAGGAGAGGTTATTTGTCCTGTCTGTATATTCCTATCAAGGGTGGATTTATGCCCCAAGCAGAATGGCAAATGAAACAAGCAGAACAAGCAGACTTCCTGTGGGAACCAGCCATATCAGGAGAGATGTCAATGAGCTGCTTGAAACTCCACAGGATTTCTGATTTGACCCTACATAATGCAAGATCTCCATTTGTTTCATTTCACTACTGTTTCTTTCAAATAGAAGTAAAAGGGCAAGTTTCTGTTGCCCCTGTTCACAGCATACATCCTGTGACACAAGATGCTACACCTGGGACTGAAAGACAATTCAAAAAACAGATCCCCTCACACCTGAAACTGCAGTGAAGCAGAACACACAAAAATATAACTTTGGGAGGACTGAATGTTCTGTGAATCTGAGCCAGTAGTGCAAAGCTTTGACGCAATGGGAACAGAGGAGCAGAATCCTTCTGACAGGACATAAATTATGGTAATACATGTCATATAAGCCAAAACCCCAGCTGAAGGGGAGCTTTTCAAATTCTTGTCAAGGTATCCCACTACCTGTACTTGCATCCAGGTAGTGAGACAAAGAAAAAGATACTGTTGGGAACCATTTCTATTGTTACACTGGCTATATGAAGCTAACAAAGAGAAGAGAATCTTCTAGCAAAGCAAGGGAGACAAGGACAGATAACGCTGCAGGGATAACTTCTGAAGCAGAATATGAGTGGTGGTTGCATTTTTCATATTTTTCACTCTGCAAATATGCTTTCCAGAGCAAAAGAGCTCTTAAGTTAAACTCAAAATGGAAACTGTGGGCCTAAGGCTGTGCATCCAGTATGATATCACCTTGTTTACACGAGAAAAAAAAATCACAGCCAACAGCACTGTACACTCTTTGAACTTTTAAATAGATAAATAAATAGATAAATAATGACAACATGTTTTGTGATTCCTTTTGATCAGCAACTATGGAAGTTCACAGGAAGTTTATACAACCCCCTCTGACTAGACAGATCTTATCCTCCAAATGCTAGGAGCCAAGAGACTCCAAGAAGAAAGTGTCAGCTTGATGTTCCTTTGAATAAAAGGCAATGATTTCTCTGTGTGCTAACATGCTAACACAGTTGGCTTCCTTTATTTTAGTCATGACTTGAACTTCCAAGCTGGCCTGGACACCCTGTGAATTGCTGCTAACGTGCTAAGGGAATGCCTGTGAGCCCCCACTTCTCATCTCTGGGGAGGGTGGATAGTGCAAGCAATGGCCCATAGTGCAAGCAATGGCCAGCACTACTCCCATCACCCCACAGAAATCAAATCCAGTGGCAGAGTATGTTTTCTCAGGAATACAAAAAGTTTGTCTTTTGTACTGCCATAAACATCATAGCAGGAAGATTTTAAGCCAGATAAAATAAAGCTTTTTCTTCTCTACTCTGGATAGAACAGATAAACATAATATTGCTTTGAATATGCAGAGCTTCTTCCATTCAAGGCGCTTTGCAAAGCCGCATCAATGTCACTCTAGTGTGGCTGCTCAGAAAAAAGGAGTTCAATGGCTTTGTGTGCAAGTCTGCACAGTGGCCCTCTGGAAACTGTGTGACCAACAGTGTTCTAAACACCACACTCTGCTGCTTGCCTCGAGGCCAGAGTTAGAACTTGGAAGGCAGTAGGGGTCAAAATTGGGGCTTTCTGGAAATGGCTTGGGCATGGGAAAGAGCCAAAATTGGCCCTTTAAAAAAAAAAAAAAAAAAAGCAGTTTCCAGTGCCGCAGAGGGAACGAAGGTCAGTGACATTGGAGTGACTAGGACAAGCTTGTGCAAAACAAAAGAAATCCAAAACCAGATCATGCAGACAGTTGAAAAACACTTCATGAACTCTATATTTGTTCCTCAGTATCTCAGTGCTTCCTGGGTTTACAACTGGGGTGTGGTACAGAGATGTCCAAATGAGCCACAACCACGCTAACGCCAGAACTGGAAGCAGCACAGCTCCAACAGCACAAAGCAGTGCTTGAACTGGTGCAGCTGTATTTTCTGGGAAGGGAACCATGGCTCCACACAGTGCCCCACTGCAGTGCAGGGCAGAGCAGACCTCCTGGAGTCAGCTCCAGGGCCCTTTGTGCTGACATCCATTGTGTGGCACACACATTCCCAGAGCAACACACTGCAGACCACAGAGGAAGGCAGTCCCAGAGCTGGAAATTCAGCTCGCAGCACTTCAAGGTCCAGATGAATGCTTTAGAAGCAAGGTCATCTTTCCTTCTTCAATTCTGTGCATTCTTCCAAACAAAGCTGGGGGATATCTTTGAAAATAGCCCCGCAACCAAGGATGGACTGTCCCAACATCCACATTTCGGCTGCTGGAGAATCACACACCTGCATATCTTTTCTTCGTCACTAAGAGTAGAGGTTATTACTTCAGAAAAAAAGTACATATTCTGCTTCATTCTCATCAAAACAGATGACTCAGAAATACGATTTTGCCTCTTAACATGAAAAAATGTAATTTCTTATTTTCATTAAGCTACTTCTCATTTTAGAAACAAAAGGAAAGCAAGAATTGACCTCTTTTTTCTTTTTTTTTTCTTTTGTTTTTTTTCTTTTTTCACATCAAACTGAAAAGGGTGGAATTTGGGAAAGTACCAGTGCTTTTCTTCCAAGTCTGGGAAAATGATACAGTTTACATAGGCCAGGACACTGTTAGAAATATTTTCCCTTTAAAACACTGGATAAGGTCCATGTAGTCACATGATGTTCCTCATTGCTGTGTACATTGTTTTAAGGGGATGAAGAAAACTCCTCCCTGGAACTGCTGCTGCTTGCTGTTCATAATATGGAAGTGGTGAAATCCTGCAACACAGGCTCAGTGTCAGCCATTCAGTGTGCACAGACCACACACCAGAAAGTTTGCAAAAGATCCTCTTGCCAGTGAGGAAGGGCAAGGAAAACCTCTCCTAAAAGCCTCAGTTTCTAGCTAACCTCTAACCTGGGGTAGCACTGAATGCTGCACCAACATCTCCACCTAAATCACACAGCTGGGCCAGGCTGCCAAAGGATCTGGACATCCCCAATCAATCCCACAGGATTATGCCAAGATCTAAACATGTAAGTTATGGTTCTTAACCTTGCAGCTGGATGTGTGTGTGCACTGCAAACACAAGTTAGTGCCTACAGTGCTGGAAGCAGCTCATGGAAAGTCTGAACCGTAAGATGCAAATCATTAGGAGCACGCATCACAACTTGCTCTGAGGAAAATTCCCCATTCAAGAACAGACATGCTGATTACATCTCCAGTTTTCTGATTTCCTGATGTGTGAAAGTCCCATCAGTAAACATGAGAGCTCTGTGCTTACTGAAAGCATAAAGCAACACTCTCAGTTTGCCAAAAAAGAGCCGAAAGTGCTATTTTGCATGTATGCATGATTTTGAAAACCTCTACACTTCCTCCTGTGCTGTGTGGAGAGGCCTAACAAGGAGTCACAAGAGTCAAACGATCTTCTTGCTTTTGACACCATGCAGGTATATGACCTTGGATAGCTTTCTTTGCCTAGCAACAGGAAAGGCCTGTTTGCCTTTCCAAAGGTTCCAAAGTGTTGGAACAATGCAGTAAATAGTAATCCCACCATGGACTTCAAACTGTATCTATTTCTGGTGACGTTATACAATCCAGCACATTAAATTACCTCTAAGCTGTTTCCAGTTTCTTAACCTGCTTCACATCTATGCGTTTCCGATACTCACTCCAGCCTGAAAAAGGCCAAACGTGAACAGGGTTTCCTCATCATCCTTAGCACTGAAAAAAGAATTTTCCCTCACAACTTACATGGTCCCAGAGAGCAGCAAATGCAAATGCTGTCCTGAGCCACTGAAAGAATTAGAACCTGATTTTTATTGCCTGTTTATTCTGACAAAATCAGAATTCTGCACAATTTTTCTTTGATTTTTGTAGTTACATTGCAAGACTTAAAAGAAACAAAACAAACAAAAAAACCCTATGCTGTGGGTCATTTTTAAAATCCCCTCCACCCAACTGCATTCAAAATAAGCTGCAGTGCACCTGTCTCATCAAAGCCTCCACAATTGTTAAATATTCCTCACAAAGCTTTGTCTTATCACCAGTTTTAGCTTTAGTTTACCTGGACATGACCTGGACCAATTCTTAGTAATTTTAATTCCTCACCTCTTCCAGGGTGGCTCCCACACAGCTGTAAAATAAAACAAGAGCTTATAGCCCCTCTTCCCAGATAACTCAGACACTCAGGGAGCCAGCAGGCAAGCACAGTGTAGAAGATGTTTGTAAAACATTGTATGTCATTTTACATCCTTTTGGAATGGCAGCTCCATACTTTAGACAATACAACCATCCCCTGCAATTCAGCATAAGACACAGGCAACTGAAACAACTTTCTGCTTTTTGCCTGTTCCCTTATCTCTGAAGAGCTGATAATACTGAATCTACTGGAAATACAATAAGCTTATTAACCTTCATAAGATGGCCATAGACCGCTGGAAGGAAAGGATTACTACATTAAGAAGAGACTGGCTATATCTCTCTCAATTTAACTGGATTCCCACTACTGGGCTCATTTAGGAGGCTGTATTAAGATATTCCTCAGAAACATTTTCCTTATACAATTTTAAAATCACAGGGTGAGCAAGGGACTGGAAAAGGAACGTCATGCACTGTCATGCACAAACAGAGAATAAGAGTCAAATGCTTGGAGGCTGTCTCCCTGATGAAAGAGCAAGCCCATTAACAGGAGAAGGTGATAAAAAATCCATATGCAGCACACAGCACCTCTGAAAGCCAAAACAACATTAGGCAACTGAGGTGGAGAGTGGAGCAGACTGCTATGATTCATAGGCTATAAGTCTAGTCAGTGAAAAACCTGGCAGAAGTTTGCTGTTGGACTGTGCCTGTACATTCCCAAGAGATTTATAGCTGCTTATTAAGTCATCTGTTCCTCTTAAAACTAAAGAAATTGTCTATGTTTCACTGGATTTTACATCTGCTAGAAAGACCCATTTGTGCAGAGTAGAGTTTTTCCTATTGAGTGAGTCATTCAAAAGATTTCAAGACCTTACTTGAGAGGGAAAGGGAAACCTACACAAGTGATGGGCTGCAGCATGATCCAGCACCTGCTGCTTCAGGACAGGCCTCCCTCACTGGCATCTCTGCTGTGCCTGGCTAATCCTCAGAACAGGTCTTTTGAGTAACAAATATTTTCTGCAGAGGAAAAGAAAGGAAACAAGTACTTACTACAGAGGAAAGTTCTATTGAGGAAATAGTCATGCCTTCAAGTAAAAGACGACTGTGGCTTGAGACAGGGTTTGTGGAGCAGGTTCATGGAGTGTGGTGACACACAGGCACAAGCTGGTGCCAAAGGACCTGTCAAAACATGAGGCACTGGCAGTGTCATCAGCTTCCAGACAGAAGCTGCTACACTCAGGAGCTCGAGAGAAAATCCCACTAGCCCTGCAGTGTTATCTCGAAACCCAAAGGAACAGAAAAAGTAGCTGTGCACACTCCTGACCAAAGCATGAAGAGTGATGCTTGAGCACTACTTAGGTCACAGGAGAGCAAGACAGAAGATGGGTAGGGCTGTCATTTCTGTCCTGGTTAGCTAAACAAACTGTTTTGCTATCTCAGAGTACTCTTGGAGCATCTCCACCCCTACCCTTCCCATACATTATCCATTGAAAAAAACCTGCACAAACAAAGAATGTTCCTTCTCCCATTTCCCCACCTCTCAATCTTTTTTGCTCTTTTTTCACCCTTGGGCAAACCCAGAGATTAGCTCTATAAGATAGTTATCTCTCAATGCAAAAGTTCCAAGATGTTATTAAATAAAAGCCATTCCCTGAGGCATAGGTGTGGCTGAATATCCTGAATTACCAGAAGGTAAGAAAGTTTTACAGATTTTAAATTCACCCCTTAAAAATGAACACAATACATCCACATTTGCCAAACATATAAGAATGCAGAAATACTGTGTCTACAGCTATTTCAGTGTTAAGACTAGAATAAAGATGTACTTTAAAAACACCAAAAATGCCCTTCAGAGTCAGACCAGCAGTGCCTCTAGCTCAACATTCTGCCTTCAAAGGCAGTGAAAGGTAGTTCTAATCAGGACAAGCTCAGGAACCTTGCTGCTTTCTGGCCATTTTTCTCCATCTGTGGGAGACTAAAGCTGTGGGCAAGCAGAGCTGAAAATCAGCAAGATTTACAAAATGTTGCTAACGCTGCTTTTGTTACTCCTGCTGTACCACTAAAATCCTATTAAATCTGTAAAGCAAAGCATGACAGAAAGCCATGTGTGAAGTGTTGCACTTAGCTGAAAAGTCAGCAACTTGGGAACTTGAAAACACAATAATCAAATTGAAACCCACACCAGCTCACACACATGGAATACCCAAAGTCTGCGAGCAAGCGAGGGAGCCGAGCATCATTGTGCCCATGGGCATGATTTGCCAGCACACACTGGATGAGGGGACAAGAAGGGGTGGGGCTGCTCAGCACATTTCTCTTTCATGTTTTTGAATTGCTGCCTCATAAAAGTCCTTTTGCTAAAAAACATGACAAGATAATGGTAGATCCTGCTGAATCAGCACAGCTACGCTATGCCGAACTGATTCCTGCAGTAAATCATGTGCCCTCTCCTAACACAAAGGCAGACTGTACAGCTCTGCAAACTCATTATTTACTTTTGCCAAAAATGAAAAAATGTCTGTCAGACTTGTTTTCCCTTTATTATCTCTGCATTAACTATCTTTACTTTGGAACGCTGAAGCAATACAGAAGAAATAAACAAGCATGGTGAATTTGATCTCCCAACTATTTGTACAAAAACTGAACCAGTATATGCTCAATAGGTTACAGCCCGTCTCTTACCCTACAACAACACATGAGCAGCTGCCTACCTGACACAGTAATTAACTTTGTGATACATCAATTCATCACCAGTATGCTGAGACTGAATTAGTGCTTTCTGTCTTTTAAAAAAAGGAAACTATAAAACAATATTGTGAGGGAGAAAAAACAACATCATTATGTGAATATCCATGCCCAGCACAGCACATCTTGTTCTATTCAGGGTGAGACATCCTGACTAAGGCCTATCACCCCCTGCTAGTCACATGCTACAGGAGTCAGGATGGTGGCATGGAAAACCAAGAACATTAGTCAGTTCTGAGCAATTCTCTTCATATCTTTTGATTTGGCTCTCCTTCCTTGATGGGAGGCAGCTACACCAATTAACATCTTGCTCCATGTCAGCTTTGCTCCCTGTGTCATACAACTCCATATCTCACAACAGGTGAGCTTTGAGCAACTCACAGCCCAATCCAAATCAACATCACCCCAGTGGATGTCACACACCCACCTCCCCAGTGATCCAGCCAGGTAATAAGTTTTGCAAAAGAGGGAGGAGTGATCATTGTACTTCACAAGCACAGAAAGCACACAAATATTGCTGTCTACTCTCACATGAGAAAATACTACACGAGAGCTGTTGTGAGAGTTCCATCAGCCTTCCAGGCCAGCATGGAACCTGAGTCAGTCCTTAGCTGACTTAGGAAAGCTGCTGAAGTCAGTGCTCAGCTTTCAAGCACATGCTTAAGTATTTGGCTGAGCTGGGACCATTTTCAAGTGTGGGATGCAGAGTCTCACTCAACGGTTGCTTCAGTGACAGACTACAAAAGTATTCTTGATATATAGTAGTGCAGTAATTTATGGAGATGCATTCTCCCTTAACCATAACCTCAGACTAATCTGTTCTTTGCAAGCAATTGTTTCCTAAGTAGTATTGCTGTGCCCATCATCCAAAGCACAGAACAGTTGCCAGCCACAATAGGAAATGGTTTGCACTGATTGAAAGTATTTCTGAAACTCCACCAACTCATCTCCTTTAAAAAAAAAAATTAGAAAAACACAAGTAACAACAAGAAAACCCAAGAGAATTTGATAGTCTTTTTTCTGTTCTTGTTGAGAAGTAAGGATCTTTGTTTTCACTTTCAAACCATCCTGTTATTCACAGAGTCAATTACAGACCTAACCAATTCTATAAATGGCTGTTCCCCAAAGTCATGGTTTAAGTTTAGGTCAAAAGAAGATCATTCACATGTGAAGTATGACTCTCCTCTGACAAAGTAAAGTCATTCTGATTCCTAACAATACTCTGTTTAACTTATTTTTAACTGTCCTGATTTTCTGCCTCTTTTTCTCAAAATAAAAAGTGGTAGACGTGAGAAGAAAGATTCTGCAATCCTCAGTTAGAAAGGTCACCTGGAGGCAAGCTCAGAGCCAGGAGTCAGCCCGTGACAGCATGGACAGATTAAGACCTTCCAAATCCTAAGTTTCATTTTAAGATGGTACCACTGACCTACCCAAAGTCACAAGACCATCTCAATGCCTCAGTACAGTGTTATAACACTTGTTTACCTAATACATGGGTTATCATAAAAATGCAGTTTAGAATAACCAGATTGTTACCATTTGCAGATGATTAATGCTCCTCTGATGCCTTATAAAGTTGTAACCACTACCTGCATACTCAAATCATCAAGAAAATACATGATGTCCTGTAAAATCTATTTAAAATAAAGCAAACACATATTAGGCAATATAGGTTTAAGCTTGTAAACTTAAGGTTATACAAGGTAAATTGTGCTATTCCTCTACAAAGCCACAGCACCTACCCAACAGAGGCTGCTTCATTAAGTGGCGTATGCAGGTTTGAAGGCACAGTTCATTTAGCCAGAGTTTTAGATGAACAAGTATCTGCTTGCACCTGCTAGTCAGGAGCTGAAATAACTGATAAGAAACTCTATCCACAGACACTTGAAGGTGAATGACTGTTCCTGTCCTTAACGTGTCCACAAAAACACAGACACTGCACCAGCCACTGGGCTCCCAAGCTGACCAGGAGCATACAGCTATTTAAATATATACAGGACCCTGGGAATCTACCCAGTTTTAAAGCTGTAACAATTACAGGACACCCAAAAAACATACAGCAGAGTGACTAGTTACTCCCTACTCAATTTGGTTGTCACTGAAGCTAAGGAAACCTTCCTCCCACATGCCATGCTGTCAGAATCAACAGGTGAGTTTCTATGAACTTCAAATCCTGGAAGGGTTTTGGATGCAGGGAGTTGGTGAAGGATTGGATCAATTAATTTTTTTAAATAGTTCAGTGTTTTCAACGTGCTTGTATTTCACCAAATAGAACTGGATAGTCAGTGACCAATGGTGCCGAGGGCAAATCAAACCTTCAAGGGTCTCAAAATGCTTTCTTTCAAATCAAAAACTTTGGAAGCAAATTAGCCTCATCTGTGTGGCTGGCAGGAAGATAAAAAGTCTCAATGCACTTCTGACTTCATGCAAAGCTCTGCTTTGAAAAACAGATGTTACAGAAGGAGAGTGCCTGGGTTGCAAACAGCCCTGCTCATCTTGAGTGCAGTTCCTGAAATGGGAGCAAAGCAGAGAGCATGGCTATAAGGCTGTACTATCCTGATTCAGGAGAAAGCTTCTAGCTTATGAGTCAGCATCTCTTTTTAAATGAAAGACAAAAGCATTAGAATTCCTTAGAAAATTATTCCTTTCTTCCTCTTCCCCTTCGCCCAGCTTTCTAGAGAAAGTACTCTTTAGACAAATTGCATACAGTATATGCAATCCTCCTGCCTGGAAAACTCAGTCTACTAATAAAATCAAATACAAAAGAAACAACAATAAGCCTGTTTTTGATGGGTTTGCTTGTCATGCCATGACCGCTAGCTTGCATTCTCAGGGATTTACCAAAATATTTGTTTATTTACAAAAAGCTGGAATTCTGGAGTACCAGATTCTCTTCTCATTGACCTCTGGCCATGCTTGGAGGTTACAGCAATTAAATATATTCCCACTGACATCAGTAGGGAAGTAACTGTGCTGTAAATAATAAGTAAAAAAAAAAATGTGGCTTTGTCCATCCCTTACCAATACTCAGCAGTGTGGAAGATAATGGAAGTCCTCTCTTCACCCCTGCCCTAAGCAAAGTGCCAGTTCCTTTCCCTTCAGTGAATAGAATCTCTGACCTCTCCAGGTAGACACAATTTTCTCCTGTCACGCCTCTCAGCTTGCTGGGAGAAGGGCTGAGTCAAAGACCCATCTCCTGCTCTGCCTCCAATGCCCCACAAGAAGTGGACAGTGAAAATAAGAAGAAATTATTTTTATCGGGTTTAAGTACTTTATGCCTTGGAATAAATCCCTGAGATGCTGTGAGATGACCTAAAAAAATCACAGAATTTTAGGAATAAATAAAGGTAGTACTCCTCCTATTAGGTTTACATATCTCAAGCCTCTGGGACTCATGTTTTAAAGTTTTCCTATGTACCTATAAAAGCCAGAGAAGGTCAAGATTTCTGATAGTCACTTAGCTCCAGGAACTCTCACCTTAAAAGAGGGCAGGAAAAAACCCCAAATATATTAAAAAAAAATCCTACATTAAAATTGGCAGAGATGATATGAGTAACAAAGAAAAGACATTGATTTTTTTCTTTTGCATTTACCACCCACTGTTTCCCACACAATAACATTGGGTAAGAGCACATTGTGACTCTTCTAGGTCTTACTTTAAAATTCCTTAGTCACTGTAATTGTATAAAGAGCAAACAAGATCTGTTTCTTTGCCAGCAAAACACAGCAGCACCTGGACCACAACGTGGCAGCCTTACAGAATATGTAAAGATGCAGAGAAGAGAAATCGACCAGACTGGAAACTTGAGCACTGGAGGGCCAGACCAGCACACCCTAACCCAATGTGAGCAGTGCTACCTTTGATGACACAAATGAGAGATATTCGATAACCATACGGTGTTTCAGTTATAGCTTTGTGTCTCTATGTGAGAGGTGACAGCTACTTCTTGCAGGATGCAGCCACCACATTGCAGGTGTGACATAGTGCCCCTAACAGGGATTCAGGATGTGACAAAACCCACCACATTCTATCTAATGAAGGCCAACTCTTCCCTGCTCCAAGAGGGATTCATACTCAAAAAAAATGGGGTATGGAAAACAAGAACAACTTAGATGAGATCTACCAATCCAGGGCAGGAGGTTTCACACTATCAAACTTTCTGGTATTTTACTGGAGCAAATATCAGCATATTCATCTCCACATCAGGCTTATCTCAAGAGGCCATGATAGTTAAGAACATCTTCTTCTCACTCACTAGCTCTTCTTGTAACCCCCTCCATGGCAACTCTTGCAATTACTGTTTCCACATGAATCATTACGTGCTGCCTACACTTCAACTTCACTCCCCAAAATATCTGTGTTGACTGCAAAAACACATGCAAACACAGATCTTTCTTGCAGATCAAACTGCAAGCAAGCTGCAGGACTTTCTTGCATGTTTATTTTGTGAACCCCACCTGCAGTAACTTCATCTCCCAGAAAACACATGTATAGCTCAGTCCTGGGGGACAGGGTGAGTCTGATGACCCCTTCTGTGGGGAGACCCCTTTGCTATGGATGGCTACTGTATGGAAGTGCATTGCTGAGGCACAGAGCAGCCTGTGAACATTTCTCCTTGTATGTAGAGTTCCCTTTGAACTCTCTCATAATTGCACCGACCTTGTGCACACATGTTCATTGCCTGAGCTGTGGGTGGGAGGCGCATCTGGCGCCAGCTCTATGCAAGCCTTGCACAGCTTCATTCTCAAGACCACTGAAGTCAACATGGGCCTTTCCACAGGCTTCTTTAAGCCTGAGGTCAGACCCACATTTTCTCATTTTAAAAGACATCAGACCAACACTCAATATTTTCAGGCAAGTGTTGAGTCACCACCCTACTACTGCAAGGTCAGGACAGTGACCTGCTCAGCCAGCTTTTTCCACAAGCCCTCAAGGCAGACCTTATTCACAGCACTCATTTTCTTCTCACTAACATAGAGAAAAATCAGACACAAACTGCCATGAAGAGTCTTCATCCTTTCTTTAGCTAGAAATTTGGAGAAAACATTTTTTCCTTTTACAAAACATACATTCACCCAAATTCTTCAGTAACACAGAAATGTCCCTCTCTTTGGCTCACAACTGCCCACCTAAGCTTTACCCTAGGATTGCAGGGGACATCAACAGGCAGGAGCCCCAGCCCATACTTTCTCAGTCTGCTCCTCAGGAAGTGAAATGTTGGACTTTTCCTTGCTTTGGCCTGGGGTACACTTGTAACTCACCATTTGGCCTCCAGAAAGGAAGCCCTAGTGTTCCTTACTCATGGTCAGTAGCACTTTAGGCACTGAGCTGTCTCACCGAGCCCAGAAGAAATTCTTACATAGTAAATAACATGTGCCATTAATTATGTCAGTGCTTGGCCAACATCAGAGCAGCTGTCAGGAGCCCAAGTGCACTAACAACCCTTAAATGCCCTGTCCAGCCAGACCTGGGACTTGCACCCCTAAAGCCACTGCCTAAGGGACCAGAAGCCCAGTGTAAGCTCTGGCTCAACCACGCTGCAGGTTCACCCACCCCCAGGCCTGTCCTTGCCGGGCCTGACTTGCTGCATAGATTTAGCTTGGTCCCTGATCTTCTCGCTGCATCTACACAGTGATTGCTGGGCTACCAGTGAATTCTGTCACTGTCACCAACCTGGTCCTTCTTGGGCACCATGGGACTTTGCTGAGGTCAGTGAGAGCACTGTCCTGCCTGTGCTGGAGTCCCCTCAGCTCCTGCCTCATCCTTTCTCATGGTTCAGCCTTTGCTCTCTGCTCCATGACAGTGCCATGCACCCCACACTGTTTCCATTTGCTGGTCACCCTCCTTGGCTTGACTGGCCCTGGAGCATGATTAGAGCAAGCATCACATGATAGCCAGGAGCTGGCATTAAAGAGGAATTTTGGAGGAAGAAGAAAGATCAGAACACCTTTTCAGAGGGATTCAGCACCTTGGTTTTGACACATGGAAAATCTGAAGGAGTAGTAGCTAAACTGGTATCAGAGCAGGTTTGGGAAACTGGGTCACTGTTTTTCCTGGCTATTAATTCCAGGGTAAGATACCAGTCTGGTTCTGTAAGAGTTCAAAACATCCCTGCTTATACAAACAGATGTATGAACAGGAAAGGCACCTTTGCAAGCAATACTGCATGACAGAAACACACAATTTCCTGCTCACAAAAAGGGCTGATGGGTAAATTCAATTATTCACACTTAGAAACGTTCTCAGATATCCAGACTTTTCTAGTTAGCCTGAGGTAAAAGCAAAATCTTAAAATAATTTTTTGTTACCACAGAAACAAAATATCTAAAGCCTCTGCCATTTGCACTAAATGCAATGTGGCAGGAAGCATCCTTACAGCCCCACAGCAAAACTAGAACTGCACCAGAGAGTTTTCCTCAGGATACACAGCAATCATTGTGAGCACTCTGGCCTCGCCTCACTCTCTGCCTGTTGGGAGCACAGGCTGGAAGCACTGGAAGAAAATGGGATTCCAGTTTTGGAGCGGTTTTATTTTTGGTCTTTGGTCACTCCTCCTCTTTGCATATCATCCTTTCAAACAAAAAAAACAAACCTTTTTCTCTCTTTCCTGTTCACAGGTAGAGGCAGAGAAATCAAGAGAGCTGATATCTGCTAAGAGTAGACACCAAGAACCAGCTGTAGTGCATGAACTTCAGAAGTTGTTGCAGGTTCTGCAAAGTGGCAAAGTGATGTGCAAAACTAATACAAGCCAAAAACAGAGCATATGATCAACAGAGAAGTTACACAGCAAAGTTTCAAATACAGGGGTTTTTTTTCAAAATAGTATAAACTGTATAGGCACCTTCCTTGGTGACATCCTACACTATATGCTACCAGCAAACCAAGACAGATTTTCTGGAGACAAATAATTTTGTTGAGAGAGATACAATTTTACATACAGCTGTCTACTTTCTAAATCACCTACCTGCATTGTTTGATTCCACCCACACCCCACCTGTAAACAGTGTTGTCTTTAAATAACCAACCAAAAGCTTTTGCAGTATCACTGCCTACTTATTGGGTGTGGGGGGTGGTGTATTTTTGCAGGGAGAAGTGGGCATTCTGAGGGGAGAGATTGTGGTTGGGTTGTTTATTCCTGTGAAGTTAAAAAGGGGGCTTTGCCCTCCAGCCCTTGGTGGTTATTCTGGTACAGATGCCTACAAAAGTCACACTCGTATTCTGAGTACATGTGCAAGGACAATGTGAGATAATAAACAGCAAAAGTGGGCTGCAATGTGTTTCCCAGGAGGGAAACCTGGAGGAAGAAGAGAGATCCTGTATGTCCTCTCCCTAAGGACAACTTTAGAGCTCTAACACTGTCTGCATTGCTCTGTTTCAACACTGCATGCTTACTCAAAAAAACAAAACTCAGCTTTGCCAAAAGACATTCCGTTCTGCAGGTACTTGTATATAACAGTGACCACATTAATAAAGTTTTAATATAATAAAGAAAATACATAAAATAATGCTCAGCAATGAGCACAAGCCTTATGGGAACATAGGTCATTTGGAACTGAATACTGACATTTAAATCATTAGGTTTCTAGATGTGGCAAAATTAGCCTGGCCCCACCATGAGACCTAACCTTCCCACAAGGGTTACAAAACAGGAAGGGCTGGGACTAGGAACAACAATAACTCCAAGAAAATAAACTTTATCTGAAACTAATCAGTTGCTAATGATTTGAGGAAGATTATGTCAATGCTCCATATATGGGTTCTATATCAGAAAGGGTGATGCACTACACTGTCAAATAGATGTGATTTGCACAATGATCTGCATTTAAGGTACATGTTCTTCAATTGCTCTTCTCATGTTCCTCAGAGGGACAATGGGAAAGGATTCCCAGCATCACAGGAGTATCTACTGAGGGCTCAATTTATATACAGTCAGAGTATTCCACTTTGCACAGGATCAATGTGCATTGATGTGACCTTTCCTGATGAAGCCATAAAAGTCCACTCCCCTACAGTCACCTGAAAGGAGGCTGTAGCAAGGTGGAGGTTGGTTTCTTCTCCCAGGTAAGAACAGACAGGATGAGAGAAAATAGTCTCAAGGTGCACCAGGGGAGGTTAAGTTTGGATATAAGGAAAAATTACTCCACCAAAATGGTGTCAAGCACTAGAACAGGCTGCTAGCGAAGTGATTGAATCACCATTCCTGGAGGTATTTAAAAGCCATGTGCATGTGGCACTAAGGGACATGGTTTGATGGTGGACTTGGCAGTGCTAGGTTAACAGTTGGATTCACTGATCTTAGAGGCCTTTTCCAACCCAAACAATTTTATGGTCTATTCAGAGTATTTGATTATATTCAGATATATAGAAACAGCTGTCTGTAATGTAAGAACAATATAGAATATTCCACAAGATTTTTGTCTTGCTTCCTGCAGAATTCCAATTTGCTGGCTGGAATTCAAGATCCTAGAAGTTGGCTCTTGATGCTTCTCCTTGGTCAGGTACTATCATTCTGCCTGATGCCAGCCTGATAACATTTTCAGTGCTTTTCATAAACATTCTCTCAGATGACACTACTCATGTCATTTGTGCTGCAAGGCTGCAGACAGCTCCAGTTCCGAGAGGGTTGCTGGAGGTATGAGCTGTGCAGTAGAAAGCCATGCTGATTGCACCTCTATGGAAAAATGAAAATGCCTCCTGTCCACGCACAGAGATTTGTTGGAAGCAGTTTGCTTCAGAATTAGTGGTACAATCAGTTCAGTGTTACTTACACACTTTCATAACTGATGCTCAGGTCCTTCTAAGAGCTGAATTTCTGCAGCTGGAGAGGCCAACAGACCCTCTGTTACTGGGATATTGATGAGAAGTGTCCTGAAGTTTTACAAAAATACGGACACAGGAAGAATACCTCTCTGTATTGTCTACAGGCATTCTCCTTGCATGAAATGAGTCATAAAGGCTTTCACCACTTAACAAGAGTTATAGCAGGTTTTGATCTATCCCCTTCAGCACCTTCAGGCCTCATCCGCAACTGCTGAGACACTCTAGCTCAAGTCTAGTGAAACTATTGCTGTTGATGAAATATCCTCTGATCAGGGAGGTCAGGAATATATTTTGGCCAAGAACCTTAATGACCCAACAGCACTAAGACAAACCTTTTCCAGCTATTCGTCTGCATTCCTTAGGCATGAAGACATGAAGAAGGGTAAGCACTAAACTATGTAAAGCTCTGAAGGAAAAAGAGACATTCCATGCTACAAAGCTGTTCCAGTTAGCATCTCATTTATATTCTGGAATATAAACATACCTTCTCTCCCATATGCGATGAAGATTCCCATACATAATTTTTCATGACCGATGGTGCATAAACCTACTTACAGCCCAGTCACCCCACAACCTCAAAGAATTTTTAGTGAGTGACATCTTTGACCTCTTTTTAGGATACTACCAATAAATGAATCAAAGTTAACATGTATGTCTCTGCTTCCAGTCTACTTCTTAAATCTGCTTTTTTCACATAAAGGGACCTTTGATACTGCTTACACACACAGCTCATGTATGTAGAAAGACCGAGAAATCTGGCTTCAATCACCAACTGGTGCTTGTAGACTACACTGGAATATGAATAAGGGAATAAAAGACAAACAATGAAAAAAAAAATCTGAGTGTGGTGGTGTGTTAATTTAGCTTATAATACTTCTTGTTCTTATTGTACTGTTCAGTTCTTTGTACCCCTCCCCCCCAATTAATATTCCTTTGTTCTCCCTCAGCATGTAAGTTCCAGTTATATGTCAGTCGCCCTTCCCGCCTTTGGAAATCCCCTCCTACCCATCCCTGGTTGGTGCTTACCCTGTCACCCTGCCTCTGTAACTACCCTGGAGACTCATGTTATTGGTTGTTGTCTGTAAACCCCTCCCTACTCTGGCTCTATATAAAACTCTGCGCCGTGGGGTTTCCCTGGGCCAGTTGTGGGCTGAGGTGGTTGCTGAATAAACCCCTCTTCGCTCTGACAACTGATCCCTCTTTCTTTCACCTCCGTCTCGTCACTGCTACACCAGCCATATAGACCCTTCCAGGAAACAAGAACCCACCAGGAGACAGCCCTGTCTGCGCTGCTTACAGGCTGTCCCCTGTCGCTGCCACCAGTGCTTGAGCTAACCGGGTGGTCAGAGACCCAGAGGTCTTTAAGGCACCGTGACATCTGAGGAGACCATAGACTTGTTAACAAACAGCATAGCATGGACAATGAACGTAGGTATAGACAAAAGTAGAAGATGAGGTAGGAGGGTATTGTGCCACCCAGATTCCTGCCAAAGCCAATAGGAGCAAGAGATGGGTTTATAAAGAAAAGCCTGTCTCCAAGCTGAAATTTCCAAAAGAAACTAGGAGTTCATTTCTCTCTCTTATTCATGCATAGTTTAGAAACCTCTGAAGAATGCTCTGCAAACTGGAACAATAAAACAAAATGTCAAGACAATAAATGGGGCACTGAATATCTGCCATTTGTTGGAAGAAGGCCTTTTCTGTCTTGAGGGCAGTACCTTCTTTTTAATTCCCAACAGCAAAGCTCTGCAGAGTAAGTGTTGTCTTCAGGATGACCTCCAGAAAGAGTGGGGCAGCACAGTGGTACTTGGCTGGATCAATTAGCTTCCAAAATTTCTAGTTGAAATCCACCTTGCCACAGGTATATCTCACTATTCTTTTATCATCTATTCTATTATGTCATAACAGGTATGTTGTTAGAGACACTAATAAACAGCAGGAATCCATTTTATTTTTCTATAATTCTGAGGAAATTAATTCCAGTCCCATTTCACTCCCAAACTCCAAGAAGCTCCACACATACTGCAATACATCAGCAGTGAAACAGTGAATGCTTTGTTCTCATTTGCAGCCTAAGCACTTAACACAAAAGGTAGACCTAGATTCCCCTTTCTTTGACCAGGAGAAATTCACAGAAATTCACTATTTATCTACACATTTAACTTTCCTCGGAATTTTAATTTCTGGAAATAATGGTTTTTATGCAAAAGTGGTAAAGCAAGAGCCTTGTTAAACTATGGTGAAGAATCAGAGGTAGCTTTGTGGCCAGAAGACTCAAAGCCCCAGCTCTATCCTTGGCATATTGGGCAATTCAAGTCATTCAAGTAATTTTATTTTCCTCCACTTTGATTTCTTGACCTACAAAATGGAGATACTGGCTAAAATTATTTAAGGACATGACAGTATCCACAGTGTCATTCCTTGCTGTTTGAGATAAAAACTTTATGTTGCACAATAAACCAGTTGTGCTGATATGCCCATTCTCCCATAAAAAAAGCAGTTGCTGGGTTTGTTTCTGTTTTGCTTAGGTCTTTAGCCCACTCTGGCTCCTCAGGAAGTTCTCCCAGCATAAAATGAATTCCAGAAAGTGTTCAGCATAAGGAAAACAGCATATTTTAATCATGCTTCATGAATCAAAACCTTTTAATTAGCTCTAATAATGGCTCCATCGCGCATTGCAAAGCACTTTGGAGAATTACACTGAAAAGTGCTGGATCAGAGCTAGGTATTATTACCTACAAAAATATGAGCTAAAGATTTCAAAATACATATAGGCCTTCATCTTTATGCCTTCATTGACTTCAGTGTTGCTTCAAGTCATAGGATATTCCTCAAGAAAGAATTGAAAGTCATTAAACAATTAGTAACCTTGCAATACCTTTGAAAAAGAAATAATGAAAATTGGGCACTCACACAAATTGCTTCATCTGCTGGAATACAGCTGTTTCTGGAGCAAAACATCATATTCATTGAACAGTGCAAAGCCACAGAAGTATAGAGGGTATAAAGGACAAAATATTGTTTTATCCATTTAGAGTAAGAGGGGAAGTCTGTGGAAACAGAAGAGCAGTAAACCAAAGAAAAATAAAATAAAAGCATTTAAATAGCACCCTATTCTTGATGCCAAACTGGTCAGAAATAGCTCACATTTCCTAATTTGGTAATCTTCCAAGGAGGAGTCAAAAGCAACAAAGCAAACAAAAATTGTAGGAGTTGGTAAGGGTAGAAGGGAGGGCTTTCCTAGTTTGATTTAGTGGCTAACCTAATCTGGACTGTTTGTGATTGTTTAAGAGTGTTGGTGGGCTGGTCTTGTGTTATCTTTAGATGACACTTTAATGTTGCAGGGCAATCATTATTACATTCTGGTGAACTCAGAGGGCCTTGAACAATTGCTTAGATCCAAGAGACGTAAAAACTCCTCAGGCAGCCAGGCACAAGTGTAAATCCCAGCACCTGATACAGATCTTATTTGAAAACCATGATGTCCAAGAGGACGGTGCCCTCAGCTCCTTCCTGGACCATTGGCCCACATCTTCTCTGGTCAGGGGACAAATGCCATGAACTGAATTACAGAATCAAGCAGGCTCTTGGGAGGTCTCCTGCCCACAGACTGAGCCTTTCCCAGTCTGTTTAGCCTATGAAAGCTGTTTAGTCAGAATGTTTTAGAAAACTTTGCAAAAACCAGTCTCGTATCATACAGCTTGCTTTGCCAAAGCCACCAGTCCTATTCAAAGGCAGATTCCACTCTGCTTCCAAGCCTGCTGGAAAATGTCATCCTGCTTCCTCAAGCAAGAGGAACACGCTATCATACTGGGATATTTTTACCCTTTTACATTAAGTGGAGTAAGAAATACTCTAGAGAAGCAGGGGACTGAGGTACAGGCTACTTTCCTTCATTGGTCTTACTGCAGAAAAAAATGACATTCAGTCTTAGAGAAGGGAAAGGCACTGTAGGTGGGCATGGTAAATTCCCACCGGGAGCACAATCCTCACTGTGCAGCAAGCCCTAGGAGCACCTTTCTAAACAAATGGAGCAGAAATCCAGTGTATTAAAGGCATTGATTTCCTTACAACTATGCTCCCAGGTGGCAGGAACTGGGCATCACTCAGCCTTACAGAAGGATATAGAATCTGATCTTGTTAAGTATCAGCTATGGAAAAACACATGCTTGTCTCTGCTTTTCAATTCCCTTGCTGTTTCTACTAAGCACAGTAGAGAAAACAATCAATGGATCAGGTTTCCACATGGGAAACAAAACCACTGGAAAGGCCTACATCCATTTATGCCTTTTTGGGAGATTTTATCATTGTTTCATGGTCCTCTTCTAAGAAACACAGTAACACAGTATCATGCTGTTGGCATGCACTTAAATACTTGAGTTACCTCAGCAAAATGCAAATGTGTTAATGTAGTTCAAGGTTTAGACTTCCCTTGCCCTTATTGTGAACAACATCCTTTGCAAAATACAAAAACCAGACACATTTTCAGGATTTCTTAAAAAAAAAAAAAAAACCACCAGATGGGGTTTCAGTCCCAAATATGCAATTGGCATTTGGCCCAGTGTAAAGACATGCCCAAACTGCCTGAGGATGGAGCAGCTGTGGGGCCAGGGGTAGGTCACAAACTGCCTAAACCAAGGAGACTTTGCAGGAGGGATTCCCTTAGGACAGAGAAGAGCTCTGAGGAAAACAAGCAACCAGTAAACTAAACCACCTCCATTCAGTTTCATGGTACACAAGTTAAAAGCATTTTCTGTCCCTTTAATGTTCCTTCCTCCTCCATCTGAGCCAGAAATTGCCAGCCAGCCTCATCTCCTGATGAAACTATCTCCCAACATCAGTTTACAAGTAAAGGAGAGTTCCCAGAGTAGCAAAAAATCTAATGTGCTACTGAAAGAAACTTTTGATAAATACTGTAAAATTATGCCATGAAAGATCAGCTAACCCAGCTTGTGATCCAAGCTCTGGAAATGTCTACATGAATGTAGCAAAAGACCAGAAAAAATACTAGAGGAGAAAACAAGAGCAGTTCACTTCTCCAGCCTGCATCCCCTCCACAAGAGGGTACAGGAAAAAAAACTATGGCTGTAGTACCAAACATCTGTAAAAAGATACAGAGAAACGAAAGCACCAAACCAAAGCTAAGGATGTAAACAAATCTCCTATTACCTGCTTATTCCTCCCCTTCTGTATTTTATACATGTAGCTTAAAAATATTTGACCCAAATGCAATCCATTTACACAAAAGTGAAATTTGATAAAGCTGCAGAAAGGTGTGCTTCGGGGGACTCAAAGTCAATTCAAACAAGCAGCATGTATAAAAAACTAGCAGAGTCCACACAGAATTCAGAAGACTGAGAAAGAAATAAGGTTATTTGAAAAGTTTTTCAAAGAAGGTGATATCCAAACCCAAATTAACCTGAAACTTTAAACCTGAAAAATTTAGAACCCAGTAAATGTGCAAGAGACCTATACACTATTTCCTATTAGTTGGCTGCCAAATAGATTTGTTACAATTTAATAAAGCAGTAAAATAAGGTATTTATGTGGCATGTTTAACTGTGAGCGTACTGGTAGCATTTTGTTTAAATGAAAGTGTAACTGGATAGATGCTACAGTTCTTGGACAATGGGAAATGTGAGGAGAAAAAGAAAAGTTAGAAATCCCGCTGCATCACAGAAAGATAGCATCTTGCACAGCACTGCTTTAACAGGCCTATAAAACTTAGTTGCTTTGAGCCTCTCACAAGAGAGCCTGGCTGGCAGATGGTGAGTCCTCACATGGCCCAGAGGGTCCAGCTACTTGGAGGGAGTAGTCTTGAACACCCTTTGCTGGGTCACACATCATTGCTATTCCTTCCTTCAGGGCTTCACCTCATACTTAGCAAGGGAGCAGATCTGCAACTCCTTCCAACGTCAACACCTTTTCTTTGCTCAGCCAGGGGTGTCGGCACAGAACAAACACGAGTTTCAGCCTTCCCAAGTTCAGAGCTCCCCAAGCCACATGCACTGCTCAGGCTCACTGAAACTGTACAGGAAAATTGCCACCACCCTTCAGAGTGCAATTTCAGCCCATCACAGCCTTTCCAGGTTACAAAAGAAATGTAGCAAACTGCAAAGGTACATGTCATAAAAAACAGCTAAATACAAACATCTGGTTACTTTTGCTTCTTTAATGTGCAGCTCTCAGGAATACATGGGGAGATATCAGTTATTGCTTCACAAACGCACAGGGAAACTAAGGTTCCAGGTATCGGAATGACTTAGAAGACCTCTGAATGAGTGAGCAAAAAAGCAGCATCTGGGCAAGAGACTTGCCAGGTAGTAACTCTTTACCCAGATTTCTTTCTTTCTTTCCACAGACATTGTACTTAGTTGTTATTAAAATAAAACATTCTCTTTTGGAGAAAGATCAACATGCTCTTCCTCATGGGTGGTTATTCCCAGAGTGATTAAAAATCAAAGGGAGAAAAGTACAGAAACACCAACATTACAGAGCAAACCTGTTTTCTTCCAAGTGTGAGAACAGAAGCAAAGCAGATATTTTGGGCCAAACTGTTTTTAAAAAGAGGTACTTTTCTGCTTCAACAGAGATATATACAGACATGTAGAACTATGTTTAATACAAGGAAAAGACTGAAATAATATGTTGCTGCCTTTTGCTTGCACTTTCCTAATTTGAAGGTCCCGAGTTCCCTCTAAGAGGAATATGTGGATGTTCTATTGTTAAATAATTATGCCAAAGCCACACTGAGGATTTTTGTATTTGGTTCAAACTGACTTTAATGGAAAATGAGCATCTAACTATCATAAGTGTCTTAGAAAATCTCAGCAGGGTTGTATAAAAAGCCAGAGCATTTTTGTTCTGTATAAATCCAACCTAGTTAAGGGTTTATAGAAAGCTGAAGACTTATTAATACAGATCAGAAACTGTAAAGGCAGAAAGGGTCTTTATCTTCTTCACCCTCTGGTCAAAATGAAGTTTAGGGATAAATGAAACATCTGATATGATAACTTGTGTGTCAAAGCAAACCTGTTTCCTTTCATAAAAAAACCTAACTTAATCCACAAACAGAAAGCATTATTTGAAATATTTGTGAAAATAAACTGATGAATTAATATCTTTTGAATACTCATGATAAATATAGTCTACCTAACATCTAAATCTGAGCTGCACGCTGATGTACTAGACAGTACCTTTGCCTTTTGGCAAAGGTTTATAATAGGGGGGAGGATGGGGATAATAGATACAAAATTACTGCCTCCTTGTAACCAGAAATAATGGTTATGCTTAAGACTCAAAAATCAGACATAAGTAGAGATAGAAGAACCCATCCTTTTTAAGAAAAAAAAAAGTATTGTCCTATCTCTATATATACATTAGTCCATTAATAAATTTGAGATTACACAGTGAAGAAACAGGGTATTAAAAGCCTGGATTTTCCTGATAGTCTCACCACCTGAGCTTTTGAAGAAAAGTAACTTCACTTAGAATCACATTTAACATTGTGTGGGCATGTGGAAGCCATCTGAAGCACTGAAGGGCAGCAGCAATATTGTCATCTCAAAAGCACTACTCTGGGTCCTTGTAGTTCAATACAAAAGAAAATGTTTTGCCTTACAATATATTTCTGATTTTCCTAAGATTTACCCTGAAAATGAAGAAAAAATGGTTTATGTGTTCCCAGAATTACCTTCCCAATCCTTGTCATCTGCACTGATCTTTTCTTCATCTACCAAAGTCAGATGTAGTCTTTTATTCATTTGTTCACATTTTGTTAAGTGCTTTTAGATTTACAAATAAAAGATGATACACTGTTATTACAGCTCATCATCTTTCTGCTACTATCTGAATTCAGCTCCTGCTTTTTATTGGTATTTGCTCCACTCCTAAAAAACCAATCTTAGTTTGATTCAGAGGCCCTCATCATTCAGGTTTTTTAAATCCACATGATAAAGCCTAGAGATGAAAATAGCCTATCTCCATTAGAGCCAGGATAGGAATACTCCATTCAGTTTGTAATGGAGGTAAGTCTTCACTGTGTATTGAAAACAAAAACATATATATATATAAAATCTCATTTATGTCAATGAATCCTGGATCAATACATCTGTCACTGACTATCCAATATTTAGGATTATCCCAAGTCTCCACAAAAACAAAAAAAAACAAAAAAAAAAAAAAAAAAAAAAAAAAAAAAAAAGTTTACATGTACTTGCCCCTTACTCTTTGCCTAACTAGGAGAGGAAAGTTAATAAAAAAACTAAATTCAGAAACAATTTGAGAATTTGCAGCCAGAACTACAGTGCCAGGTGAGGAAGAGGTGAGCAGACACAGCTGGGATCATTCACCTGGTCCAAAGCAGCTGCTCTGTGTGGTCTCCACCCCAGATGACCTTCTCACTACATGTTTGTCTGGGCTGGACAAGCAGATGTGCTTGCCAACCTGCCCTGTGCAAAGCACATGGGAAAGGGAAGAGGAAGTTTTTAGTCCAGGACAAAGCACTTGGCTATGCAGGGCTGGATTCCTGCTGTTTTAGGCATTATCCATAGGCTCATGAATATACAGTGAATATTTGAATTTCTCATATGAACGTGCCACTAACCTTAATTGTCCTGCTTCCAGAGCACACCTCCAAGCCCAGTGGCTCAGCTACACTTCTACAGAGCAAAACATTCCACAGTCTCTCCAGACTTAAGAATAAGCCAGATTGTTTCCTCTAGCACATCAGTCTACCCACAGTAGTTCTGGGTCAACACTAGTATGCCAAAAATCAGTCAGATTCATCTCGTGCTCTCTGTACATAATAATGCCCTCTACTAAAAATAATGATAATGGATTGAGTGTGAACCATTAACCTTCAAAAGAGGAGCTGGCTTCACTCAGACCAGCAAGAAACTTCTCCCGTCTCTCTCACTGGCTGTGCTTTTAAGCTGGGGATTTTCTCCTGTCATTTTTCAGGTGCCAGAAATATCACAATATACAGTGATCTAGACAACTGAAAAGATAAGACCCACACTTCCCCTCAGCCGTATATCCCAGACTGTTGCTTCCCTCCAGATGCAATCTCTCGGAGGTGACCAGGCAGACAGTGTATTTGTGTCATAACTTTTTTTTACCTTCCATTGTTATTCTCTCTGGAGCATGTGCCTGTCACTGAAAACTCCATGATTTTCTCTCTGTTTTGTTTGGGAGACAGAGCCTTAGCTGAACTTTCACCAACTTCTCTGCTGGTTTCTCCAGCTCACAGATAACTGTCTCACAGGGAGACAACTCAATGGCAAACAATGCCAGAATTAAAGCTGAAATCACAACTAAATCTTACGTGATACTCTTTAACAGTGAAAAGCACAGTCCGATAGCTCTCTTGCTATTCTACTAAATACAAATGTCAATATCAGAACAGACAAACAAAGGAATATGTCACCAGCAGCTCAAAAGTAGCTGCTATCACGGATTGTGTGTGACAGACAAGAAGCCTCGATGCTCACAGGTGGATAAAGAATTTGTCACCCACTTATCTCCTTTCTAGGGCCTAAAAACTCCCAAGCCACAGTGGAAGTGGCATCCATAAAATGTAAGTCCCATATCCATCTACAGCTTGGAAGCAGCAGCACAAGTAGAGATTAAGGCAAACACAGTATTCATTACAGCTCAGCTGTTGGGAGTGCTTTCAGAGGGAAGCTAAGGGCTAAAAGGAGAAAGAAGAAAAGCAGAACACTAAGGAAGAGAAAAGAATACCCACCATTTACCTGGGAGCTAACAGACAATTTTCCCCAAAACACAAGGGTTTAGATGAAGCCTTATTTACAGGTAAAACAGCAAGAGCCTGAGAGCCTTGCCTCTCCTGAATTTATTTTTTCTAGAGAGTTACCTATGTTATACAAGTTATGCAGCCACAAAAAAAACAGAGTAGGCAAAAGAAGATTATCCCCAGCTCACCTTGGCACTAGATGAGAAGGTAACTCTGCCACCTGGCAACATCCCCCTTTGCTTCCCAGGTCAGAGGACACCTCTGGAGAGAAAGTGTAATTCCCCTGCCAGCTGCTCTGCAACTACAACAAGAGTAGTGCCGCTTCAGAGGCTAATAAACACTAAGCCAATCAGCTGGAAACACTTCTGCACCAATCCTTAGCACTGGGAAGAGCTGAAATACAGCATCGTTGAAAGCA
Organism: Cisticola juncidis; assembly: GCA_013400215.1. Lineage (NCBI taxonomy): Eukaryota > Metazoa > Chordata > Aves > Passeriformes > Cisticolidae > Cisticola > Cisticola juncidis. The sequence continues at coordinate 952,904 of VXBR01008026.1, forward strand.
GGGAGGGAGGCTTGGAGGATACCCTAAGGTTGGGTAATAACAAAACCAGGCAATCAGGGTTGTGCCATTAAAACTTGCAAGTACCCCTGAGTGTCCCAAGGGCTTTCAGACAAGACACGTGACAAGGAGACAGCATGAGCTCCCTGTTCTTGTCCTTGGTTTACCCTTTAGTACAACTAAATGATTCCAGATATTTACTCATTTCCTCAGGAGAGATGCTGATGAATACAGCCATAAAACACAACAGAAATACCCACATTAACCTAAAGCTGCGTGAATTGTATCAATGAGAACTGAATGCTATTTTAATGGTTTTGGAGTAAGTAATCTTTACAAACAGCCTTCAGGGAGGCACTGATGATTTTATGCCACTTCTTTATGATATCTTTTTTCCTTTCCTATCCTGATCACAACCTTCTTTCAAATCAGTCATTTCTTATGCAGTTTGAGTGGCACAGGTGATGTTCTGCTCAAAGATTAAGTTAACAATATAGCAGGGATATAGCAGGCTGTGAAAACACAAGCTGTGTTATGGAACTGCAGCCCAATTTGCAACTTCACAGTGGAAATAATAAGAGCTTGCTGATTCTTTGGTAAGCTTTTGCACTTTACTCACTTGCCATATCTTCAAAAAAATATTTCTGGCTCATAAAGCTCATTTGAACAACACTGGACAACAGGATCTTATGAGCCTGGAATCAGGATTAAGATGTGAGGCAAAATGGAAACTTCAATCATTACAATCCTGTAGCACAAATGAGCACTTTCACACACAGTGGGTCAGTCAATATGTCCCATTTCTTTTTGTGCCCACACAGAAAGATGACTTTAGGCCTCTTCCTGTGACTTCAAGTGATAGGAGTTTTCATCAGGACAAAGGACCAACATCATTAGAACTCCTCATTAATTTCACCCCATATTGCAAAACCTATTTTTACTCCCTCAGTTAATAACAATGTTGAAAGCAAAAATGTCAAGAGACAGATTCATCTCCTAGCTTGAAGGACTTCCCAGAACAATGAGCAGAGTTATTGTCTGAAACATCTGCTCCTCACTGAAGAAGGGTTGCAAGATCTTCCAGGCCAGCTGTCCCAAAATCTTTGGTCTCTGCCCTAATATTTGGAACAGTAGGCTGAGCAGAGTGCTCTGCACAGTGCTAGTCAGTTAGCATCTATCCCTGTGACTGGGTGTCCCATGAAGAATAATAATCCTTTTCCTAAGGGGAAAAAATGCAAACCAGTAATTCAGGGTGACAACCTCATCAAAATGATAAAATGAATTACAGCTTTAAAACTTTATGCAGTGACTGTTTTTAATAACATGGGAGTTACAGAATAATGTTAAAAGTTTCAACTCAAAGACCTGGTTTCCTGTGCTGGCACCAGTCCTAACACTAAATGTTAACACATTAAGCATTCTTACATCTTCATTTTAAAAAGCAATTAAGAGACAGATATACTCACACTGAAATAACATCCTGTTCCTGTGTGTGTGAACACACACAGGGCTCACTTCCGACAGAAACCCACTGTGCTTTCCCTGTGTCCTTAAAGACTTCTCCATTTGCACAAGTTCACTGAATTCTCAACTACATTGTAGCAGCTGACAGCTTTTCAGCCTACAGACATAGCTCAACCAAACATATCTTCAAAGAAGGGGTGAGGATGGCATTAAAAGTGAACACCTACTCTTGTCCTGTGTTCCTCAACCTACCAAGCACATCTCCAAGGTCAGAAGCTCACAGCAGAACATAGCAAAAACACTGGCTGTAGGAATTAGACCATTCATTTCCCTGAACAGTTTTAACTATCTGAGAATACACTCCAGATGGAGAACAAGTTACATTACTCTAAACATGTTCACCGTAGATTAAGCTAAGGCAGGCCAGACTCAGCTGGCTAACACAAAGCTCCAGACCTCAACTGATGAGGAAGAAGTCTAACTCAGTCACCTCTATCCCAGAATAGTCTCCAGCTCTCTGCAACTCAACTATCCTAACAGCAAACTCTGATTATCAGCAACAGCCCCAATATAAGAAGGCACCCCCACACAAGACGATGGGTTGGCCATGAAGTGTTAATGTAGTAGCTGATCTCTATCCCTACAGTTTGTAGTAATGTTGACTTTAGAAAGTTCAACTGCTAATGGAGAACACATCTTTCAGGCCCAGTCCCCAGTGAATAAAAAGTTTCTAGCAAAATCTGACAGCTGTTCAAAGCCTACATGAATTAAAAGAGGATTTAAATCTGGAACGCCGTAAGCAAGCACCCTCATTGCTCAAATCTGTCTTAAAACTTCTGCACAAGGAGACATCAAGGACCAGGGAAAAAGTAGCTACGGAGAGAGGGAAATCACCACCATGGCCCCTCTCTACCAGAGCAGAGCTCTAGAGTAGCATAGGAGATCAAGATTTATGGAATCTGCACTGGATCTCCTAGGTCAGCAGGACTTCTCCTCTATGACATTTAACTTGACACAGTATGAGGCATTTCTACATGAAAAAAAAAGCAACAAACAGGAAAAGATTTTGCAGTCAAATAAGGGGTAAAAATGATGAGTACTAACTCTCAGATAATGTATGCACAACACAAAAAACATCCAAAACTATTCCCAAAAAGGGGGAATTTCAGGTCTTGTAGGGTGTGACTCTGCAAGGTCTGGCAAAGCCACTTATAACCTCACCAAAGTTCAATTTGACTAAGAATGTTTACAAGCACAAAAACTAGGCCAAATTTAGAATGTAAATATTTGGATTCAGTTCCCCAAACTTGTCTCTATCCACACTGCCAACTGTATCCCAACTATATCCCAATTGCAGACCAAAAAAATCTGAAAAGCAACAGTTGCACACACTTTACAGCACACAGACAAAACTAACATACATGGCACTCAGCAAGAGGAAAAAAAGGGCAAAAAAGGAAAAAAACCCAAATTTGTAATCTAAGCTAAACTTATTCTAAACACGACATCAAGAAGTTTGGACCAAAAATCAAATCTGCTACCATTTCATATATTTTGAAAGTCAGATCAGTCCAGATGTTGGTCCTCTGCCCTGCAGGAGCCTGGGTTACACTAAACATAGCTAGATTACTCAAGATCTCATAGACAACATGATGTTTGTAGCACACAGTGGTAACTAAACCACATTCTCTTAAGCCATCTAAAGCGAGGAGTTCCATTTTTCAGGCAGATGAATTGAGGAAAGACTTCTCTGGAATCACAGTTATTTATTTGGCAAACTCAGTCCCATATGCAGAAGTGATTTAGGAGCCCAAATCACCTTGAGTTCTCAAAACACATGATCTTCTCTGGTTTTAGCCCTGTTCTTTTAGGTATAGATAAGAGTGGCAACCATAAATTCATTCAAGGGACTTTTGACCTCCCACAAACACAGATCCCAAAGGATACACCATATTCTCAGCTGCCAGTTCCCAGCCCTTCTTCAAAAGTGTTAAATGCTGTTCAGTCCTACATCTCCACTGCAGATACTCACTGGATGAAATCAGAGAGGTGAGGGTGTCATTAAGACCAGCATTTTTGTTGTTGTTGTATGATAAGAATTTGAGCATCATTGCTCCCACTACAGTAACCTAACAAAAAAAAATCATCTTTTCCCTCTTCAGTTAAGCAGGAAAAGCACAAATCTGATTCTTTTGCTTTTTCTCAGCTGTGGGAAACTTGGGTTTACTTTACAGTTAAAAGAAGGCTCTTCAGTGTACTTCACAGTGACCTCTTCACAAGGGGCTTGTATGATTTCTTTAAATGCCCCTACACTAAAAATAGTCCTGCTTCCTAAACATGAGTGTTTAGCAGTTCTGAGATCCTGCATACCACTTTAATTTTTTTTAAAACTGACAACTGACAACGAGCAATCAAAAAAAAAAAAAAAAGAGGCCCAGATGCCCCAGTGATTCTTCCCACAGGGTCTTAGATGTTTATGAAACACAATGAAAACAATACAGTGGATAAAATCATGCTATTCCATCAAGTCCTTGGCAAGACTTCCCAACCAAGAATAAATTGGCATGGTATGTTACAGTCAACAGATTACACAATGGTTTAGAGGGTCACCAATAATAGGAGGTCACACACTCCTTAAAGAGCTACAGTGTACATTAAGGCACTTGCTTAAAGCGAAAGAGTAGTGCTTGATCCTGAACTTCTTGGAGGACATTCTGGCCACAGCACAAACATGCCGCAGAGGCAGGAGATCACAGAAGGCACCTCTCCCCTTGCCCTGAGCCAGGAAGGGCAGTGACTACACTGCACAAGATGGCTGGGGGAGTTTAGCACCCTGAAGGGAGCAGCAGAAAGCCAGGCCAGGCAGGGCTGTCTTATTTCTGCACACAAGAGAATATATGCTATATCCTTTTAGAAGCAGGACAGTCTCCATGCCCCAGTGAGGCTCAGCAAGACCATACCTGTCAATTCTTCCCAAAAGCTCCCTTCCTCACTCCATATTCTTAAGGAAGCTGGTTTCACCCCAGAAGCAAGATATCAGTTCCTTGTCAGTCTAGTCACTCTTAACAGTGGACAGACTAGCTAATTTTAAAAGGTGCTTGACTATACTCCTGGGTAACTTGATAAAGTCATCACCATTGCTATAAATATGTTGCAAATTTATTTTTTAAAAAGTAATCATAAAGAGGGAAATGAATGGTCAAACCCATAAATCTTACACTTACATGTCAACTTGGTAACTGATTTCCATTATGTCAGCTGCATAACCTTCTCACCACAATGAAAGTTAAATTTTGGTGCTCCTAAAACATAAATTATTTCCTCAAACTTCACCTTAAATGCATGATACTCCTACCTTTGACTTGTAAACCTACCTTTCCACTACATGGAAATTTTTATCCACCAACTATAAATAATTTATGTATAATCAAAACATTCTAAAATCTTAAATCAACCTCACTTCCATTCATCTTATCATCAAAAACCAGACTACAACAGTTTCATCCTACATCTTCCACGGGTTTAATCACTCCAGTTTTATTGGATTATTTAATGTATATCTGAAATTAGTCTGACTAGCCAGCATAAAATGAAAGAAAACCTATTCCCCAAGTTAGCTCAGGGTGTAGAAAACACTACTACAGACATACTCCGTGCAGTAATACTATGCATCTAGCTTGATTCAGCTTGATTACTAAATTCGAAGTACCTTTGATAAAACTGGAGTAAACACAAGAAGGCTCTCTCATATGTAACCGCTACTCTTTGATTGCAGTGACCTTAGTAACGCAAACATTTGGTACCAAGCCAAGAGCAGGACATCTGATTTTCCCACCAAGTGAACTGCTGCAGAGCTCCCTTAGCTCTTCAGCCAAATCTGTCCTGGGATCCCAAAGTCTTCCGCCGGAGTCCAGGTGGCTCCTCTACACTTTTCAGCACGCACGCCAACACCGCAGCCGGCTGAACCAACGATGCGAGAGGGCATTGGGAGTGAAGTGCCGCAGCTCTCCCTCTCCCCCAGCTCAGAGCCCCACGCTCCGCGCGCTGGCTCCTCAGCCGGGTTGGAGTTACCCCGGTCCTGCCGAAGTGGTCCCGCGGGCTCTGTCCCTCCGCGGTGCCTGTGCCCTCGCCACCCATGCAAAAAGCAGGGTCCCGCGAGGCACGGCGGTGGCACCAGCGCGGGAGCACCGAGTCCCCGCTCCGCCCGTGCGCAAGGACCCCGCGCCCATCTGCGCTCCCTCGGTGCAGCACAGGGCAGAGTCCCGCAAGGATGGCGGAGCCGGTCCGCACCGGCATGGCCTCCGGCGGCTCCGCGGTCCGGGGACCCGCGGCGCTCGACG
>VXBR01008026.1:959093-988952 GCA_013400215.1 Cisticola juncidis
ACCGAGCCCCCTGACAGCCTTCCTCCTCTCTCTCCCCCGGTGCGGCGATACCGCTTGTGGTTTTTTTACTTAAAACTACGAGCACTGGGCTCCTCTCGGCGCGGAATCGCTTGCGGGGCAGAGCGGAAGGAAGAAGCAGTGCGGGAGGCGCGCTTCCTGCGCCAGACACGGGGCAGATGGCTCCCATCAGGGAGTTGCGAACTAGGGAGCTCCCGGGCCCTTCCGAGCTCCGCGGGGTAGCTCGTACTAACAATACCTGTGGAGGACGAGGGTGGCAGCGGTGTGCCTCTGAGCTTCATGCCGGGTACCTTGGTTCCGATCCAGGAGCAGGTCCTGGCAGCGATGTGGAATGCTCTGCTCCCTGAGCAGCGAAGCCCGAAGTGTCCCGCTCGCTGGCACGGCCAAGCCAGGAGCCCCAAGGCATCGTGCATACCAGGGATGAAGAAGGTCCCTGCGTGGCACATTGTCTATGCAGGCAACCAACAGCACTGTGCAGGCCTCCTCTCTGGCACACGTGTCCACGACTTCTGACAGTTTGGCAGATGAGAAACCACCCAAATAGTTTAACATAAAATAATACAGAACAGGCAGGTACTCTTAGCAGTACCATGAGTATTGCAAAATACAGAGACTGCTCCTGGATCTTGAAGTATTACGCAGGCTTTGATAAAACAAATTACTTCGCAAGAGATTAACCAAATTATATTAGATACAGAAGAAAACTAAAGAGCAATGTGTATTCTGCAGTTTGAAATATGAATTCCAGCACTACACATTTCTGGAACTTTTAAGCACTTGATGACTTTCTTTCTTTTGAATGAAATGGAAGCAAAATAGTGTTCAGCATCAGGCAAATGCTTACGAGCATTCCTACTTAAGGATACTTCCCTGGGCACAAAACCAAGTGCTCAGGATAAACTATTACTGGCTTTTGCCACCTCACCACCAAAATTAAATACACTGTCGTCAGATCTTCTGATCCATCATCCCACACAACAAGGAATCTGGTGGAAATGCCCAGCATTTCACAAACCTAAATTATATTTCAAAAGAATGAATATACAGGAAATAAGGGTAACTCTCATCTGGATTCTGATGTGAATGTGTGTTTCAAAGCAAAAGCTATTTCAGCTGTCAACCTTCTTGGGACAGATGTATTTATTCAGCTGCAAAAGGAGTACTGTGTCACCAAACATCAAAAAATGGTGGGAGTTTAAATTTCAACACAACAGGAATCATTTATCTTCTGAACGACAAGCTACTGCTACAAGTACCTAGCAGCAATAAAAAATGAACATAGTTTTCTCTCTGTGTTATGAAAACAACATAAGAGGGTCTTTCCAATTCTATTGCACAAGAGCAGCAACATAGCAAACCCACTCACCTCTCCAGGAGACCATTGCATGATGCAAACAAAGATGTTCAACTTCCAGTTAAGCAGGAAGAAGTCTGCTCCTTCTGGCTGCTTCTCCACCAAATCAAATACACTAACATTGCTTTTATCAAATATTATTTTTCTCCCCCCTTTATGTTGCATTCAATTCCCTGGGCCTCAAGCACTCCAGCAACTTGCCAAAATTTTCTTTTGAGTACAGGAGACCAAACTTCAAGTTAAGCTGGATTTGAACACTGAATGGGGGCTTTCAGTGTCTTAAAGAACAAGCACCCTGTGAGGGGTTTGTTTGTTTCGGGGGCTGGCTGTTGCTCTACTTAAGCAACTGGGAGATGACAATAAAATGTAAACTAGGAGAGCATTACTTTTCATGCTTGTCAAAGAGATTACAGCTAGCAAAGCTCTCAGCGAGAATGCAGGACTTTAAAGATCAGGACCTCCATTTTAACCTTGGCCATATGGGACTTAAAGAATGTTTTCGTGCTTATTTTCTCTTACTACTGTCACCTCCGTGTACACGAGGTTAGCGAAGGCTCCAAGTGGCTCTCCTCCCACATAGCCACAGCCACATCCCAAGCCGTTCCAGTAACTCCGAGCGGTGACCTCAGCCTGGCACTGCCCCTCCTGGGACGGGCCCAGCTCCCAAGGAGAGAACCGGCTTGTTTGGCAGATCCTGCTCGCAGGGGGCCAAGCGTGGGTTCTCTCCGCCCCAGGCGAACGGACTTTCCTTCGGGGAGCGGATGCCGCGAGTGTGCAGCCCTGCCCTGTGACCCACACCCGCGTCACTCGGCCGGCCATCGCCACCTACAGTCACTGTTAGTTCGTACCGCAAAACTTAAAAAAGCAGCGGGCAGCACCGCTTCCATTAGAGATCACGGGGCACTGCGGGGCTCGGCACCTCCGGCTTCTGTGGGCTCTATCCCGCTGTCGCACAGGAGAGCAGCACTCGGGGGCACCTCACTGACCCTTTCAGGGAAAGCCTGTCCGGACGCGCGTCTCCTGCGTTACCGCAGGGCGTAGGGGACAAACANGCGGCGCGCGGCGGCCGCGCCCCCGGTCAGTACCGTGCGCGCACCCGCGGACACACACACAGATAGCGACAGAGACCTAGAGACAGACAGAGATACACAGAAATCCATCCCAGCTCGGGCCGCGGGCCCGCCCGGACACTCCGCCGCGCCCAGCTACCCTTCCCGCCAGGTCCCCGAGACAGCCCCGAGGGCTCTGCGGCTCAGTGCCCCGCCACCCTCTGGCTCTAAGCGACAGGCGGCACGCCTGACCAGGAATGTCTGTCGTTGCAGGACGAAGACCGGGAACGATTCAGTGCAGCGTTCGCTTCGATTGAGAAGCTGATGAGAGGAGTCTCAAAGGAATGCGAGGTGAGGGGTCACCCCGGACCCGTCCAAAGGGGAATGTTCATGATGTGCTTGCCAGAGGCCTCACTACTTTTACTGCAAAAATTAGGCTTCAGGTTTGCTCGTTGTATGACAAGGGTTCGGCCAGTGAGCCTGTGATACCAGCCGAGATGAAGAAATTTGGGGCATTTAGCTACATCTCACCAGTGTTGTCCTGACCGGCTGAGCTGTTGTCCTGACCACCTTAGCTGATAAACACCACTATCCGCATTTTCTATAGACAGTACCAGTAACCCGGTGTAGATTTTACCGGGTTTCTCCATTTCTTGATGGAAAGGCAGTACGCGTAGAGAGACGGAAATGTCAGGTGACATCACAAAATACATTGTGTCACAAGGTATGGAATGTTTCCAGTGCTCAAAAGTATCTCTGCTGGGAAATGGCCTTATGACATAGTAACCATGGGTTGTCATCAGGGGAACGTGAGCCACTCATGCTGGCTGATACCTTGTTCTGGATGGTGCAGAGTTTGGATTTCAAGTGAAGAGCTGCTTTTTGTCCTGCATTCGTTTTGAAGTTAGAATTAAAGCCCCCCACTCACAGTGTTGCTGTTGTGATTTAACCACACCAGCAACTAAATACCATACAGCTCACTACCTCCCTGCCCACCTCCTCTGGCAGGATGGGGAGGAGAATCGGGAGAAAATAAAACTCATGGGGTTGAGATTAGTAATTGAAACAAAGTTAAATATGATAATACCAATGATAATGACAGTAATAACTGTGATGAAAGGGGAGAGATAAATAAAACCCAAGAACAAATAATGCACAATACAGTTGCTCACCACTGACTAACCAGTGCCCAGCCAGTCCCCAAACAGCAGTCAGCCCCTCAGATAGCTCTGACTGTTTATATATATGACATTCTATGGTATGGAATTTCCTTTTGGCTGGTTTGGATCAGCTCTCACAGCCCTGCTCCCTCCCAGCTTTTTGTGCATCTCCTAACTAGCAGAGCATGAGAAAAGTCCTTGACTTAGGGTATGCACTACTCAACAATAACCAAAACATCATTTGTTATCAACACTATGCTCGAACTAAGTCCAAAACACAGCACTGTGCCAACTACTAGGAGGAAAACTTGCTCTATCCCAGACAAAACCAGGTCAAACTGGATTTGGGACATTGCTACTGAGTAAGAAGCAGGGGCTCAGTTCTTTGTTTGTGATGAATAGAAATTGAGAGGTTCAGTGTACAGATGCACAGCTCACTGTTCTCCTGCTGGCTCTGGCTGGCAGGTGTCATTGTTCTGCTGGGTGGGCAGACTGGAAGCCAACCTCTGCCAGCCCATCCTTGTGAGCACAGCCCTGCAGCCCAGCTACTGCTCTGAAGTCTCTAAGAATTCCACTGCAGTTCATGCCCTTCAGGATCTGTTAACCTAACACAGCAGGGAGCTCACTGCCTGCAGGGCTAATACAGCATGCCTAAGCCTGCAATTAAATTAGAGAAAACAGTACTTCAGCACACCAGGTGATTAGCTCTTAAACAACTCCTTTATAATTTCAAAGCACTACATATACGGTCATCAGTTAATCCTAAAACAGCTGGGGCAGAATAGAGTTTTACACAAGATGAAACAAATTGTAGTGAGACTCATCCTTATCAGTGACTTGGCAGTGCTAAATTTACAGTTGGACTCTATGATCCTAAGGGTATTTTCCAATCTAAATTATTCTTTGGGTCTATCTTGTACCCTGTTAGGAGTACTAAAGTTGGAACAAGCAGTGGATGACTTCCACATTTATGCATCAGCCAAGACAGTACTGCTTCAGTCATTACTGTAGAAAAGAGTCATAAAAGGGGGAAATTGTCAGACCCATAAGTTCATGGATAAAGTTTACAAAGTGCAAATAAAAATCCACAGCTGAACACAACCATTTAGGCATTTGAATGCAAACAATTGAACTTGTAGTTTAAGATGAGATGTTTGGGGTTACTAAGGGATCAAAATTTACCCATTCCTCACCAAAAGTTGGATTCCATTTATTTGCTCTGTGCCATCATGTAAAAGAGATGTAAAAAAGACTCTGTGAAGTATTATGCACCAGGTCAGAGCATTTGATATGTTTTGTAGCTTCACAAAAACTGCAATATAAGCAACCAGATCTGTTGATTTGTGCTTAAGCTCAAGGAATAATACAGCAGTAGGTTTGGAAATAAGAAATGCTATTTGCCTTATTTTTTTTACATTTTGTCTTGACAGTCAGGGACAAAAAAAATCAGTGAAATAAGAGGTATTTTGGATCTTTTTGGTCCCTGTGTCAAAAAGGTAACCTTGGGAATTCTGTGGTGACAACAGATGGCAGCAGAACTGTACTTAAGAGTTTAATCTGCAGTGGGGAAGATGCCAGTACATCTGCAGTGGAACCAGAAGAAGGCTGCTGTGTGCTTAAATACACTTCTCAAAACTGCTGTGAAAATGGTACCAGCCTCAAAGACACTTCAGCTTCTTTACAGACTCATTTTTCAGTATTAACATATTCTGCTTTTAGAGCACTGCTGCTGCACATGCCCTGCAAAACCTATCTTCACCAACTGGGTTGCAGGGCACCTGGCTTGCATACATGTCCTCTTAAGAACCCATAAACTATGCCTTCTTTCACCAGGACTTTTCTTGACCAGCCTTATCAGGCAGGCATTTCCAGAGAATTCCTTCTGACATTTTTATGAATTCAGTTCTGAGGTGTCAGAGTCCCTGCCCTTCATATTTTGTGTCAGGAAACAGGCATCTAAAATCGGGCCTGTCTGATTGAGTCCTGTAGCAGAAGGCAGGTGGCCTTTGGAGATACAGGCCTTGTTTTCACCCTCACAGAGAACAAACCAGCCAATTAGTACACAGCATCTGTATCTGTGTAGCTCTACTTTCAGTTGTAAATCTGCAGTAGCTGCAAGTATGGTTTGATAAATCCCACATGATATTTTCTCTTTCTGTTGCTGTCTAGAAGTACTATGGTGCTGTGGCAGCCAACAAGTGCAAAGAGAATGAAATTCAACACTTCTGCAAATACCATGGCAAGTCAGTAGAAAGAAAGACAGATTCCACAGAAGAAAAGGTAAGTAGGTATTTCTGGGTTTGATGAAAGGTTATTCCTTCCCTTGCTGTGGGACATTTGTTATCCACCTGATGTCTGTGACACTCGCCTTTATGTATGTAGATTGACCTTATGGACATAAAAACACCTGGATTGATCCAAGCCTGTGTTGGGTTGGGGGAAGGCAGAGTCACTTCTTGTGGCACCAATCGGTGTCCTATCCGTCCTTTTGTGGAGGGGAAAGTTTCATGCACCTAAAGCATGCCCTCCCTTGGCCTGGATTTGCCTTGTGTGCTGGATCATTAGAAAATAATTATCTTTTTCTTTCCAGAGGAATGAAGGTACCATTAAATGCAGCAACGCTCAAACTTGCCAGGAAAGTGTAAGTGTATAGAATACTTTGGTTGTAAGTGGAGGTATTTGCTAGCGTTTCTTTTAACACTTTGAATCAAGCTGGTTAAAAATTGTGACAGATCTGGAGACCTTGATGGCACAGAAGATTAACCAATGGTGCATTCACAGTCATAATTATGTATAGACAGTCAAATGGGCATACAGAGACTTGCACAATTAGTTAGAAACCGGATTGTGGCATTCTTGCACTTGGCCCTCCCACAAGTTCTCTGAAGACTCCTGTTCCTCAAGGAGAAGAAAACTGTTTCTATTTTTCAAAGCCTAACACCTCAGCAAATCAATTTCAGGGACTTCTAAGATACAAAAGATGAGAAACACTGAATCTGTACTACAGTATAAATTAGTGAGAGCACCCTTGATATAGGGAATGGGAATTTCCAAGTTTATGTTCAGAACTGTCTAGGTTGATAAATTTCAGTTTTTTAAGACATAAATTACAGCACAGTGATTACTTCCACCAATTGAAACATTAGCTGAAATACTTTGAGTATGGCACTTGCTATTTTTTGTACTGACAGAAATATTTTACAGTTTTGTTAGCACTGCCTTCTGTATATTTAGAAAAATCTTAGTACATTTATATAGCAGCTGAAATGTAATTTTTTTACCCAAACACAATTTTGGGGGGGGCTGGGGGAAATCTAAGACAGCTAACCAATAACATAGCTTTGGTTTTTTGTTGTTGTTTTGTTTTCCCAAAAGCCAAGAAGATCTTCCAAAGACTTCTACATTGAAGTTTCTCCTGGCATCTATTCTATCACAGCAATCTCAGAAGACATGGTGGAACAAACCCACATAGTAGATGTCAATGCAGGACAAAGTATTGATGTAACTTTTGTTCTGTAATACTTATTGTTTCCTGGCAATAGCAGAAATAAAACATGAGTCTCTTTTTAATGCATGCAATGAACTGTAAATATCTTTTTCTTGTTAGCACTTTAATAGTAGCTTCCTCTTTGGGACTCCATTTTTATGGCCTGTATATTTGTTTTCTACTTAATGCAATTATATGCAGCCCACTTTGTACACTGATTTTTATAGATATTTGTACATTGTGTGCCTTTTAAATCCAATTATGTGAGATTCCAGATTCTTCTGCTCTAAACAATTAAAGATACAATCAGTGGAATAAAATACATGATCAAGACTTTGTGATGACAGCTTCTTTTGTATTATCCTCAGAGAGAACCCCCATGTCACAGTATTGACCAGAGAGTGCATGATCCATGTGGTGTAAATGTGGGTGTACATTAGCTTGTGTAGGCTGGCACTGATTTTAGAGCAGCTGGCTCACAAGCCACTCTCCTATCTGTACTTTTGCTAGTCTGGTAAAGAAATGAAATGCAAATGAAATTCACTACCTAGAACCCTCACTCAGAAACGTGCTGAAATATGTGTCAGGTGTTCAGTCTAGGCACATGAGCTATTGATTCAAGTTCTCCATCTTTGCAGGCTTTGCAAACCATACTAAACCCCTTTTCTGTGGGGGGGCTGTGGGGTACCCTTAATTATCCAATTTACTGAGCAACTGCACCCTGCAGCTTATGGCCAAGTTCATATGCTTTAAACATGAGCAGTTCCACTAACAAAATGCCCTGGATGCTTAAATTTCCCAAAGGACCAGATTCCATATTTATAATTAGTGATGAGATGTATATAGATATGTCATCTTTTTGTAGCTGATAGTATTAAGGTTTCAGTTCATTTTCATCAGAATATAAAAATCAGTGGTTTGAATGCTAATCATTTTGTTGTCTGTATGTACAGTAGCAGGTCCTTTAGCCTCTGGCTACTTTTGCTTGTGCTTCAATCCCCAAAAAAATTAATTCAGCTGCCAGCTTGTATTGTTTCTCCACTCCTCCTGGCTTTCTACAAAAAAACCTGCTTTGTTGAATTTCTGTGGCTCACTTCAGAGAACTGTAGACAAATGGGAGGTTTATTGGACTCTTGCTGTGCATCTGTTCAGGGTTTTAGTGCTCATACTAGTTCATCTGATCTCTCCAGAATTGTAAAGTCAAGTCCAAATAGTTAGGAATTTATTGTAGCGCTTTAGAATAAAGAATGAGGATGCTCAAGTCTGATGTGGGCGAAAGTGGACTTTCTCACTTATTAAAATGATATAGTCATCCATAAAGATATTCTATTGAGACAGCAACTAAATCAGAACTTGATTTGTTTAAAAAAACACTGATATAGTAGAAGAAGTTTTCCTGAAATTTCAGCCCCTGAACTTTATCAGTTGTACACGTACTGAATTCTGGTCAGTCATGTCTCTCTCTGCTTTGTTGCAAGTGAGCTCTGACAGCTCAATAACATCAGGTTTGTCATCTCCAGCACAAGTTGCTTCACATTTATCATCTGATGCTGCGTTATATCTCTGTTTTTCTGATGCTGCAGAGCCTTCTTCCTGGAGGACAGAAAACAAATACCTCAGAAGTCTGATCTAAAAAAAGCATCAGTGTCTTTGTTAACTGCTGCTTTGCTGGCGGTACCTCTGCCTCACATAGCTTTAAAATTGGTCTGTTTTCTGTGTTAGTACAGACTTTACTGCTGAAACACACAATTGGACAGCAAGACCAAAGGATTTTCAGAAGCTGTTAGGCTTCAATTAAAAACTTTTTGCTTCAGAAGTCAGGTGGATTTTGTTGACTGCAGTGAGGGAACATCAGCCCCTCAGAGAGTATCTCTGGGAAACCTGTCCTTTAACTCTACTTGTTTGTTGCAAGCCATTTCTGATGCAGCCTGTATTATGTGATAAAACTGCTTCACCTATCTCAGAGTAGCAATGGATCTTCTGGGTTTAAAATCACCAAGGGCTATTTTACAGGAACAAAATTCTGTCACTATACCCTGTATTATCACATTGCATCCACTACTGTGATTCATGCTGTTGCTTTGAGGCTGGAATGAAAAAATTCTGGGTTTTTATTAGTTTTACTGAAGGGCAATTCATGTCACTTCAGTGCACAGCTTTGACACTGCTAACATAGAGCATCCCTGCCTGGAGCTCCATACTGGCCTGAAAATTCCTAGGAAATAAATTACAAAGGTGTGTAGTTATGTAGCTATGATTATTTAAATAATAAAGTAGAATAGAAAGTGGGAATCATACAGTTGCTAAGTTGGCATCTGCTTAAAAAAATAAGTACAATTGTGAGAACACAAGACGTATTCCTGTATATTCTACGTTCACCAAGATGTGTTATTAATGGATTCATCTCTAAACATGTAAGTTTGGAACACTTCAAGTTTTACTTTTTAGTCAGCTAGCAAGGGCATGAAGGTACAGAGAAGCTATTATTTGATTTCATGGATATAATTTATCAATTGTACCCTGATGCTCTTGCGCAGAGCACTGATTCTGTCAGAATCCTGACATTCTCTTTCATCTTCCCCTTCTTCCTCTAAGTTGTTTTCTTCCTCATTTCTGTGTTTGCTTTTTTCAGCATTCGTGTTCTGATTTTTTTTCAAAAAAGCATTTTTTCAAAAAAGCATTTTTTTGAAAGCATTTAGAAGAAGCACAGGGGAAACCAGGTCTAAACCCCAGGGTAGTGATGTTGTTCCTAGCTGTGACACAGTTTGCTTACTCTGTATCCCCCAATTTCACAGTAGGAATCTGCTGTTTAAACTGGTTGCAAAGACTGTTTACCACAGAATCTTCTTTTATCTCTCAGAGACAGAAATTGTGACTCTATTGTGACTCAGATCACCATTTGATTGGCAGAGCTCAGCACCTTTCCATGGATTTAACATAGGACTTCATTGGGTAGATGTCCATGGGCATTTGGCAGGTTTCTGAACTGAAATCTGTATTATTGAATGCTCACATGCCTACTGACAATTGTTTCCATTTTACCAAGTAGCTTCTGCCCTTTTTTTAAGGCTTGGAGATTTTTGTTTTGGTTTCATTCATGGAGATTTTTCCTACCTATCACAGAACCGGTGGATGGCTTTAGGAAGCAGTTAAGTTACAACATATTTTTCTTGCCAGGTTCCAAACCATTTACAAGAATACTTTTTCCATTCAAACAAGCCTCCTGCTTACATAGCTATTAATACAGATTACCTTACCCTCAATGATGGCTTGAAATCTAGGTCTCTTTGGGATTTCTTTTAGTGTGAGTTGCTGTCTGGGAGTCTGCTCGATGGTTTCAAACATTGCACTCTGCAGAGCTGGGACCACACTGGATGTGTCCCCAGAGTAGATGGGTTTAGGTTCTTGCTGGCCCTTTGTTCATTTGCTGCTACACCTTCCAGGTCCTGGGAAGGAGTAAAATTATATCTAAGAGTGAAACCAGAACTGAAATGGAGAAACTTTCATTTCAGAAGAGAGGAAAAATGCCCTTAAAGCCCAAAAGGAATACTTTCAGGTTATTCTGAATGGATGAGCTATGCAGGTTAATGAAGATGTTAGCATCATAAAAGGTATAGGAAAATTACAGGAAACAGAGAGGAATATTTATGCTTCCAAATAAAATTAATTGTTGTGGAAGTTTACCACGGGATGAATTGCCAAAAGAAGAGCCAGATGAGGCAGCAGAAACATTGGGGAGGGGGAAGAATTGTATCAGTCTGATATGAAATTTTACAGTATTAATACCAATAACATGTAGGCAAAGTAGCTGCCCTGCCCAAAAGACTTTTGGTTTTGTTCCCTCTGACACCTGCTTTCCTGTGGGGTTGTTTGTACCTGAATTACTGAAATGGGACTTGTGGTGGCTTCTTCTCCAGTATTCCTCAGGTCTTGAGGAATTCTTTAGCCTGGGCTTTTCAAGACAGCTGGAGCCTATGTTAACAGCACTGTCCTCCATAGTACTCTTAGTGAGGTACGGCTTCAGGTTCCACTCTGAATCAGAAGAGGGAGAAGATGTTGCCACAGCTGCAGCTTCTCCTTGTTTTGTGCCTTTCAGTTCTAGAAAGTGTGGAGAGGGCTCAATGCTGGACTCTGCCTCTTCAGCTTTTCCTGAAAAACCAGAGACACGGAGGGAAGAGGCCACCAAGCAGCAGCACAGGGATGGCAGTAGCAGATGCACCTTACCCCAGCTAATGAACAGCAGATACCACCAGCACAGTGGAGGTGGAAATGCAGCCAGCAGGGAGAGCAGAGCAAGCAGTGCTTGCAAGGCTATATACAGCACAAACAAGAATCAGGGCTGGCTTAGGACTGCAGGGAAAAATATAAGAGCTAGTGGGAGAGGGATCCACAGAGCCACACCACAGGGGAGTTTCACTTGTTTGTCATTCCAGAACTGGACTGTAATTTCTTCATCTTCTGAGGCTGTTAAGAGAAAAAGTAAGCAGCCTTAAGCAGCTGGCCTGCCTGGGTAGTGCACACAGACAGATCAGGCTTTGTAGCCTTATGCTACTTTCTTCTCCTGTCAAGAGGCAGGATCAACTCTTGCCCCTAACACCTCACCACAGTGTCACAGAGGTGAGTGGGCAGCCTGGACACCATCACTAAAATAACAGGTTTGGCAGCATCTTTCCTCCCAATGTGTCATCAGATGAGCCAGAAAATGATGACAGTAATTCTTGTTGTCATTGCCAAAGTTAGCAGTACTGCTCTGAGAATAGTATTTTGGTAAGTCAGTGGAGCTTGACTGTCAGACACAGGAAAAATGAATGAGCTGTTGAAATCTCCTACGTCTGGGTGATAAAATCACCCCCAGATGTACCATTTGGTACAAATGTGACCATTTAAGCTCAGATGAATGCTTCCTGGAAGTTGTCTCACTTGTATCTGTCATTAAAAGGCCACAGTCCTGCATATGGCAGACATAACCTTGTCCCAGCTACACCGAGGTGATGACATTTTTACAGGTCACAACCTCCTTAGGATCACACTGGTGAGGTTACACACAGATATCCATCAGCTCCTGCAAGCTTGAAGCAACGCTAAGCTGTAGTCTGTGCTCTGTTATTTCTCTGGCAGCAGCACCGTGACAAGAGTTTATCCTGAAAGCCTCACCGGTGTGCCACAGGAACAAGAGGAAGAGAGCAACACATTTCTTACCTCATAAGGGACCCCTTGTCTCAGTGCCTCAGAGGACAGTTCCTGGGCCATACCTGGCTCTATTTGGCTCCCAGGGTGCCAGCACTCTGTCTCCAGGGAGCAAGGAGTGCTTCATCCCGTTCACATATTCCATCCTTTGCTGTTTCTTGCACACACACTGGACGCCTTCCATGAGACACAAGTGGTTTGACAAACTCTACCAGGAACATGCCTCTTTCACTCTGTTACCAGGAACAAGATAACAATTCCACTGAAAAACAGCCCATAATGTGCCAGGTAATGCAACTTCTGTTAGGAGGCCATCCTGTGCCTATATGACTACGGCAAATCAACCCTGAACAGCAGCTCGGGTATGAAGTTAGTTCAGCATTGAGACAGACCAAAAAAACCCCATGAGGCTCACCTGAAAGCAAGATGGGTGAAGCATATGTTCAGATTCACTGCCACTAGGATCTGTATCTTCTTTCCCAAGTGAAAAAGCTATAGACAAGTGTATTTCACAAACCATGCTCTGTGTGCCAAGGAACAAGGGACGCTGAAGCCATTCAGACCTGTTCTTCAGTCATGCCCATCCTTCCCCATTACATACAACACTAACTTTGCTTTTTGGGGAGGGATTTGGGATTTTTTATTTTCTCTTATATTAAGGCTTGTCAAGGGGCTTTCCATCAACCATTAGACAAGGTACTTCCCTGTTCTTGAAAAAGAACACGCTCTTTTTTGTGTTAAGTTTGAAGTGCTAACAAACCAATAAATTAAAGCTTTCACTAACCTTTCTGGAAAGACCCTGAGCCACTGGTCTGTGGCTGACTCAAGCTGGACATGTGTAAATAAAACACAAACCCTTTTCCTGTACTGTTGTACCTGTTGATGGTTCCATGTCTGCACACAACAGCAGCCCCTGCACTGCTGGCAGCAGCACTCGGGCTGGCGGAGCCTGGCTCAGTGCCCAGCACTAGCAAAAGGCTGCTCAAGCACCTGCTGTCCCGGTGATCTCTAATTCATCAGCTGAAACAAAAACTCCTACACTGAACTCAGGTGATGTGTGAGGACTGCTTCCTTTTACACATCCCCCCAGCTACCACACAGCAGCCATCACTCACCTCTGTCTCCTCTTTTACTGTACCATGGTAATAAAATCCATCTTGTTCCCCTCTAGCCAGCACAGGCACGCTGCTGTCTGTGCTCCCTGATTCCCGCAGTCTCTTCCATGGTGGGCCATGGGAGGGGAGGCAGTGACTGATCCATTGGCACCTTAAAGAAAAGAAAATGGGTCAGTCCTGAAGGAAATAGATTCTGTAGGTCATGAAAAAAATAATCTTGTAAGATTTAAGAACTGGAACACTCCACCTCATCTTGTGGCACTCCCACAGGCCAAATAGTGTGGGAAAAGACAGAAAATTTGCTTGTGCTAGGATAATTCCTTGATCTTGGGAAAAACACATTAGCACCTGCTTTTACTCAGATTGCTTTGGCATTTATAGGAAGTGAGCCAGGAGCATGCTGGAATCCTGGGTCAGCATTATTTGCACCAGCCCCTTTGCTGTTTACTTGGCAAGACAATGCAACCCTTCAGATCAGGAGAAAAGATCCATCTGCAGCACAGAGTACAGCATAGGTGCACTCCAGAGTACTGGGGCTGATGGTTTACACTGGAGCATTCAGGGAACAGCAAAGCAGAGAAGTAAACAACAAAGCTGCTGGTTGATGACAGGTTCTAGTTCAAAACTGGGAAAATAATCCCCTGTCATAAAGCATTAGAAACATTTAATGGAAGATGACTGCTAATGCAAGATGCTTTTATTTATCCCAATAATATAAAAAAAATGTTTCTTTGAAAAGAGGCTTACTCAGGCTTTGTTCTTCATAATCTCAAAGGCAGCAAATAACTTTAGTTAACACATCTAAAAAACTGCCAGTGCAGGGGTGGAAAAGCTCAAATGATGTTCAAGCTGCTAATTTATTAATCTGACACATCAGCCTGATTTATCCTATTAGATATCATGGAAAAAAAACCACAGTTTTAAACAGGAACTTGAGTTTACCTCTGGAGGGCACAGGGCTCAGCGATCCAGGCAGGATATACAACAAAAGAGCTGCTGCAGCAAGGGCTAACTGTGGATATGACAGCAGAACATGAAAACTTGTCCAAAGCTGACCTCACACTGCAATACCTGTGACCCCTGGGCAGGGACCCTTCCAAACGAGCCATATGTGGAAAAGCTGCTGCCTGCAGGACTTGGTCATGACCTGTTGGAAGAAAACAGACAATGAAAATGTACTGGTATTTCTAACACAAGCAAGTGCTGTCCAGTGTACCTCAAGAACCCAGTAATTTTGATTACTTTATTTTTGTTTAAAAACACTGATTTCAAAATATTCAGACTGCATTTGGCCAGATAAGCCCACATCACTGACTTGAGTGATCTTCTCACTGAAATCCTAACCTGGAAAAAGGGCAAACACCCAAGGAAACTATAAATGCTGTGAAAATCCCCAGGAAAAGAGTAACTTTCACCTCTCTCCAACATTTGTTTCCCTCTGTAACACCCAGCTCTATTCTCCTATACCTACATTTTTCCTTTAAAGATTTCTTGTGCACAGACCCAGCCAAACCTTCCCAGTTTTACAAGCTGAGACAGAAATTACAGCTGAAGTTGACAAGCTGAATAAATGTGACAGGTTTTGATCTTGATGTTAGATTACATTTCCCTGTTATTTATTTGTAATGATGTATTAAGAGGAAATATTTTGATCGTTCAGCAGTCCTGTCATATTTTATTAACAGTAGGATTATGGCTTGCAACAAGAAAGAATGAGATGCTCACATGTGACAAGTGATACCTATTCAGAGGCTGTCACAGTAAGATCAGTGATGTGATGCTATCTCTAGTAATTTCAAAAGATGTAGTAGACAGGCTTCCATTGATTTTTTTTCTTTTTAAATATTGCTTAGAAACACTTAGGATAAAATTTGCATGGAAATTCAACAATCTATAAAATGTAAGTGCTTAATTTATTTTACAAAATGCCATTTAAGCACTGATGTTTAGGTTATATTTTGTCTCTTATCTAAGAAATATGATCTGAAAGTCTTTTTTATGGAGACTCCCAGATAGATACATAATTTCAGAAAACTAGCACAGCAAGCCCAGCAGGAAGAGTGAATTAACTGCTGCAAAATTCATATTTAAGTCAGAAAATCAGTACAATATATCCACTTATTTCACAACTGCACTAACTCCTGTTATAAACCAAAAAAGATGGAATCAGTAATACTTGGCAAAGAAAGGCAACTATCACTTCTACATTAAAGCACATTTTAACACCATTCAGCTCAGAGTAGAGACTCTTTCTACACAAAACAGTGCATTGACAATCATGCCGCTTTTTCTGGATAATTCCAAGTACTTTGGCACAGCAGTATTTCAGACTTACCAGCTATTGGTAACAATACACCCGGTCCGTTTGGATTTAGTCTGAATGCAGAAATCTCACCCTTTTGCCTGTTGGACACAGGGAACCTTTTGCTGTCAGTGTTTCCCAGTCCTATGGAGGTTGCCACAGCAGTTACTTCTAGGATTGGACATCCTGATCTTACTGGTTTAAACCCAAGAGAACGTGACTGTAGAGAGGACCGTGTGACTGCAACACATTTGCTCAATTTTCAACTCCCCATGGATCTACTGCACTACAGGACTGCAGGGGCAGGGAAGGCATTTTAAGAGAGCTCAGTGTCCTCTAGGCTTCTGTCTATAATTGTAGGGCAAAAAACAGCATCAAAGTTACAGTTCAGATTAAGGAACATTTTAAAAAGCTTACCACCACAGGGTGTGACAAATAAATATGTTTGAAATGCACACAGAAAGGTTGAAGCTGAGATAAACGAAGGTCAAATCACTTTACAACTTTCTCCTTTCACAGTAAGGAGGAAGGATTAATGAATTCTACCCCTCTCCTACAAAGTGCCTATCAAAAATATGTCATATTATAATGCAGAATCTCTGCTGAGATCTCAAATTTTCACATCCTCCTTAAAAGAAAGACAAAGAGTTGGCATTTGTTGATTTTTTTGTTTGGTTGGTTTTGTTTGTAGTTTTGATGGGGAGGAGGTGCCTGGAATTAATCACCTTGTTTTATGTATGTTTCACTTCACTGCTATACAAACAACGTAACATGGTGGGATGACTGTAGTTAGGGAGAAGGACACACCACTTGGGACATCTGTAACCCTCTTTTTTGTACATTCTGCTGCACAGACAGCCTACAAGCTCTCATGCTGTCAGCAGCGTTATTTAGTATCAGTGATTCCCTACACAGAGTAAATGTTAAGACACTTCATTGGTTATGTACTACACTCTTCATCATCTTCACACAGTTCCAACAGCAGTACAGAGGAACAGACTGGGAGGTTGGGGAAGACCTCTCCAGACCTCAACCATTATCAGTCAAAATCCCAAAAAATTTCTATTGCAGGATTATTTTTATGCCGATGGCCAAAACCTTGCCAGCCCTCTTTATGCTGTGTACTATGTAATCAGTCCTAGTAATTTTAAAGGGCACTGACATCTGTACAAGAATCCAATTTTCAACACAAATTATGCAATGTCAAAAGGTTTCAATGTGATTAAATATGTACTAATAAGAAAATGATGGAACAGCACTCACAAAACTTTATGCTCTTTCTATTTTCAGTAACAGTGCTTCAGAGAGCTCCTACCCTACTCTATTTTTTCTCCACTTTAAACTAAATTAGCCTTTCTTTTGGCATCTAACAACACTCCTTGGAACCTTTAACAAAGTATTTTAAAAGAAACAGTGGCAATTAGACTAAATATTTTAAGAAAGTGCATGTGAGAGTAAACCAATAACATTACAGAAAATGAGAAGAATCTCAGTCCCATAAGGAGAAAAATTTTATTTTAAAGCATACAATTTGTGGTGATACATACAGTTACTTCACACATATAGGTGTTACATTTTTAGCCTGGTGACAAATTTAGAAATGTGCTCTGATTTTCATGAATTAACTTAGGTCATTCAGCTGAGATTTTCCCAGTTGTTTTTCTCATATCTAAGTGTAGTTACTATCTCTAACATTAAAGCTCTTGTGTGGGCTGATACTGACGTGTGCCACGATCTGCTCCTAAGAAGTGCCAGGACACACACGTCATTAATACAGTGACTACCCAGACATGATACCTTTGGCTGGATTTGGAACACCTCAGATAGTCTTCAAAAACTGGGTTTGTTTGTTAGTGGCTTTAAGTGCTTGGTTTGGCTCCGTGACACCTCCTCCTGCCACCACAGAGTCAGTGCACAGCACAGACTGTAGGTATCTAATGTATTTTATAGCAGCACGGAGGGTCTCCACTTTGCTGAGCCGTTTCTCCAAGTATTCCTTGGGCAGGTGGTGCCTCAGCTTGGCGTAGCCTTCATTGACACACTTAACACGCTGCCTTTCACGCTCATTCCTCTTCCTGATGAAAGCTGACCCATAGGAGTACTCACTTTTGTGGAGACTGGAATGGGGCATTTGGTAGGGAAAACGGCAGGGCTCACTGTAGAACGTCTCTGTGATGAGATGCTCTGACACGAAAGGAAGGAATGACAAATCTTCGGACAAAGGGACCTGGTTTGGTGTTTCTGGGTACACGTGAAATGTCACCAGTGGGTCTGCACAGAATGGCCTTGCCAGCTGTATGTGCTGAGCCTCAGCACAGATGAGGTTACAGTAGCTTTTGCCATCCATCAGGTTCTGCATTTAGCCTGGAAACACATAATTACAGAATACTTTAAACAACTCACACTGAACAGTATAAAAAACTCACCTGGACTTACCAACACTTGGCCTTGCTGACATTTCCCAGAAGAGATTTTTTAATGCATTTGTGACATTTCAGAATGATGTTGGAAGATCAGGTAGAACAAGACAACATCTCATTTGAAAAGTACAAGAAAGTGCAAGTCAGTCACACTGATTAAATTAATACACAACAGATATTAATATAAAGCCACTAAAATTTTCTAAAGGAAAGAGCAAGCAGTTTCCTTTCACCTCAGCTTCAACAGACTCTACCTGTATGTATTCTACATAGGTCTAGCTTGTCCAACTTGCTCCAAATCCACCAAAACTTGTATTTCTAAAGACAAGAAATAAAGCAGGCCAACATCTGAGGCATTCTTCCCACCTCATTCCCCTCCCTGAAAAAAACTAAACCTACACCAGTAAAAGACTCTCTATTCATATCAAAGAGCCTTCAAAAACAACTTATTTTTCTCTCTATTCACTTGATGCCATATTCAATATATCATCTTAACAAAATGGAAAACCTGTGCAGAGAATGGATCTCCATCTTAATTCCACGTCTGTCAGGTATTACATCCACTCATACAAAGATTTACAAGAAGTTTAGGGAGTCAAGAGAATTTCTACTAAATCTAACATCTCTTTGGATCCTCCCATTCCTTCTCCACTCACCTGCATATTAAACAGACATGAACTACTAAAAACAATCCTACTTCTAGAGGGTTATGAAATAAACAATTTATTAAAAGAAAAATGCATATCCTAGTAATACAAAGAAGGGATAGCACTCAGTTGTTGGGGCTCTGCTAGAAACCTGTAAGTCAGACTGTCTTACCTTCATCCCCTCTCTTCAGAGCGGCATTACATCAGGTGTAACTGTTCAAATCACCCTGATATGTTTACTATGCAGTTACCCTTGCAGTGGTTTATAAGAAGCTGCATTATTGTATATTCCCAATATCATTCAAACAGCTAAACATCAGCCTAAGTGCTGAGAGTGTAATGACTGTTACCTAACAGCTTCTTTAAATATTTGAAGTAACCAGTTCATTTCTAAAAGAACCACTGTGAGCCACCCTCACAGATTGCAACCAATACTTGCCTACACAGAATTGATCCAAAAATGCTCTTACTTGCCTTGTGAGTACCCCACTTCTACATCCATATATTACTGTCCAAATCACTTAGGTTCTATTGCATCCTCTAAACTGGAAACCACACCTGAACGAATATTCAACTAGGTTATTAGAAAAGGCTGGATTTCAGACTCACAGAAATCTGACAAAGCCTCAAATGTTCCAATCACAGTTCATAACACATATCGTTCACCAGGATATGAGGATAATGTAATGTTTTCTAATGACTTCATACCTGGCACATTTATACAGAGAATATTTACTTGGTATGGACCTGTTCTCACAACATATTCTATGAAAATGCCTCTGGACGCAGAGTTGTCTCTTTTTCTAAGGCATGTAGATTTCACAATAGAAATCCTATGAGTGAAGAATTCATTTATAGCTGTTAAGTATGAGTGGGAGTCCCATGCATCTTAAACAGGTATTTCTGTAGGTAGGCTAAAAGCATGAACACACATCCATTTCACATTAATATACACGCAAAAAAAAATCCGAGGTGAATATATACTCTTCATAAAATGAAAATGGTAAACAGTCAACTTTCCCTTTTCTACTTATACAGCTTGGGTTATTGCCTAAGAACTTCCTGCTGCTAACACCTTAAAAACCCTGAGGAAGAAAAGTCTGCTATGTAGCAAAAAAAAAAAAAAAAAGGCACATCACTCCAGAGCAAGAAAGCAAAACCAACACAATCTCTCAGGAATTCTTGAGATACTTGCACTATTTGTTGCTTAGTACTGACACTTGTGCTGCGTAACAATGTTATATAAAACAGTTACCTGCTGCTTCAACACCTGCACAAAGTGCAAAATGAGTGTTAGGAATATTTTCCTGTTAGACTAGAGACTCACCAACCTTAAGAGGAAAGTAAAATCCAAGGGAACAAGACGTGCTGTCTTAAGAGTGATGAATACCTGAAAATATCTGAATGATATTAAAAAAAAGGAGTTAATGTTCCATTTTTCTTACACCTTATTAAATACAAGATCACATTAAACAGGATTCATTAAAAAGCTATAAAAACACTATTAGTAAAATGCTGGTAGAAGTGATTTACAAGAACACTGACATTCAGTGAAGATCTGTGGCTAGATAACAGCAACATGCAAGTCTCTTACCTGAATTATGTAGCTTGTTCAACTGAGTCAATGACTGCTGCAATTTATAGTCAATTGACAACATGCAAAGCAGCTTACAGTTAGATCTGCTCATTTCTGGTTGGGCTTTTCCACCCACACCACAGCTATGATGGCAACAAAACTTGGCATTAAGGGCTAGAAAATTTGAGACTGCTATTGAACACATCCAGATTACCTGAAAAAGCAATCAGGAATGTGGTTTGTTCACTTCCTGTTTGCCTTCTGTTGCAGACTACTACAGTACAGTAAGGAAAATACAAATTTATTACAAATTTATTATCTTTTTGTACTCTAATGTCTGAATATAACAATTGGCTAGAGTTTAGGTAAATATTCACCATCAAGGCATAAGCAAACTAATTTCCACAGTTTCATTTTAAACATAGAAAAACAGCATTTATTTAGAAATTTGTGATGGATTTCTCTCCACTACAAGTGAGGACACAGAGCATTAGTCAGCTTAATGCCTTTAAATTGAATGATTATACCTGTAATTTTGGGGAATTCTTTCAGTGTTGAGTGTAATATCATATAGAAGGTGAATATATATATAAGAGAAGATTTGAGAACAGTGAGCCAACAGCAGCAACCCAAGTTTTGCTTTAGAAGAGAAACAGTATGGAATCTATAATGCAATGTATACGTGTACACATCAGTATATAGCTGTCCAGTTGTACAGGTACAAGAAAATAGGACACCTATCTTCAAAATTCTCACATTTTACAGGACTGACACTTAGGGCTATTTCATGATTTAGCCCTTCTATCAATCAAAGTGTAACCATGCAAAAAAAATCTAAATCCAAACTAGTTTAGCTTAAAACTGTAAGACACTGAGATTAGAATTACTTTTACTAGCAAAACATGTACATACATTCAGTCCTGCTTCTTGTGACTGTCATCCATCAAGGAAAGAAAGCTTCACCTTCTGCTGGCCCTGTTTGGGCCAACATTCTCCCTCCAACACCAACTTCAGGCCTCACAGGATAGGCAGCCACAACACAGAACAACTCCCAGGACTGGTAGACAGGGAGATATTCAACAATCAAGGCATGTATTCCACAAACAGGTTGCATTCTTCTTCCTTAGTGGACCCTAAGTACATCAGTGTCATAACCAGCAACCAAACAGCACGAACTGAACAACTTCCTACTCATCGGAGTGATGATGAACACAAAAACTGAACCCAAGCCTGAATTTATTTTTCTCGATTTGTCAATCCTTATGCTTTTTTTTTTATTATTTAAAGCAAGAATGCTGTGAAACCACCAATTCACCACTTGCTTTAAATCACCCAGGTTAACTCAGTTTGGAAGTTTACAGGACTGACAAGAAAATAAAGCTCTGTATCTGTCTGTCCTTCAAGCATGGACTAAGCAAGGACCAAAACTGCCCCCAGAAACAAAGTATTCTTCCATGTACCACCTCCTTTCACACTGGAACTGAAAACTGTCACACAACAATGCAACTACATATGCAAAGCTACATCTGAGTCAGGGATTAAAAACTGCTTAATTTGATGAGTCTTTCTTTACCTAATCACTGAACAAGTGCATATTTCATATACTCTGAAGCATTTTCACAGGAGTACTTTTATAGATGGAATTTACATGCAGCATAATGAGGGAGAAAAATGACAACAAACTGATAATGCAGATCCATTTTTCAAAAATCAGTTTTATCTTTAATTGTTACATTCCAAGGGGATATATGAAAGTTAGTCATCTTGCAACTGTATAACCTCTGAAGAGAGATGAGTACAGAGTCACAGATAAAAAAATACACCTAACTCCCAAGATGACAGGTGCTAGAGAAAGTATGTGCCTTATACCATCAATCCAGACAAATGCAGGAAGATTTTTATAATAAATATTTCATCATATACTAACTCCTGAGACTTTACCCATGAAAAGAAAGGGAAAGATTTTTTAAGAGCTATCATACACCTACAATATATTAAGCTATTAAAGCAAAATAGAACAAAATGTCAACACTGTCTTGAATGTGCACTGCATCTGAATTTATCTACATCACAGTACTTGAAATATGCAGCTCCAGGAGTCAGTGTCCACTTATGTTTTGCCTTAAATCTGCAGACATCACTTGCCATACAAGCATCTTGAAAGTACGAGTACAAGAAACCAAATGATGAACACAGCCAGCAGGGTTTCATTCTGAGACCAAAATTACACTGCAAGACTTTGATTTCCAGTACCTAGCATCAATCAGCAGAAAACCCAAGTATATTTACAAAAGATCTTTACATAAAGTGATTAGTGAGTTGCAAGTAATTACTGTGTTCCCAGGTACTTTTTAACCACATAAATAGTGGAGAGAAATATATAGTTAAAAACCACCATAAAGTCACAGCTGTAAATAATGTACCACAGTGGCAACCCAAGGTATCTTAGGGCTTGTTTTCTTTTCAGTTTTGTTAGTAAAAGCCATTTAAAAACACATAGATTTAGGCTTTTGGTTAACTAATCTATTTAAATTGCTTCCACTCTAGTACATTCCTTCAATGTTCAAACACTTGCTTCTTTTTTTAAATCAATAACAAATCATTCACGAAAACACTTCAGAACTGGCAGGATCAGGAAGACTTCTGTCAGCTGTTTCCACTAGTCCACATGCCTGGAGTTCCTTCCCTGAGCCCCACTTAGCTCAGCACAACATGACGGTCAAAGACAGACTTGCGCTGCTCCTGGACCTGGAGCTTCCAGCGCTGCTGGGCATATTCCACTTTGTTGAGCACGTTGGCACGGCTCCGTGAACGAGCCAGCACGTCGTGGGCGTTTGCAAAAGGCTGGTGGTCCTGGAATGGCAAAAACCCAGTTACTCCTCAGAAATTTCAGCTACAGGTCTTTTGTGTCGTTACATTCCACAGGATGTGGAGGTTGGCTTGGTTTTGTGGTTTTTTAAGGTAAAAGAGATGTTCCAACAAGCTGGTCAGTAACAATGACTAAGCAAGTTTTTGAATTGCTGGAGCTGTACTTCAATTTCTCATTCAAAGAACTTCCACAGATTTCCCAAACAGACCACACTTCATTGTACTGTCAATTACCCACTGCCCAGAGACACCATGGTGAGCTGCGAAATTAGATCCACAGTCTTGCATCCATTTGCAGCTCAGGGCAGACCCAAGCACTTCCATCACTGTGGCAAATGCACTTCACAACTGAATTGGGGTCAGCTCCCTGCCAGCTCCTGGCCATTTCCTGCCAGGCAGTTCAGGATGTTCACACACAGCTTCTATATCAAACCAACACACTCTGATGTTTACTAAACTAAGTCTATTGTGCTGAGCTGTCTGAAAGCACAGTGTCAATACAGCTGTTTAAGTGACAGAGCTCAACAAGAACCGAGTGCTTGTTTAACATTTACTCTGTTTTCTAACAGTACCTGCAAGGCTTTATTTTCTGCTAGCAAATATAGCCAACTTATAAACAGTAAGAGTTGGAACTGAACTTCTTATTTGGCTATTAAACTGTTTGGACAAAATCATTCTGCTAAAGCTACATCAGATATACAATGCATAATAAAAAATAACATAATTATGTCCTATATTAAATAACTGTCTTTTTGTATCCCTACATTTCACATTCTTTTTTTCCCCCAGACACGTTTGAAGACATTTACATTAATGGATACTTTATTTGTGATATGACTGTGCAGAGCAGCTCAATCTGACAACTGTCAGCTGCACATAGATTATCATTAATGATACCTATTGAAATGATTGCTGTAAGTCCCAAAGCCACAATGAGCATTAAAAAATACGCTCATAGAGAACAAGAGACAATCTCTGATCTAAAGAGCTATCATCTCATCATAAAAAGTCATACAATCAGATATACCTAGAATGGACATTTAACAGGAGACAGGTCACTCCACTCACAGGGAAAAAAAATCATACGTGGTTTGCTACTGTAAAACACATGGTACAGGGCACAGGGCAGTCTAGATGGTATTGGCCTTCCTGACAAACAAGATTCTCAGCTCCAAGGCTGATATCTTAAGAACTTCTAGAGAACTTCTCGAGAACATCTCAAGATAACTACTGCTTTATGTACCTTGATTTTGTAACAAAAATATGTGACTGTTACCCAGTGCTAGAGACTGGATAGGCCAGTAATGACATGGAACCATGTCACTACTGGACTACTACCCCTACTACCCTTCTCCCAAAAAAAGCTCTTCTGATCTGTTGGAATTTACTGTCACATTTTGATTTCTGGCTGTAATACGAAGAAATTATTCCAGAATCCATCACTATTCTGCTTTATTATAGCAATTTCTTCTTGAAGTTTTATGATCAAGAAATTCAAACTGGAACAATAGAAGATGCAACCCCTGTACTTTCTTTTTGTAGAAAGTAATCTAAGCAGTAAGCACTTCCTATAAAAATCATCACTGGCAAGACTGGATGATTAACTCTTGAAAGTTGTACTCCTGTATATTCTTACCTCCATCCCTACACTGTTTCTTCTCTATGAAAAAAATCTATGCCTAGAGCTGACGTAACTGAAGCAGTTCTCACTACTTTCCAGCCCAGTGAAAAATGAAGGAGTGGCTTCACAGAAGTCATCACACACCTTCCTTTTCCTCTCCCAGCAGGAAAAGCATCTACACTGCCTGGCAAAAAAAGCTGCTCGTGCCAAATCATTATTTATCAACCAACCATCCAAATCTTTATGCTAACCACGGGCACAAAGACTCTGGTGAACTCACCCCAATGTCTTCATCACTTTGTATGAGCTGTGAATGTCCAAGGAGACGCCTCTTCAGGATCGGTTCCACCAGGGTAAGATACACCATGTAAAGAAGAAGTAGGCCCAAAATGGACAGGTATATGATGATTGTCACCTAGATAATGCAGCATAGTTTATGCCAAGACTCTGACATTTCCCCCCCAGTCTCACAACAGGCAGCAAGGACCAAGAGATGAGTACAGGTGAAGTCTGATCTTTGGTAGTGTCACCAGATGATTTAAAAAACAGAAAGAAAGGAAAACTAACAAACTACAATATGTTATTAGAAGGGTTATGGGGAGCTTGGAAGAGTGAGACTTGGCAAAAAATCTTGGGCTATGTCTCTTAAAACAATGCAGTGTTATAACTCTCACTTCCACCGAGACAAGTGTTCAGCCTGGCCATTAAAGAGGTGACAAATCTGGGGCATCACCCAGTAGTCTCCCATTGTCTAGCACAGACCTGCATTCAATCACCAAGCAAAACAAAGGAAGGCAAAACAAAACAGCAAACTTCTAAAATCCAAAAATAAAGTAGTCTGTGTTGTCAAAAACCAAAAGACATACTGCAGTCTATCCACAGCAGTCCAGGCCTCAATGGCTCCAATGGCACAAGAATGTGAAGAGCACAGAAAACATCTCTTAGAACAAATATGGATAAAGAAAATTTATAGTAAGAAAGTAAGGCAGCTGTGTAATGAGAGGCCCTCTGAAATAATAAGGACAACAAAGCCCAAAGCTTGACAAAATGTCTTAGAACACTCAGAATTTTAGCAAGGTGTAAAGTCTGATCTCAAAAGTGGAGATCTTCAATAAGGGTCTCTGGTTCACTTCTTCAGCTAAAGTTTGATGTTACTGTTACTGCTCAAAGATTGTTAACAATTACTACAAAAAAGTTACATTTTAGGCTGCCTTAGAACAGTTTTGGCTTTAAAAATAGCACTTCTCTAATAGACATATTTACTAAACAGCTGAAGTCTTTAATATATGCCAAGAGAATTACATTGCTTACCTTAATTGTGACTGAGCTTCTCTCCTCATATTTGCACTCACAACGTAAACAATAAGCTTCTACATCAGGTCCAGGGACAGGCATAGGCTCCACCACATGGAGACAATCACTGAGAAAACACAGAAACTGCCCAGTCAGTTTTGAGCTGGCTTCAGCTGAGCTGTTCCACTCTGCTGCAGGAGCTGAGAAGCTCAGCTACTTAAGTTCAGTTGTCCTAAACTGCAGGTACAAATAAATCACTGTGCCACAGTTATGTCATTTAAATGAGAAATACAGCTACTGACAAGTTGCTAAACAAGTTTTAAGATCTTTCTAACTCAACACAGTGTCTTCATTTTCCAGTGAAAATTATTAAAGCTGTTAGCAGAACAAGTCCAAGGATATGAATCCATCACAAATGCATCATCTGACACTGACATCATGGATAAAGGTAAATTTCAGCTACTAATTCCACTTTTTTCTTCACCACACTGAGAAGAGCTTTATTCCATCCTTTCACTGTCTGAAGGGAGATTA
Source organism: Cisticola juncidis (assembly GCA_013400215.1). Taxonomy (NCBI): domain Eukaryota; kingdom Metazoa; phylum Chordata; class Aves; order Passeriformes; family Cisticolidae; genus Cisticola; species Cisticola juncidis. The sequence goes on from VXBR01008026.1 coordinate 985,725, forward strand.
GCCTCTCTTTGACATTCATGAACTGAATTTCTTTTTTTCTTGTCATCACAAGGTACAGACATTGGGGGAAAAAAAAGGAAGTCAGATGGGTTGTTTCTCTAAGCAGCAAGACAGTGAATAAAGAGCATTCAGATTTCAGCAAAAGCATTTGATTTAAAAGATTACTAACTGTAAGTCAGCCCCCTGTGGAAAAGTGTGGTTGACAATATTATGGGCACTCTACAGCACAGCATTAAAATCCAGCTGCCATGAGACAACTGCTCCCATCAACAACTTACATGTTTTTGGTCTTTCTGCTTTCAGGTTGTTATTCAGAGTTCAGACCCCAGGGTCCCTGCAGAGCACTGACAGAACCAGAACCCTGTTTCACCTTTCTGCTGGTTACCTCAGTGTTGGCACAGTCAGCAGCAGGTAGTGAAACAAAAGGTGTGAAGTGACAGCAGCAACCTGGGACTCAACACTTCACTGGGCTAAATTACAGAGCTGCAAATACTCAACAAGGCACCAGCTCCTCTCTTCTGCTTTCTCTGTACTTCTTCCTAGCTGCAACTGTTGAGTGCCACCTCATAGCCTCTGGAGGGGAGTGGAGGGTTTATTTTTCTCATTCATGTGAAAGAACTATTTTCCTCTGAAGGAAGGAAGTGGAAGAATGCAGCATTTAAGCTACAAAAATAAAAAATACATTAGAATCTGTGCAATTGCTGTTCCTATGACTGAAAGCTCGTATCGATTGCCCAAGCACTGTAGAAATCTTATATGTTGGTTAAGTACAGTAGTAAGTTTGTTACTGAGAATTTAAAAAATATTAATATCAGCACTTTTTCTTCTCCAAGTTGCTAGAAAGTGCAAAATCTACTGAAACCTCACAAAATTCCCGAAACAGTTCCTAAATGATGGGATGGTTTTTAATTGTAGAGCGAGCAAAGACAATGCTCCGAAGGCCCAGTTCAGGTTTGTGCTCCCTTGTCTTTACACCATTCCAAGTCACTGGATTCAAAATACTCAACTTTCTTCCCTTCTACTACTTCCAAGTCTAAATAAACAATTAAACATGCAAGCAAGCAAACCAAAACAGAATACAGGGCAAAAACTACAGGGTTTAAGACCTGTCCCTTGCTAGAGCTGAATTCTGGAGTACTTTTGAAAGAAAAACTACAGTAAGTTATGGAAATGCTCTGCTTTGTCATGGCACCACCACAGGAAATTCATCTGTAATCACTACAGAACAAGTCTTGAACCAGTAAGATTTATTATCATTTTGTATGTGCCACACACACTCACCAGTCTTTCTGTGAAACATTTTTGTTGTAAATATGGCCAGAATGGTCCTTGTAAGGAGGGCAGATGCATTTACAGCGGACATCCTCAGAATTCTAAAAGTGAAGTAAACAACACACTTAGAACAAATTATCATATGTTAGTGTATCATTTATATTATCAGGGGTATAGAAGGCATTCTTCACACAAGACTTGAAATATTTAACACAAATTACTTGCAAGTATCTTTGAACAGTCTTTCTCAGGGCTTCCTAAAAGTTTAAGAACAACCCTTCAGAATTACTAAGTGAACAGAGCGATCTGTCCAGTAACATTCTTCTTTGAGATAGAAATATGTTCTTGAGGGGGGGAAATGGATTTTAAGCTCATTCCTTTTTCTAAGAAAAACCACACATGCAGAAATTGCTGATGTTGATTACTCAGCTACTCATGAGGACAGCTGCTTAACAGATACAGTGATGATCTTAAAAGGAGAATTCTAAGCTTATTTTAGCAAATAATAAGAGACAAAGGATAAACGTGACCTATCTAAAGTTCAAGGCAATTTCTAGTGGCATTACAAAAGAATGTGTGAACAAGTACTGCTAATGAACTTCTACATTGAACAGCCAAGTCGGAAAACACTGAGTGGGCACAGGTCAGCTGGACAACACTGACTGCACTAGCATAGAATCATAGCAAGGTTTGGGCTGAAAGGGACCTTTAAGATTATCCTGTTCCAACTCCACTGCCACAGGCAGGGACACCTTCCACTAGACCAGGTTGTCCAAAGCCTATCCAAGCTAGCATGGAACACTGCCAGGGTCAGAGCATACACAACTTCTCTGGGCAACCTGTGCCAGTGCCTCACCACCCTCACAGAAAAAACTTTCTTCCTGATATCCAGTCTAAACCTACCCCCTCTCAGTGTAAAACTTTGTCCTGACACTACATGTCCATATAACCAGATCTTTTCCATCTCTCTTACAGATTTCAGGTACTGGGAGGATTCCAGGTACTACAATTAGGTCACCCCTGATTCTCCTCTTCTCCAGACTAAATAAGCAATCCCAGTTCCCTCAGCTCTCCTCACAGGAGAGGTGCTCTGGCCCTGTGATCCCTCTCATGGCCTCCTCTGGATTTGCTCCATGTCCTTCCTGTGCTGGGGACCCCAGCGCTGGGTGCAGCACTGCAGGAAGTCTCAGGAGAGCAATGTAAATACACCCCACGTACTAAACACTCTCCACCAAACTCCTGCTGCTCTCACCACAAAGAAGTCGAACCACTGACAACCATTAAAAAGGAAAAACTCAGACGTATTTGGAGAAAATTCAAACGCGGGTACTTCTGACTATAGAAGACACGGTGTTCCCTGCCCGCCACAGAGAACTACGGTAGTAGTCCCAAATATTGACCCAGCAGGGCCAAAAGCAGAGCGCCTGGACTCAGCGTGGGTGAGGCCGGGCAGCGACCGCGGTGCCCCGCGCTGGAGCTGCGGCGACCCAGTCCCGGCAGCCTCGCAAACAGCACCTCCATCTCCACTCCAGTCCTGTGTGACGGTGTTCCCGGGCACCACGGCAAAGCGACATCAAAGGCTAAAGAGCTTAAGGGGAGCGCAGGAACCGGGGCTGGCGCCGAGACCGCGCCGCCGGGCCCTGCTCCTCCACCGAGCGGGGCAGGGCAGCGCCCGCACGAAACCACCGGCTCCGACCTTCCGCTACAGCCGGCCGGGGCAGCAGTGGGGCCACGAAGGCGGAACGACCCGCGGGAACCGAGCGCCCGGCGGGGGGAGTGACGGAGGGAGGGCCCGGTACCCGGAGAACCCCTGTGACTCGTCCCCCCCGCCCCGCTCACCTTGGCCTCAGCGCCCAGCGCCGCCAGTGCGGCCAGCAGCAACAGCGAGCAGAGGCGCGCCCCAAGGGCCGCCATGTCGGGCCTCGCCGCTCTGTGGCCGCTCTACCGCCGCTTGTC
>VXBR01008030.1:6177-26528 GCA_013400215.1 Cisticola juncidis
AACACCGCGATACCAACCTGATACCAACCGGAACGGCCCCAAAAACACCGCGATACCAACCCGAACCGCCCCAAAAACACCGCGATACCAACCCGAACCGCCCCAAAAACACCGCGATACGAACCTGCTGCCTCCCTGCCCTGGAGCGATGCAGCGGGACAAACTGTCCTTCTGTCCCCAGTCCCCGAGGAAACGCCCCGCAGCGACTGGGGCTCTTGATCATTTGTGAAATAAAACGATCAAACCTGAAGAATTCAACCGGGAAAGAAGCAGCAAAGTTCGGCTCAGTTAGGGAATAACAAGCGCGACATTTCCCATGCAGCAGCCGAGACAGAGCCAGCCCGTGTCCTCAGGGCGGCTCTGGGTCACAGCTGCCTCCAGGCACTCCATGTGCTCCAGCTGGTTTTCCCTGGCTCTTTCAGCCACTTGTCCCTGCTCTCAGGCAGCTCATGTCCCTTTCCTAGTCCAAAGGCAAAGGGTGAAACCCTTTCTGTGACACACAAAAAGCAACAGCCCCCCCTGGCGTGGAGAGTCATGTGCTTTTAAACGCAGGCACCAAACTGCAGGTCTCCCAAGTTTATTATTTGTCAAGAATGTTGCTGGTTACGAGAGGAACATTAAGTTTGACAGTGTCTCCCCACACTGGTGCTGCCACCCCTCCGTGCTGCACACTGGGACTGACTCTGCTGCACTTGGCAGAGGTCAAATTGTTGCTGTTTCTGTTAATATTGGTGTTACTGCTGCCTTTGGGGTGCTGTTGTTCTGCGTTTAAGAGTAGAATCTGTTATTACAGCAAGAGCCGACTGGTGTCAACTTTTAAACAACAGGTGACAGAGCAAGTGTAGAAGCTGCTGCTCCAGCAACTCCACCAGTGGCTTCAGCATCCCTTCTGAGCACTGCAGGAAAGAAAAATGGGATGAAGAGGGCTTGGATGATTCACCTGCAGCCCCTTCACAGCACTGCACCTTAGAATCAAGCTCTGCCCTTAGCAGAGAAGGCTCTCCCACCCCAGCAGCAGCTTCAGCACTCTCCATCTCTGGCAGATGTGGTGGCATGTCCAGTGCCTGCTGGGCAGGGATGACACTGGGGTGAAGGGCAGAGCCACACTTGGTGAGTCCCCCTGGGAACCCAGCAACAGCCACAGGTCAGCAGGATCAGCATCTCAACCAAAATCCAGTTATAATCCATAAATCTGGTTATGGAGGGGCAGTTGGAGATGGGGCACTCTGGTGTCTGGAGGTGCATCCCCAACATCCCTGGACATGGTAACCACTGTGAGCACCAAGTGTGAGCTGGCAGCATCAAAGGCCAATCTCAACCACCAAGAGCAGCAGAGTACAGACAATCCCTTCCCTCCCCCTCCCCAAAAAGCAGCCTCTGGTTTCATCCCCCTGAAGTTTTCACCTGGTAAAATACACAGACCATAGCTCAGGCTTCTGATCTGGCAATTGTGCAAAACATTATCCTTGCCCATCCCAAAAGTGGATGAGCAGAATTTAAACTCATGAAGTGAACCATCACTTCTTATTCAATATGAACGTGCCTGTCAGGTTTGAACCAGATCAAAAGCCAGGACAAGGTTTTTCCTTCCCCACTTCCCATCTAATTTTGTAGCTCAAACCCCATTCAGTTCTCATTCAGCTGCTGGCAGCACCACAATTGGACACTTCCAAACTGCATTTCTGGGCTTAAACTATCTAAGGTGGGAAGTGGCCACAGCCACTCTGAACATGCAGGATTGACACACTGAACAAGGCCACAGGACAACCATTCAGTTACCCAGAAATCAGAATAAGCTTCCCTAAAATAAAAAAAAATTAAATTACGACAGATTAAAAACACAGGTTAGGTGTGAAAACCGCCATCAGCTAATTCCAAACAGCCAGCTCAGCTCCTGACTTGCTATCAGCCAGCTTGCTGTTTGGAGGATGAGAGACAGGGAACATTTCCAAGAATATACAAAACAAGTACGTAGATCTATTTAAAACGCAGGAAATCAGGTCTGAAGTAGTTCCAGGTTACTCTTGTCTCACATCTTCTAGAAATAAATGCAGGTAATTGGAGAAAGTCACTTGTCTGTTTTCTGCTTCCAGCTTCCTGCAGCACAACTGCCACTGGAGAAATCCCACCAGAGGATCCTGCTGCAGGCTGTGAGACTCCTCTCCTTAGAAGTTTGGCAAAGATGAAAATAATTTAAAGTGAATAAACTGGCTTTCTGCTTAAGCCAGTAAGTCTTTAATTTAAGAAAAAAGGAATTAATAACTTGCCAGGATGTGTTCACACACCTGGTATGGACTGTCCCAGGCAAACAGCACTGCCCAAGGTCACAGTTTAGGCAAAACCAGCAGCAGACGATTGTATGACACTCAAATCTAAAGAGGTGAAGTGCAGTTGCTTTTGCATCTGCCTTGTGCTGTGAAACCAGCCAGAGACAAAGGCACAGCAACTGTGTCACGTCCCAGGCTCTCCTCAGGCTCTCCCCTGCAACAGTCCAGACTCAGAGGGGTCACAGGAAGGTTCTCCTCCTCCAGCTGCCTCTACCAGTGCCTTGAGTCCACCAGCTCTGGGCGCAGGCTCAGCTTCTTCAGCGTTTCGTACCCCACCACGATGACAATGGTGGAAGGAGTGGCTGAAATGATGCGGGCAGAGAGGCCTTTAGTCAGCCCCCAGGGACCTTCCTCTGCAATGAGCTGCTTGAAGGTGAGAATGATGGAGCTCTTGCCTTCCACCTGCAATGCCAGAACAAACATTGACAGAGCTGCCAGATTCCATACGGAGCTGCTCTGGGGCTCTGCTGCAACTGAACACTCTGGAGACAACAGATCAGCCAGCCCAACAGACTTGATCTGGTCTCCACAACTCCCTGAGGAGGGGAGCAAAGAAAGCACAAAGCCCTAAGCAGGCAGCAGGAAGCACCTCTCCCTTTCTGAAGAGAAAAACTGTCTGAGCAGGCCAGGCTGGTCTTCCTCCCTGGGCTTCTCTTGCTAATGTTGAGGACTAATTAAGCAGCTGCTACACAGATGAAAGGCCCAGGGAGGGCAGGGAAGCAGCTCCTGACACCACAGAGATCAGAGAGCCAAGGCTGAACCCCGCCCTGTGCCAAGCAGGCTGAGCTCTTACCTGCACCCGAGCCCTCACCACGTCCATGGGGTTGGTGAGTGTGGAGGCTGTTGCAGCTGCAAGTGGCCCTGATATTGCTTGCAGAAGGAGGTGGGGACAGTCTTTAGGAGTCAAACTTGAAAGCTGTTCTGGGAACAGGAGAAAGAAGAAAGTTTCAAACCTTCAGTGGCTCCTTATAATTTTTTTAACCCCCGAACTCCAACTGATTTACAGCCTGCCAGCTCCTTCCACAGAATCTTGAAGTGGTGCTTCCTACACCAACCAAAAGCTGGCACAGCAAAGGGAGCAGGACTCATCACACTGGTGGCTCCAGGACACTGCTCCTGCTTTGTCCCACAGCCTCCCATCAGCTGCCACACTGGCTCTCAGGCCTGTGGGGCAAACTGGCCAGAATGAGCTTCCATGTCCCCAAAATAGGGCATGAAAATCCCCACCCTCTTTAGAAGGTGGGGGAAGCCTTAAGACAAGGCTCTGTTGGAAGGTGTCTGCAAAGATTTGCACAGAAAGCTGTCACTACTGGGCAGGCTGTCCAGGAGATGCCCTGGTATCCCACTGTGGATCCCTAAGGAGAAAAGCACCATGTAGTGCTCATCCCAGATTTCCTCACTCTGCTCCTGCTGCCTGGCAAATAGGATTTGAATCTCCCACACTTTTATAGGCTAAAGTTGGACAGAAGACTGTTCAAAAGCCCCACTTTTTTTGACAATAAGGAAGCTGTCTGGCAGGAAGGAAGGAAGTGGTGCTGTTTGAGACCTTTTGAACACTGACTGGAATCAGGGCCAGAAGTGTCCTTTGAACCTGAGGAGGGTTCAGTGACCCCTGCTGCTGCTCCAGGGACAGAGGACTGGGAAATGCAGCCAAAGCAGAGATTCACTGACAGCTGGGGTTTATGCTTCCCATCATCTCAATTTCCACCAAGAAGACAAGGAAAGAGCAAACACCTGGAAGCTGGGAGCTCTGGTCTCCCCATATCAACTGCCTGGTTCTTACATGCCCTCCTTTGAGCCCTTCTGGCATGAAAATCTTACAGCTGATACAGTGGGTTTTGGTCTTATAAACTGTTTGTTGTATTTCTCTGGGGAATGGTTTGTCCCTCCCCAGAGACCCCTGGTGTCTGTAACCATGTAGTTAAATCCTTCCTCCCCTTTCTGACCCTATTGGCTGAGTTCCAATTCTCTCTCCTTAGCAGGAGCCTAGATAAGGCCCTGTTCCTCCTCATTCATGCTCCTTTTTCCCTGTATACCATATAAAATAAACGTCTTGGATTATATCTGGGAGTTAGAGCCTCTTTTGGAATCTTTTGCCTTGTCCCTGAAATATTCCTCCAAAGCCCTCTAGGATCTGAGCCAGCATAGGAACTCTGGGGGGCTGCAGGGGGGATTATTTCAACTGTTGACATGGAGACTGATGGGAGCACTCCCACAAAGTACAGACCAACATGCCAAGCTGCCACTGCCATTTAAATGTAGCCTGGATGTAGAACCAATGCTTCATCTAGCTACCAGAACTCTGGAAAGCAAACAGGACCTTTGAGACATCTGGATTTTGAAGAACAGGTGACCTCCAACATGTACTTTAGCCCCAGTACAGCAAAACCCAAACTGTTCACTACCACCACCTTTTGATAGAAATTAGGTAACTAAAAACCATGTGCAAAGCTGCATGGCAGAAATCTAAAACATCATCAGGGGTGGAAATAAATCTTAGCTGGCCAATACCTTTAGCCTTTAGAAACACTCTAAGGAACTGAGCTAGGGATAAAGAACATTCTACTGAGTGCAGTTTTTCATCACAAGACTTGGTGTCAATTTTGAAGTTGCCAAAACTGAAGCAACACCTGACAGAAACCCAGGGGAGATTTGGCCCTTGTCTCTGCCTGTTCTTTGGTTTTGCCACGAGATTCATGGCTCTAACAGTCCCTTTGCCATATATGAAATTCCTGAGTCCACATGAACTGAAAGGTGAACTATACTTACATGGTGGCCCCAAAACTCTGCCCAACATGAGTGCCTTCCTCACTCCCATGGAGAAGGCATTATTTGGGATTAATGGAAGATAAAGCTAAAGCAGATGCATAAAACCCCACTTGCCTAGAGCCATCCAGTTTGAAATCCTATAGCACTTGGACACCTTGTTCTGCATTGAAACAGTGTTGCTCTGTTAAATTTCCACCCAATCCCTGCAGAATTTCTGCTCAACCAGATACAGCTCCTCAGCTCAGGACAGATTCTGCTCCCACCCCGTTGCCATGAGTTTTTCTTGGTTTTCTGAGTGTTCAACTTCTCACACTCATGAATGTAAACACAGGACCATGTTTTGTAAACACTGGCAATGTTACGGATTCCTTCTCCAAGAGGAGAAGTTGAATGACAGCCTCCTTGACCTATGTGGTAGAGAGGTGGGGATACCACTCTCCAATCCATGCTCACCCTGCTATAAGTATATATAGGAAAATAAACTAAGGCAGAGTCTTCCTGCCCTGCATGCTCTGTGAACCCAGACCTGTGTCCCAGTCTCATTCCCTGGTAAGCCTGGCAGTGATATCCCCAGAGAGAAAGCGAATCCCGCTGAATCCACAGTGTCAAGAGATGATCCCAGGGGCTTCTGGCTCTCCTGGGATAAGACACCTTTCAAGCCTCCTTCCACTTACCAGCATAGAAGTGGTAGAAGGGCCACCAGACTGCACTGTTGGGAATATAAGTGAGCAGCGAGGCCACATAACCCCTGTAGAAGCCTCTAAAACCGTCAGCCTTGAAAATCTGTACAATGATGTCCTTGGTTTGACCGAAGACCAGCAGACGCTTCCCATCTTGGTTCTGCACCTTGAACCTGCCCATGCTTTCCCCCTTCCTCTGCATCATGAGGTGCTGGGAGATGACATCGATGGGCACTGTGATGCTCTGGGCCACCAGGGAGGCTGAGCCGCCGGCCACCAGCGATTTCACGGCGTTGTTGTTGTTGTAGCGTGACACGTACTTGCGGGTGAGCTCGTAGGTTGTCACGTAGCACTGTCCCGAGATCAGCGTGAAGGTGTTCACCAAAAAGCCACGGTACAGCCCCGCCGCCCCTTCTGTCCGCAGGATTTTCACAAAGGCATCAAAAGTCCCATTGTACAGGCTCTTGCCCTTCTGCACCTGCAAGCGCGTGCGGATGAGCGTGAAGGGGTAAACGCTCACCCGGATCATCATGGTCATGCAAATCCCAAAGACGTAGAATTTCCTTTTGTCCAGGTGCTCCCACTCAATGATGGGGATGTTGCGTTTGTCCTCCATGGCTCCCTGGGCTCAGGCAGGTGAGGTCCAGATCACCCTCAAAGGTACAGAGCAGATCCAGGCCCAGCCTTCCAGCCTTGACCAAGCAGACTGCAAGTGCTGGCACCTGGAATGAGAGAGCCCTTGGGTAGAGGACAAAACCCCATTCCCTACAGCCACCCACATCACTTCAGACTTTGCTGATCTCCTCTAGCACACAGCAAGCCCTTGCACAGCTTTGTGCCAGCAGAGGGACTGTAGCCTCCATGTAGCTGATGGTGACACCTCCTTATGTCACCGTGGCTGTTTTCTGAGCTCCAGCAGCAGCTGGCAGCTCTCACCACAGCTCAGACTGCTCTGTGGAAAAGCAAAGCTCCCATGCTTTGGGAAGCAGGCTGAGAGCCACTCCAGCAGCACACACACCTTTTAATGGACACTCAAGATTGGGGATGGCCAACCAAAGCAGCTCCTCCTCAGTCATTCCAGGTCTGTGATGCTCTCAGGTGTCAGGACATCACTTTTCAGTTCCAGGATCTGTACAAAGAAGAAAGTGACAAGTCCTTTTGTGTTTCTAGATTCCCTGCATGAATTAGACACATGTCTTTGGGCACTTCCACTCTTATCTTCCTAAAGCTGGAGGGTGATGAGAAGGTGAAAAGAAGAACAGTGGGAAAACAAGGCAAAACAGCCATGCAGAGTCTCCACATTGATCTCTAAGACCCTGTAAAGAAAGGGTTAAATCCCAGTCCAGGATCTCTCTGTTGATCTGTCAGCCACATGAGCAAAGTTCACCCTCCCTGCCAACACTCCTGGTCTGATAACCCCTGTTCCACTGCTGGCTGTGCTCAGAGCAGCAGGAAGGGGGAGGATGAGGAAGGAGGGGCTGCTTCAGCCTCTCTCAGCCCCATTTGCTGCACTCATCACCACATCCCAGCAGGCACCAACTGCTTCCCCACAGCCAGGCTCCTGGTACTTTCTAGTGCTGTAATTAGTAAATTAACTTGATTAACCAAGCTTGAGCTACGGGAATCAGCACACAGGGCTAGGCACCACGAGAAGGGCAGCTCAGAGAATCACCCAGTGCAACACAGACCATTTCACTGCCTGTAAGGACTTACTTTCCACATGAACTTAAAAAAAAACCCCAAACCCTGGGATGTTTGGGTGGCTGAACTTTTGGGAAAGGTTTGACTGCAGCTGGATCATAATTTGTATTCCAGGTGCTGGCAGTGTGTGCCCAGGCATGAGCTGAACTGCTGGAGAGCAGAGCTAGAGCAAGAAGCAGCAACAGGAACAAGGGAGCCAAAACCTGAGACCTGAAAAAAGCTACACCAAGTGAGGACTCAAAGGGACAGGCAGTCATCACCACACACTGGTTTGGGGACACTTCACATTACCAAGCCACAACATCAGTGCCTAAATGAGGTCCAAGGGAGGGGGACTTGGGCAAGTGCCTGGAGTGACAGGACAGGTGGGATGGCTTCCCACTGCCCAAGAACAGGGTTAGATGGGATATTGGGAAGAAATCATTCCCTGTCAGGGTGGTGAGGCCCTGAGGGTGCCCAGAGAGGCTCTGGCTGCCCCTGCATCCCTGGCAGTGTCCAGGGCCAGGTTGGACAGGGCTTGGAGCAGCCTGGGACAGTGGCAGATGTCCCTGTCCACGGCAGGGGCTGGGATGGTGAGGGCTTTAAGGTCCCTTCCAACCCAAACCAATCTGTGGTTCTTGGGGAAATGTCTCAATACTTTGTAATTCATGAAGAACTCACACAGGCCACAGACATTCTGTGAGAAACACAGTAACAAAACAACTGGAAGCTGGTTAGCTCTGGCACAGAGAAGAATTTACAGTTATGAAATTGTGGCAGATCAGGGGAGGGTGTCCCATTAAGTGACCATTTCATTGTCCATCTGCCAACAAAATATCTGCTGAACAGGAGCAAACAGCATTCCAGGCTACCACAACTCCTGCAGATGGACAGGGAAGTTAAAAACACCCAAGGGCACCTGGGCCCAACATTTTTACCATTGTAAAGAGAGCTACACTTCACCTTCCCAGGCAATTACAGTTAAGGCACAACAAACACCAGAGCCTGGCTAAAGCCTGGATTGCTTTAGGTACAATTACAGCCTTACTGGGTTTGCTAATACTGACATGATTTGACACACAAAGCTTCCTCCACAGGAATTATCTGCACACAGCACCTAAGAAAGCATTACTTGGTTCTTGTTAGGAGTCCCACTAGCTTAATAATTCATTAAAAATAAAAATAGAGTCTAGCCAATATGATTCCCTGGTGAAGCCTGAGGATTTAGTCCATACTCCAAATTCCTCTGCCACCCAGGGATGGAACTGAGCTGCCCACAAAGGAAAGGGAAAGGCTGCCTGCAAAAAACATTCTCATTACTGCAATGTGGAAAACAACATAATAATAATAATCATAATCATAATAATGAAGTACCATTGATCTTTATTTACTTTTATGTGCTTTGGGTTTAGAATTTCAGCCACTACTTCTTGAGGAAATAGCTGTACTTTATCTGGATGCTCACCAATAACTCATCTCATTTGGGATTTGAATTAGACAAAGTCACTTTAACCTCCCAAGGCTCTGAGGCACTCAAAGTCCCTCCTGTGTGGAAGAAGGAAGGGATCCTGGCAGCTCCAGGGATGACCAGCATGACCACAATTCTTACTTTGCCAACACAAAGAGTTCTGCTCAGAGCATTTAATCTTCCAGAAATTTAGACCAAGGCCTTGCTCAGGGCAAGGAACCCATCACACTCATTAAATGACTCTTTGATGATCTTTCAAATAATTTTTGGGGGACTGATATAAAAGCAATGGCTACATCTCCTAAGAACTGATCTGCTGCCCTCAAAAAGGAGGTACAAGCACACCACAGTTCACACATCCTTAAGCTCTGCAGCAGCTTCCGTGCCAAAAGCATCCCTCAGTGGTTCCTTCCCACCATGCACAAAACAGCATTTCTTGAACTTCTGCCTGGAAATCCAACTAGGGGATACCAAGCAGGGTGTCCCTGCTCCTGGGCTCTTGCCTGGGCACAGCCTCAGTCTCCTCTGCACAAAACTCAATTAGTATAAACCACCAGTTTATGTCCTTCTAATGCCACCCTGTCAGTCAGGTCCCCAAACCACTCTTTGTTGCAGCTGGAGCTAAAAATTATTTTCTGGCAAACGCAGACAGGGCCTTTGTGTGGCCAGGACACAGAGATGTGTCCTGCCCAGCATGCTAATGCCTCAGCAGCCGCCTGGGAAGATCCGGAGGCAGCGCCGAGGCTGCTGGCATCTCCTACAGCGACAAATTACAGAATAGTGCGAGCTGGCCGGGACCCAGCGGGGCATCGAGTCCAGCTCCGAGTGAATGGCCCATTCGGGATCGACCCTTGACCTCGGTGTCACTTGTGCCACATCCAACCCACCGAGCTGAGCTAATGCACTGCTCGCTCCTTGAATTCACCCCACGGTGGGAGCGGATACAAATCCAAGAGGGAGTCCTGGCTATAACTGAGAACCCGCAGCTCCCAGGGGCTCTGTAACCTGTGTGGCAGAGGCACCCTGGTGACAGCACTTGTCACCCCAGCACCCCTAAACCCCCACAGCAACACCACCCACTCCGCTCCCCGCTCCTCACAAGCTCCTGAGGCTGTGCAGAGGCAGAGCTCGGTCCGGGATCCGCTCAAGGTCACTGCCGGACCGGGCGCGTCCCCAGCACTGCGGCTCCGTGTCGCGGGGTGTCCCCGGGCCAGCTTCACCCCCGCAGCCCCGGGGCACTCCGGCCACTTCCCCGGCTGCCAGGGGAGGACTCCGGCCTCTGCCCTAGGGAGGGTCCCTGCACCATCCAGCGTTTTTCCCTGCGGCCATTCCAGCCCTGTCCCGCCTGCCCCGGGTGGCCTCGCCCAGGGGAGCTCCGGGCCCTTCCCCGTCTGCCCCGGGACCCTCCGGNATGGCCGGAAGTGCCCGCCGGCGTCAGCAGCGCCGCGCCGCCGCCATCTTGGGAACGGGCAGAGGCGGCACCGGAAGCGCCTCGCTACGCACTTCCGGTCCGCAGTAAAGAGGGCGGCGGGGAGGGCGCGCGCACTTAAAGGGGCCGCGCTGAATTGCGGCTCTTAAAGGGACAGGCACCTCCGGGGAGGGGGGTGGGTTCCGTGTGCCCCGTGCTGGACGGGCTGGGGCGGGGAGCGGAAAACAGCACGGATGCACTCACAGGAGCGATGGGTGAGGCTGAGAGAGTTGACCCCGCTCTCTCTGCCCCTCGCTGTACGTGCACACTGCACAGGAGCGGGGGTCCTTACACGCCCACGCGTGTGCACGCGTGTGCCCCTTGCACACTTTGCATTGCCCAAAACCCCCAGGGCTACTCCACGGACCCGGCAATGTGAGGTATTGATTTTCCTTTTTTAATAAAAAAGAAAAGAGCGGAAAAATTTACAGCTGGTTTGACTTTGAAAAGGCAGATCAAAGATGCTGGAAATGAGTGAGGGTGGGGGGATAGCGAGGGAGAAGTGGGGGTCGGGATCATGCAGCGATGAGGGGTGGGTGGCAGTGCAGGGTGAGTGCCCACGGGGTTGGCATTGAGCCCACTGAGCACAGCTCACCCCGTGTTGAGGTTTTTATGGAACCTGGGTTTTTTGTGGGGTAATGACCAGTGTCATTTTTTTGCAGCATCCACCAATTCCAGCCATTCCCACCCCATGTCCTTGCCCCACGGCCACATTTCTCCTCTGTGCCACAACCTTTGCCTGTCCCCAGGACCTTCTTTTGCCCTCCACTCTCTCCCCATCCCACTCCCTTCCTCTATCCCATCCTCTTGCCCCATCCCACCCCTTCTGCTCCCAGAGCCCATTCCACCCCCTGCCCCAGAATGTGAACTTTAGGTTGAAACAGGTGTATTAAATAAAAAATTAAAACAAAACAAAAACACCAAAAATACCCTCACAAAAACCAAAAAAACGAAAAACCTTTTCACATTCACACCCCTCCCCATATCCTCCCTCCCCAGGGTCTCCCTGACCCGCTGGCAGTGTCACGCCGTGTCCCCTGCTGGCACATGGAGTTGGTTGTTGTCAGCGTCGATGTCCCCATCAAGCTGGAGGCAGCAAGCACGGGAGCCTTCATCCTCCTCCTCGGTGGCAGCTCCAGGTGCTGGGGTGTCTCTGGTGCCCCCGTTGAGGGGCACCTTCTCCCGGTGGCAGGACGGGGGGCTGTGGGCCGTGCTGCAGCCCCGTACCTTGCTCCGAGCCTTGAGCTGGTCACGGTAGGCACGGAGAGCCAGGCAGGCAGCCACGGTCAGCGTCACCACCAGCAGCACCGTCACCGTGACAAACTGGGGCCAGTATGACCCCCAGGCCACCCCCTCCTCACCCAGCCTGTCCCCCAGGGTCGCTTCCCTGAGCTGGTACTGAGCCACGGTCCAGGTGTAGTTGTTCTCTGTGGCCTGGCACTTGTAGATGCCGCCCATTCCTTGCTGCATGATGACCACCAGCGTGTGGTCAGGCAGCAGCACCGAGTGCCCCTGGGCACCAGGGGGCTGCTGCCAGCTGTAGTTGGCCAG
Source organism: Cisticola juncidis (assembly GCA_013400215.1). NCBI lineage: Eukaryota > Metazoa > Chordata > Aves > Passeriformes > Cisticolidae > Cisticola > Cisticola juncidis. The sequence continues at coordinate 18,121 of VXBR01008030.1, forward strand.
TGCAGAGTGGTGGGGGCACGGCAGCTGCACCACGGCGTTCAGCTGGGGGCTCAGCCCTGTGGGTGCAGAGAACAGGTGAGACACGAATTTTGAAGCGTTGAGAAAAGCTAAAGTTACAGTTAACAATAGATGTTGCTGATTTAGCTGAAATGAATAGATAAGCTTTGCTGAAATCAGTTAAAAGTTAAAAGATAGTTAAAAAACCCCATATTTAAAATAAGCTACCCTGGATTTAATAACTCATTGCTTGTCAAACAGAGAAACTCATCAATACACCAGACCTCCTGTTTCCAGAAACCCACTGAAATAGTCCTGGAAAACAGGAAACAGGGAGTTCTACCAGCATCAATCACATCTGCATTGAAAAAGGTGAAAGTTTAGAACGAGGAAGACTCGTTTTACTTCCTCCTTTTGGTGACCACTCCTCACAAAAGGACCACCGACCCATTTCAGGGAACAAACTGCCCATGCTTAAGAGCCTTTGTGTCAATTAGCATACGAAGCGGAGAAGGGGAAGTGACAGGGGTATAAATATGCATTTGTGTTTTGTGTATTCAATATTTTTGTAAATAAAAGGCTTTGTAATTATCTGTGATCTTTGCAGTGAGCATTAGGGAGCTATCCCACATCACAATAAACAGACAGTTTCTGACTTTAACTGTTAGAAAGTCTTTTGTCCGTCACAGTTAAATATTGATGTTAGATCGATATTCATATTTTAATAATCAGTGGGGCACTCCACGTGCCCCATCCAACCCCACCCCGCTGTGCCCCCATACTCAACCCTGCACGGTGGGATCCTCTGGTGGCCCCCAGGACCGGGGCATGGCTGCACTCCTGCCACGCTGGCACGTGCTGAGCGGGCTCCCTGTGGTAACATCCTGCAGCCACCCACTCCTGCAGCCAGAGAGCAGGGTCAGCATCCCGGTGACCCCCACACCCCATTCCCGTTCCCGTCCCGCTGCTCACGGGTCCTCGGCGAGGTGGGCGGCCTGGCAGGCGCCCCTGCGGCTGTGCCAGGCGCAGTATGGGTCCCGTGCCAGCACGCACTCGGCGCAGCTCCTGTGCAGGCTGCAGTTGGCCAGTGGGATCTGCAGGACACCTCTGGAGTAGCCCACATAGAGGATGCCCTGGGTAGGGAGAGGCACAGGGCTGAGCCTTCCCCCAGCCTCCAGTGCCAGGGTTGGATGGCTGTTGGGTGGTCTGGGTGGTGACACCTGCCCTACCTTCCCTGGGGCCAGCAGCAGGTTCTTCACCGGCTCTGGCGTCGCAAAGAGCTGGATGCTCTCCACGATGTGGGGTCGATCCTCAGGCAGCTCCACTGCCTTGTGCAGGAAACCCTCAGCTGTGGGGCACAGGGGACATCCCTGAGGCTTTGGAGCCGAGGGAGGGGTCAGAGGGGTGGCCCTGTGTGCATCCCCTTGTGAACCCACCTGTGGCCAGGAACAGGACCCGATACAGGGTCCCCGTGACACCGCGAGTCTCGTGTACTGCGATGCGGGTGTAGGTGACATCTGACTTCACCAGGAGAGGTTGCCCCTGGATGGGTGACACCTTCCCGTCCATCAGGAAATGATCCTTCATGAAGGTGAGGGCTTTGTCCGAGGAGGGACCCATGGAGCACTGTGAGGGGAGAGAGGTGTCTGTGCTGGTGTGGGAAACTGAGGCACGGAGGGGGGAGGATCATCACTGCATGATGCGGTGCTGCATCACTGCACTGCCCCATGCCAGCATCAGTGGGGGGCAGAGGGACCCCTGTCCTTTCTCATCCTGAGCACACAGAGAAGATTGGGATAGACAGACCCCATCTCTTGGGGACCAACACTGTCCCCTAGAAAGTCCCCCTGAGTGGGAAGCACTCACACTTCCAGGCCGGGGACTCATGTCAGGGCCACTGTAGACGGTCCAGCGAGAGCTCTCCTTGTTCAGCTCCTTGTACTTGCCCTCAAAGACCTTCTCCACATCCTCCTGGCTGTAGGCACAGACAGCGCTGCCCGCCCCGCCTGCCTGCCTGCAGGGAGGGACAGCCAGGTGAGCAGTGGCAGGGCACAGACCCCTGGATTTCCTCCACACCCTGAAGGTGGTGGAAATCCTCACAGGGACTCACCACTGTGAGGTGAACACGGCGTAGAAGTCGGCCCGGCCGTCCTGGCGGAGCAGGGCAAAGGCGTGGTGGATGACATTGAAGGGGAAGTGGCCATCCTGGGAGCACACCAGCTGTGCCTTCAGGAAAGTTGTCCACTTCTTCTGCAGCACCTTGTCCCCTCCTACATCGCTCTGCAGGAGCCGGAGGGTGCTCATTACCAAGGTGACAAGGTTACTCCCTTTGTCCCCTGTCATTGTCCCACATCACAGTGTCATCATCCCAAGTCCTATCATCGATGCCGATCACAGTACAACTATTGTCCCCAATATCGTCTCCTGTCCCTGTCCCACATCGTCACCATCCCCCATCACTGTACCCCCACTGCAGCCCCCCATCAATCCCTGCTGTCACCTTGCAGACACGGGCCACCCGTGGCACCAGGAGCCGCTCAAAGAAGTCGAACTCGTCCGCAGTCTCCTCGAAGAAGAAGTAGACCTTGTTGTCCCCAGGGATGCTGAAGGAGGCCACGAAGGCGGCATCGGCTACAGGCACAGCCAGGGCAGGTGGGTGAGGAGCTGGAGCCAGGGTGGGCTGCAGGCACCGCCCCAGGACCTTCCCTCTGCTCACCCGAGAGCCAGCGCAGGAAGGCGTCTGTCTTGAGCAGGGTGCGAGTGCCCAGGGAGCGGGAGATGATGGGCTCGTTGCCCTGGAAGTTGTTCATGGTGCCAGCGTAGAGCTCTCCATCTGCCCAGGGACAGAGTGGAGGCTGAGCTGCAGTGAGGAGCCCCCAGCCTCACCCTCAGTCCATGCCAGGGTTGGGTACCCACCCCTGAGGCCACTGGCCCCATACTCACCCACCAGCAGGGCCGTGTAGTTGTGCTGGGGGTCAAAGGGGCACTGGCCCTTCCCATCCAGGAAGAGTTGTCCTCTACCACTGGACACCAGTGTGAAGTCTTCCAGGTGCTGTGGAAAAGGGAAGAAAAATCAGCCAAAGGGGTGAAAACAACTCCTAATCCGTAGGGAAGGACTGTGGAATATCTTGTACACATGGGGTGGCCCGTGTCTTCAAGGTGGGTGCAGGAATGACAACAGGGGGTGAGGACAGAGGATGCTGGGGGTACCCAGCTCCAGTCACCTTCCCTCATTTTCATTCTGGGGAGTGGCAGTCCCCACCATGTGCTCAGCACAGAGGAAACTGAGGCGGCGACAGAGAGCCTCGAGTCACCTGAGGGTACCCTAAAATTGGGGTTTTCCTGCCAGAGGAAGAGCTGTTGGCAGCTGAGTGAAAAACACCGAGGGCTCCTTTAGCAGATGGGACACAAAGATGTCCCTTGGGGGGGACACCAAGCACCGCCATCCTGAGGACACCCCAGGATTCAATTCACTTCTGGGTGAAGTGAATATTTTTTGGGTCCTCACCACAGCCTGCCCAGAGACCTGCTGCACCCTGTCCTGGGGGGGACACTCACGATGTAGGTGCACGTGGGGCTGAAGGCGTAGGTCCCACAGACGTAGAGGTGGGTCTGGTTCAGGGCCACCAGGACTCGGATGAAATTGAAGCACTCGGTCTGAGGGGGAAAGAGCAGAGTTGGGTGCTGAGCACCCCAGTGGCTCTGTGGGACCCCCGAGCTCCCCCAGGGCCATCTCACCTCTCGGCTCTTCTTCTTAAAAGCACATTCGGAGGTTTTCTCGGCTGTGGGGCCCCACATTAACTGTGAAGGGAATGAAAATATTCCTGGGCTGTTGAGCCCAGCTCCATGGGGAAACTGAAACACAGCAGAGGCACCCCCCACTCCCAGCTCCCCAAAAGTGGTGGCTGCTCACCGAGGCTTTGGCACGGAGGCTGCCAGGGGTGCCAAGAGCGAGGGCCAGCACCCAGTCCCGTGCCCCCACGTACAGCTCCTCCTCGCTCTCATCCAGCAGGAAGATGTCGTAGTGGGAGACGTTATCCTGGCTGAAATGGGTGAGGGTCCTCCGGGGGTCCCCTAGCAGAGCAAAGGGGGTGACAGGGACAAGGAAGGGGTCACACACACACACCAGCACCGTCGTTTGCTGCGGATGTGGCAGCGGTTGCCACTGTGGCTCATTTTACATCTCACACAGGGTGCAGTTCTTCCCCTTCAGCTCCCACATCACCATCATCCCTTTGCCATCCAGGTCCCCACCTCCCTCTGTCCCCTCCAGGTCCTACTGCAGAGCTGAACATCCCCAGGCTGCAGAGCCCCAGAAATGGGGTGCATTTCCCCCCCAGGCTGTGCTGTGATTCTTTGGGGCCATGGCCAAGGGCAGTGCTCTGTTTGTGGGATGCACTGTCCCAGGGTGCCACCCTCGAGGGATTACAAACCCCCGAGGTGCCACACTGGGGGGGGGCACCAGCCCTCAGGGTGCCTTTGGGCACAGCCAGGGACTGCAGATTCTTTTTCATCCCCGCCAGACTGGGGGATTTTTGCTGTTCTGGGCATGTCTGCATGGGGAAACGAAAGTGACAGTGCAGTCAGGCCTGGAGTGGCATGACCCTGCCATAGGGCACAGACCCGACTGCAGCCCGATTGCCACATCACAGCCCCCCCAGGCTCCTGCTTTGCCATCTGCCTTTCAGCTGGACATGCCATGCCCTGTCCCTTCCAGAGGCAGCTTTTCCTCCCCCCAGGGTGGCCCTGAGCAGACCCTGGGTGCCAGTTTGTGGCTGACAAAATCGCTGTTGAATCTGGCCCATCGGGTGCTGGGGTGCCAAGCAGCCCCATCTGCTCTCATCCCCCTGCAGATGGGGGGCACTGCAGCCATGGGCTCTGTCTCCAGCCCCATGTGAGGGTCAGTGGTGGGGCAGGGGGCTACAATGGGGGGCACCCCAAGGCTCCTGATGCTGGATGCTCAACCCTGGGGATGGACATTCCCCCACACAGAGGCCTCCCCTCCCCAGCAGCCCCAGCTTTTCCCGGTGCTCCCCTCCCGGTGACGTACTCACCGCTGGGGAAGGCGATGCGGGGCAGGGACTCTGCGCAGAGCAGGGCAGCTGGCACCACCACCCCGCAGAGCAGGCCAAGGGCAGCTGGCATGGCGGGGGGCGGCAGGGATGTGCCCCAGGAGGGTCCCACCACCATCCCTGTGGGGAGGGCGAGGGTGAGGGCACACGCTGCTGGGCTGCGTGTCACTTCACCCAGCGGAAACGAGATAGGGGAAGCAGCACCCGGCAGAGGGGGGGGGATGGGGGGGCCCTCAGCACCTCCATCCTCACGTGGCCCCCCCGGTTTGAGCACAAACTTCCTACTGCTACATCAGCAGTCAGAGATGTCCCCTCGCCCTGCGGGGCTCCTGCACCAAAATCTCTGGCACAGTCAGAGATGTCCCCTCACCATGTGGGGCTCCTGCACCAAAACCTCTGGCACAGTCAGAGATGTCCCCTCACCATGTGGGGCTCCTGCACCAAAACCTCTGGCACAGTCAGAGATGTCCCCTCATCCTGTGGGGCTCCTGAACCAAAATCTCTGGCACAGTTAGAGACCTCCCCTCATCCTCTGGGGCTCCTGCACCAGGGATCCCAGCACAGAGGTGTTCAGATGCTCCTGCCTTTGCCCCCAGAGCCTCAGAGCCCATCCCCACCAGACACTCCTCTGACTCCCCATCACACATCCCATCAGTTATCAGAGCATCCACAAAATAGAGAGGGGGAAATGTACACGCGACCCCCCTTTTCCCAGCTCTTTCTGCAGCTCACACCAGAAGCACCAGGGAAAGAGCCACATCTCAAGAGCCTCACAGTCCCCAGGACCCCTTTGCTGATGCCACCACGTCCCCAGCGAGCGGCGTTACCTCTCTGGCGGGCGAGGGCAGAGCCTCTCACCTCCACCCCTGGCGCACAGGCCCCAGGCTGGCGCCTGAGCCCCGAGGGCTGTGCCCACCACACTCCCGTGGGCCCATGCCCCTGGTCCAGCTGAAGCGTGGCCCTGCTGCCAAACTCCCAGCCCGGCTCGTGCTGCAGCCTGGCCCAGCCCAGCCCAGCCCAGCCCCACGTGGCTCCGCTGGGACTCCGGGAAACCTGAAAGTCCTGCTGGAATGGGACGAGCCTCGGCAGGTTGGGGCAGTGGGCGCCTGTGCCCGCCCTCTGTGCCTCGCACCCCCGCAGGGCCGGCAGCGGAGCCTGGTGGAGGCAGCTGGGATGGGAACCAGGGAGCTCTGCTCCTCCAGCTGGCTGCCCAAGGGGAGAGAGAGGTGCTCAGATGACTGGGTTTGCTTGCTGGGGAAATCTTTGGGGTGAGGAAAACAACAGCATTTTTCCTGTGGATTGTGCGGACTGACAGTGGGCCTGAGCATCACCCCCAAAACCAGCCCCACAGAGACAAGCATCACCCCCAAAACCAGCCCCACAGGGACAAGCATCACCCCCAAAAACAGCCCCACAGGGACAGGCATCACCCCCAAAACCAGCCCCACAGAGACAAGCATCACCCCCAAAAACAGCCCCACAGGGACAAGCATCACCCCCAAAACCAGCCCCACAGAGACAAGCATCACCCCCAAAAACAGCCCCACAGGGACAAGCATCAGCCAGAAAAGTAGCCCCACAGAGACAAGCATCACCCCCAAAACCAGTCCCACAGGGACAAGCATCAGCCAGAAAAGCAGCCCCCCAGGGCTGAGCATTGCTCCCCACAAAGAGCCCCATGGGGCCAAGCATGGCCCCCACAAAGCTCCTGCGGCTGTTCCAGGAACTCTGGAGATTCCACCTTAATCCCAGGCTGCTCTGGGATGGCTGTAGGCAAGAAACCCCCCAAAGCCAAAGCCCTGGAGTTCCTCAACATCACAGCCACACCTGAGGTACCCCAGTATCCCTCTAGACAGGGCTGAGGAGCATCCTGCCCTGCTGGGGCCTCCTTACCTGCCTCTCCCGTCCCCACAGCAGCCCAGTGGGACATGGAGCCCTGGAGGGCAGCGCTGTCCTCACCACCTTGCTTGGCTGGGACAGAAGCTCCTTGTGAGCACAGAAAGTAGGTTACTCTGCCCCGGATTTCCCACTTGGCGAGGGCTGGCTGGGGGACTGGAGCCTTGGACTGGCTGCATTGTTCTGCCCTGGGCCAGAGCCACCAAGGCCACAGAGGGGGAGGAGGGATGGGAAAGGGAGCAGAGGCTCCTTGGCGAGGCTGAAGGCTCGATTGGGGCTGTGGTGAGGCTGAGGAAAACCGCCAGAGTGTTCCCCAGCATGAGCCAGGGCTGACACAGGATGTGAGGTGACAGCGGCCTCAAGGCTGCTCCTTGAAGCTGGGAATCCCTTCTCAGCCCTGTCTCTCCTCTTTTTTGGGTCCCCTGGTCATAGTGGTCTGGGGACATGGCAGGGGGATGTAATTTACAGCCTCTCTGTATAGGATTTGGCACATGTGGCTGAGGGCCACCAAGGGTCTCTCAGCTTTGGGGTGGTTTCTCATGGTGCTTTCAGGTTGACCACAGCTGTGGCTTCGTGGCTCTTGCTCTTGCTTGGATCTCCTCCTCCTGGAGGATTCCCTCTAAGGCAGGGGATATTGTGCTGTCAGTGATCATAAACTCCCTGCAAAGAGCACACCTGCCACAGGAGGGAGGCAGGCGCAGCAAGGTGAGCTGTGACGGATACAGGGCAGGTATGAGGCTGGTGCCACTGATCTCTCAGCTGCTCAGACAGTCCCTGTGCTCAATTTCCCACAGCAGAGAAGAGTTTGGTCCTTCTCTGCAGCTGGATTCATTCCCCTGCCCATGTCACATCCCAGGGGCATCCCTGTGGTGTGGGGGATACAGGAATGCTCCCAACACCCAAGAGGTGATGGGGCAGCTCTTTCCAGCCCCCAGATCCAGAGCAGGGTGTGTGGTGGGGGGAGATGGAAGGCAAGGGAGGAGGGAGGGTGAGGACTAAGAACATGGCAGGATGAAGGGAAGGCATTTGGGGGGGGTGTATGCAAGAGGAAACGGGAGACAATTGTATCGATGGGGATGTTCCATACAAAGGGTGGGGAGAGCTGGGGGGTGCAGGTACGAGAGAGGAGGATGCACAGGAGGGAGCTGCAGGGTGGAGGAGGTGTGGAGGGGTGCACAGGCGATAGGGGAAAGGGCGGGCTTGGGAGGAATGAGAGGGCAGGGAGTGCAGGGGGCTGCCCGGGGGCTGCCGAGGAGTCCCCCCAGCCCAGGCATCTCGGCCTCTTTGTTGCTGGCTGGCAGCACCGGCGCTGGGGGTCCCCCAAGCCCAACCCCTCTATGGCGACTTTCCCCTTCCCGCTCGACCTCCCGCCCACGCGGAGCCTCCCCAGATCCTCCGGAGCCCCCGGCCGGCCCCGGCCCCGGTCGCGGTGCGGCGGTACCG
>VXBR01008030.1:39259-55467 GCA_013400215.1 Cisticola juncidis
GGGGGGTGGAACCCGCCCGAGGAGCGGCGGCGGAGCAGGGATGGGCTGAGTGACTTCCCAGCCCTGCCGATGTCGGAAGCTCCCGGACTGGCCAGCAGCAGATTTTCCTGCGTTTCTTTCTGTTTCCTGAGCCTAGCCAGCGTGGAGAAGTTATTCTGTTATTTTGCAGACTAAAGCAAACATTTCAAAACCCCAGGCTGCTGTTTTTAAGTGCAAACCTCACTTCAAATCCCGGGATATTCCATGTTAAAAGACCAGGAATTTCACATAAAGACAGTTTAAAAAAATAACAATTCCTATATGTACAGTAACAAAATTCAGAATCACCTAAAATGCTGCTGTCGGGAAAAGCAGGGCCCAAGAGCCGCTGGGAATCCAGGAGCAGCTTGCAGACTTTTTCTTGGAAGTCAGTGAGGATCTGTCTTCTGCCTTTCTTTCAGTTTCTGAAAGCTCCTTTCCCAGCCCAGAACACCCTTTATTGTGGTGTAAAGGGCTCAGTATAACACGGTGGGTCTGTAATGAATTCTATAATGTTTCTGTGGTAGGATTTTCATACATTTTCATGTTTCAGGCTCTCAGGTAAGAGGGTCTCAATGATATGCACAGAGTGTGATTTCATAGTTCATAAATTCCATTAAATAGCCTCTTTTATGTCTAAATAGCATTTAAGCAGTCTAGAGAATCTGGAATTTAGCCCACAGTGGAATAACTGACCAAGAAATGCTGCTGGCCTTGCTTTTTCAGGGAACCACAGCCTCTCCTGCTGGAGCTGCTGCTGGAGCTCTGCGCCGGGTCCTTCCTGTTCAACCCACTCCTTTTGTGCCAGTGACTCACAGGACAAGAATGCCAACTGGGAGTGGATCCCAGGCCCCAGGGCTCACTGCAAGCAGCAGTTTGAGTTTTCCCATCTGGCCCTGGCTCATCCCTGCAGCCAGCGTGGCCACCCCAGCCCTGCCGGGGGTCCTGTCCTGTTCCTGATGGGCTGAACTCCCGTGTGGCTCCAGGAACTGCTCCTCCCTGGTGTTTTGCTGCTGCTTTTAGCTTGCCCTGTTGGCTGTGGGGGTTTGGGTACAGCTGGAGGACTCTGGGTCTTTGGGATGGGGCTCCAGCACGGCTCTTTCAAGGGACAGCAGTTCCACTGGTAAGTGACAAACCAGGGAAAGCTGCTGCTGGTTACACTTGTGTCTGCAGCAGATTCGCCCTCTCCAGGGACCAGAAGTATCCAGGGTTTTGGGTATCAATGCATGGAAACCCCAGATGACTGAAAAACAAATCCTTTATCCTTAGAAGCCTCCTGTGCTCAGCTCTGGATTCCACTGTGAGGAGCAGAGCCAGAGGCTTGGAGCTCACCAGCCACGGGGCAGTTCTGCCAGAGGGAGAGGGGTGAGACAAATCCTCTCCTGTCCTCTGCTCTGGGGGTCAGTGGTCAGCAGAATTCAGTTCCCTGGACCTCAGCATCTCCCCACATATTCCATCCAAACACACCCTGACCCTGAACGTGGCAGCACCTCTGGATAAGGGGTCAGCACAGGAGAGTCCTCCCTGGCCTTGGGGACCCCCAGCCCACTGCTTCACACCTTGGGGACCCCCAGCCCACTGCTTCACACCTTGGGGACCCCTAGCCCACTGCTTCACACCTTGGGGACCCCTAGCCCACTGCTTCACACCTTGGGGACCCCCAGCCCACTGCTTCACACCTTGGGGACCCCCAGCCCACTGCTTCACACCAGCCCTGTTGATCCCCACTCCAGCTCAGCCAAGGTTTGAGTTTTCCCTGCTCCTGCCCTCAGGTCCTGCTTTTATTCCCGGGAAGCCTCACAGGCTCCAGCTGGTGCTCGGCTAAAAATAAAACTTCCATGGCAGCTGTGTCACTCCCACTTCCCTGGAGAGGAGGATGGAGACAGACCTTCCTCCTCCTCCCCAGAGGGTTTCACTGGCCTCTCCATCCTGCCTGCTAGAGCCTCCAAGATCCCAAATTCCCCACTGAAAAGGGAAGCAGAGACTCATTCTGGAGGGCTGGGTGCCTCCAAATCCCACAGGATTTGATCCCCTGTGCTGTGAGAACCATGGGTAAACACAATCCAAGAGGCAAAAAAACAACAGAGGCATCAAATCCTCAAGAAACAAACGTCTCAAGAGAAAAGATGGAGGGAAAAGGGGCCTCAAGACATTTTATTTTTAGCTTTTAAAAGCAGGAAGAAGGAAAAAAAAAAGATTGAATATTGCAGCTGAGCTGCCAGAAAATCCGAATGTTAATGGAAAGTTGGATCTGCTCTGGCTGTGCTCTGCACAGACAGACACAAGGCTGCAAAGTTGACATGATGGATTCAGAGAGGGCTCAGGGACAGCCCCACAGAGCAGCATCTGCTACTGCTCCCTCCATTCTGCCCCAAAATCCCAGCCAGGAAACCGGGCAGGTCTGGACTCTCCCTCTGGAAAAGTCAAGACAGGACAAAGTCCTCAGAGCTCATTGGAACAGCTCCAGGCATGAGCCCACCAGGCTGCTGGAAAGGTGCCAACCCTCTCTGAGATATCAGAGCCCACTCAATGCATTTTTAGGAAGCACTCTTTGGTTTCCCTCTCCATTATTAATCCCCACAAGTGTTCCTGAAGCTTGGGCAGCTCTGGGATTCATACACTGGAAGAAAACCAATGAGTGGGATGGAGCTCGTTGAGGCACAGGCGTTCCCCTCCTTCCCTGCCTCCAAATTGCAGCTGCCCCACCCTGGAAAAGGCGCCAGCTCAGGGAACTTCCAGCTCCTGCCCCATCCATAAATGTTTATGGACATCTGCAAATCCCTCAAGGCTGCAGGTCTCACTCCCACCTGGCTGCCAGGGGCCACAGCTGCCTGCTCCTGGCCACACAGGCTGAGAACACCATCCCAGAAAAGGCTTGGAGATATTTTCAGCTTGGGAACCCGAGGCAGGAGTGTTCATCTGTGTCCATGGAAGTCTCTGATTGCTGGGAGGACCCAGGAAATCTGCTCTGCCCCACCTTGGGCAGGCTGCTCCCCATGGCACCACCTCCAGTGCCAGGAATCTGCCCCAAGGTCACCAACAAACCCCAGGGATCCCTCCCGTATCCCAGGGATCATCACCCCATTGCAGGGATCGTTCCCCAGTCCCAGGGATTGTTTCTCCATCAAGGATTGTCCCCCCATCAAGGATTGTCCCCCCATCCCAGGGCCCCACAGCACAAGCAGCAAGGACAGCACGAGGAGAGGCAGACCGGGAAAACTGCAGTGGAGCAATGGGAATGTGGCAAAGCAGCTTCTCCCAGCTTCTGACTCATCTGTGCCACAGCGCCTCTGCCAAATCACCAGGATAAACACGGGCTGGTCTCCTAGCAGGGGAGCTGGAAATAGCCAGAGTGATGTACAGCAAGGACAAACTCTGCACGGAGCCTGCATCCTGTGGGGCACCAGACCCGTGCCACAGGCAGCTGGGGGGATGCCAGTGCCAGCTGCACTTACAGAGGCACAGAAACAGCTCCCACCTTTGGCATCAGCAGTGCCAAAGATCCTTCCTGGTGCCAGGGTCAGTGCCACACGCTCCTGATGCACTCAGGACATGCTCATCCGTGGGGCTGAGGGGCTTGCCCAGCTCCACGTGGCCAAAACCTGGCACTGGCATCCCCCAGGAGCTGGGCTCCCCCTCCTGGAATTGGAATCTGGCCTTTCCTTGCATCCTTAAAATGAACCAAAACTGCTGCTTTGCTGGGAACCAGGTAAAAGCCTTTCATGGGGCAGCAAACAGACCCCACTGTCCAGGATTCCCCAAATCCAAGATGTTCCTATCCCTCCACAGCTCCCATCAGCAGGAACGCTGCTGGGAGCTGTGGGTGCACACAAACTCCAGTGTGATGGAACCTGACCAGGTGCTGATACTGGCACCAGCAGGAATCAGCCACACACGTCCCCTCTGAAGGTCTGAGGGAGATTTTCTCCTGGATGCTCCAGAGCCAAGATTTGTCACCATTCACCTCTCCCATGGGAAAAGCCCTTCAGCTTCAGCAGCACCACAAACAGCCACGCACTGCTTAAGAGCTCATTTTAAACAGCCAATTTCTTAGAATAGACAGTGTATTAATTGTTTAGGATTAACAGTGTTGCAGCTTAGGGCTTGCTGGGGAGCCCCAGCGTTGCTCACTCCCTGTCGGGGCTGTCACGCCAGCCCGTGACTCATCCCAGCCTCCCCCAGCAGCCTGGAATGGAAATCCCAAATCACCCGCTGACGCTGCTGTTTGGGCTGAGTCCCCCATGGTAACAGGACCGTCTGTGGTTTTGGAGGGGGGATGGCATTACCAGAGGGGTTTCAGAGCTGGAAAAGGGGGTTTGCCCTTTTGCCATGTGGGAATCATCAGAGGAATGGGAAGGGCTTGGTTTTTCACTGCCCACGTGGTGTTTTTGGAGGAGGTTTTATCAGGCATAAATCTGTGTGTCTGCACGGACAAAGGGCAGGATTTATCCTCCATGGACAAGTGTCCCAGCCTGGAGTATGCATCACAACACTCCAGCAGCTCTGCCAGTGCCTGGCTGCCTGGGAGACCCCCTGCCACCCATGGGACCCCATCTGCCTCCTCTGGGACCCCCTGTCACCCACAGAATTCCTTTCCCCAGCTGCCTGGGAAAAGCTTTTCCAGAGTTCAGCAAGCCCCAGGAGATGCAAAGAGGATGCAAAGTGCAAGGAGGAGCAGCCACTGTGCTGGGAGCACTGGGAGCCCAGCAAAACAAGGGCAGGATTTCCCTATGGGAATGTTAAACCCTGGGTCACCTGGAACAAACCTCCAGGCTGGGGGGACATGCAAAGTGCTACCAGTTGAAACTGGATTCAGCAAACCTGGCCCAGTCCCAGCTCTGTTACCAGAGCTGGTCCTGAAGAGTTTGGGAATTGTCTGAGCAGCACTGGGAGTCCAGTGTCTGTGCAGGTCTTGAGGGGATGGGCTGAGCCTGGTGCCACCAGAGCGAGGCCAGTTCCTTGCTTGCAAAAACTGCATTTTCTGTTGAAAAAACTCACCAAACACTTGAACAGGCTGCCCAGGGCAATGGTGGAGTTGCCCACCTCCTGGAGAGATTTAAGAGACATGTAGATGTGGCATTTGGGGACATTGATGGCCTTGGCAGGGCTGGGGGAACTCGATGATCTTGGAGGGATTTTCCAACCTAATCTATTATGTGATTCCATCTCTTTATAAACCTGAATATCTCAACTGCTCAGAACACCACAATCAAACATTGGTCAACCCCACCTGCAGCCCATGCTCAGCACAACCCAAACCCATCCACTCTGAACATGCCAGCCTGAATTTTCCTGGCTTCCCATGAAATCCTGAATTATCTAGAAGGCACTTGATAGCCTGGAATTGAATTATCCTAAATACAGATTAAGGCAGTAATACCCTTTATCAAGGAAAAGAAACTTGCTAAAAAGAGCTTGGAATTGAGCTGGAATGAGAATTTTTTTAGACACAACTCAAATATGTCAATACACCACCTTCCACTCTGCTCAATTCCATCTTCCTGGGGCAAGATTTTAGTAAGAGAGACAGGAGAAAAAAAACTTTGAGATCATGGAATATCCTGAGTTGGAAGAGACAGACAAGGATCACTGATTTCAACTCCTGCACAGAACAGCCCCAAAAATCCCACCATGTGCTTGAGGGCATTGTCAGCTTGCTTTCCCAATCCAGAATTTGCTAACAGTTTGCAGTGTTGTCTATTGCTGACTAAAGCCAAAGCCTTTGGGAAGAGGAGAGAAGAAGGAAATTCAAGTCTTCATAACACTACTCTGAACACTCACCATTTTAACAAGTCCGTTTTGTATCATTAATATAGTTAAATTATATGTAAAGTAATGATGAATTAAAAATTAAGCTTTGGACTAGATGAAATTTAAGTTTTGCCCAGCTTTGACTATCTTACTCCAACACAGCAAAAGCCAGTTATTGAATAACTGGGCAAAAACTTAATGGGAAAGCTGTGGGTTTGTTTTGTTGGTTTTTTTTTCCACCTAGAACAGCTCTGAGTGTTGCCCCTCCATGGAAATCCCAGGACATTCCACTTCAAAACATCCTCCTCCGGATGAAGGAGAAGTGCCCATAAACCACCATCTCAAAGGATGAAGGCACAGCAGAGATTCCCGGTGTTTCCCTGGGAGATTGGGCATGGCAGGAGCTTTACAAAGGGAATTAAAAACAGGGAGCTGAGTCACAGGTATTAGTCATGTCTTCAGGAGCACTGGGGGAAAGGCTGTGAGCTCGTGTTTTGCTGGGAGCTGGCGACACAGCCAGGATGTGGAGCAGGGATGCAATCCCAGCCCTAGGAGCAAGGAAACTGTGCAGATGTGGCTGCAACTCCCTCCTCTGCTCACACGTGCAGTTCCTGAGCCTAAAGGAGGGGTGGGAAGGGATGAAGAGGTCGCCCTGTACCTGCTGACCCTGATCCACAATGAAAACCAAGCCCCTGTGCAAGGTGGGACAAGGCAGCAAGGAGCCAAAAGAGGCAAAACAGGGGACAAGTTCAAGGCCTCCTTCTTCTTTTCAGACGCAGCAGCGGCTCACCCCGTTTTTCATAAACTGGGTACGCAAAGCTTCCGGCCACTAACATTTGCTTAAGAAACAAAGCAGGGGATTATTGGATCCGGATCACACACACATATTCCTGGAAACAAAAGGAGCTGCTCTCCCGGCCCCAGCAGTGCAGATAAACCCAGACAAGGTGTTTACACTCCACAAGGTCTGTTTGCGTGTGGCGGTGGCGGCGAGGCTGGCACGGGCTGCCAGTGTTGAGTCACTGCCACACCAGGGGCTGCAGCTGCTGTTGGGGTGGCTGTGGGATGGGTATGGATAGAATCCCATGGGGAAAACGCAGCTCAGCACAGGGGTGAGCAGCAATCAAGGTGAATGCCTGTGTTTGCTGTGCTGTGCCACTGCAGAGCTGCCAGCACACCCCTGCCCATTTTCCCTGCCAGCCTGCACCGTGCCGGGATGGAGCTCAGACCTGCTTGGCACGTGAGCAAGAAATAAGCACTTCCCCTTAAGAGTGAAGACTGCAGATGTGGCATCCCTGGAAAGCACGATTTGCTTTCCCAATTTTTTGAATCCCCAACTGCTGCTTGCACAGAAATGATTGTGGACATGACCACCATGAGACGCTCCAGCCTCTCCTCCACCTCCTTCCTGCTCAGCCCAAGCCCACAACACTCCCACCACCAGGCAAACCCCAGTCCCGTGGCTTTCTGCACTGGGACTGCAGAGCTGAGACTGGGCTGTACAAAGCATCATCTCTGCCCTCAAGGGGGGCCTGGCAGCCACCCAAGCAGGATGCCCAGGGGTGAGGCTGCTCTCCTCAGTGCCCCCCTTCCCCACTAAAGCCCACGGATGGAGGATCAACTTAGAAAACTCCCCCATTTCTCCCTGGTGCCCCACGGGGGAGCATCCTCATGCCCCATGGATGCTGCCAGCCCATCTGCCATGGTGCCAGGAAGGAAGGGGCAGAGCGTGGCTGCCGGGCTGGTGGGGGCCCCCAGAAGCACAGCCCGTGGTGCCACACCCTGCTCCAGCCCAGAGCCACATGGCTGAGCGTGACTCATCCCCCTGCTGTGCCAGGGCTGATCCAGAGCCCTTCCAGGATGAGCACACCACACTATGGAGGGAGGGACAGCTCTTCACAGTGGGGACTGGGAGTGCAGTGGGGCAGCTGGCCACCCCTCAGTGCCACTGGGCACTGGGGCCAAGTTTCCTTTGGGCTACCCCTCCTTTTGAAGACCACATTACACATCCACAGCAAGAGCTTGGATGGTTTTTTGGGCTCACGTGACTCAAGATGGGGTTTTCAGGAGAAACTGTGTCCTTAAACTGTTAATAAATAAAAATCCCAACAAACTGAGAGTTCTGAGCTCCAGTTGAGCACTGCAGCGTGGAGATGCCAAGCTCTGCCTGACCAGGATGGTGGCACTGGACTGGATGGCAAGAGGACGTGTATGTGGAAAGCAGCAGCCAGAACAAGTGGCTGGAGAGGGCTTTTGTGCAAGACGGACGGAGAGACCTCTGCTATCAGAACCTTGCTCCTACAGAGGTGCTTCTGAGCCACTCACAGTCCCGACACAAAAATTCAACAGCTTCAGGAGAGCCCGTGTTTGTTCCTACCCTGGCTCCGCCACCTCTCTGCAGGGACACGGCGCCAACTCCTGCAGGGGTGCAACCCTGTAATTAAGGAAGGTACAATAGAGGCAGGGCAGCACCTACCCTGCACCCTGGGTGCTGGGGAACTTTGTCCCTGCTGCTCTTGCAGTTCCTAGCTCTACTAACCTTGGAAGGCAGAAATACAGCATTGGCTGCAACTTGGAGGACACCCCAAGCCAAGGGCACCTTCACCTTCTTTGGAAAAAGGTAATTGGTTTATGAGAGAGAGTGTGAAATGTTGACTCAGCCTCGCGAGGAACGGAGGTGTCCCAACCCCAGCTGGGTTTTGTGGTATTTCTGTGGGCTGAGTTCAATGCACTTCATTAACCACCTTCCACACCCTTTGGCTTTCCCCAACACCCACAGCCCTGGATCACACCATGGTTCATGGACATCCTTCATATACAGGAACAAGGAAAAAATGTATATATTTTATTATACTCTTATCAAAGGCATGGAGTGACTGGGCAGAGCAGAATAGCTTTAAATGAGAGGGCAGATTTAGATGAGATATTAGCAGGAAACTCTTCCCTGTGAGGGTGGGGAGACCCTGGCATAGCCTGCTCAGAGAAGCTGTGCCTGCCCTATCCCTGAAGGGACAGGGCTTGTCCTGGGTGGCCAAGAACCTGGCTGTCACACAGATGTCCCTGCAGTCAGAACTGCAGCTGCCACTGCACCAGGTGGGGCTGGGGGCTCTGCCAGCCCCACAGCTGTTCAGCTTCATACTGGGGATATTCAGCCCTGGCAGGGAGGGGAGGGAGCAGAGGCAGGTGGGCACCCAGCCCTGATGCTGTCTGCTGGCAGCTGCTGACAGAGAAAGGTTTTACATGGCACTGGCCTCAGCTGTCTGGGAACGTGCTGAGCTGGTGACAACGGAACAGGCTCAGCAAACAACCCCACGAAGAGCAGGACAGCAGAACAGGTAATGCAGCCAGTGGAGGGACAGTGGAAGGTGATTCCCAGCTCATCCTGAACCCACTGGGCTGACACTTCATGGGGAATCCTCCATGACAGCCCTAATTTTGGCCAGGACCAGAGAGAGAACTCTGGTGATTTCCCCCTTTCCTGGTTGCCAGCAGCACAAAAGGAAGCTACACCTCCCAAAGGGCAGGAATTGAGCAGAATATGGAGCTGGTAGCCCACATGTCCAACCCTGGCTGTGTCACCCTCTCTGTCTGCATCCCTGAGCACCACACTGGGAACACCCCCCTGTCCTCTGGGCTCCAGAGTTTGAGTTTTTATGGGATTCAGACGAGTGAAGTGACATGTGCAGGGCTAAGAAACACTTGTGGCAGCATGTGGGATGGGGGCAGGCTGAGACAGGCTGCCAGGGATGGATCCCTTCCCACACCAAATGCAGCCCTGATGCTCTTTGCAATTGCTTCTCTTTAATCCTCAGCTCCAAGGATAAAGTCCTTAATTTACCAGAGTGGATCCTATCGTCCTAAATAAATACAAGGCAACAGGATTTCCTCTCACTCCCCTTATCCCTGCAAAGAGTGAGGGGATGAGCTGTGGCTGGAAGACACCGGCAAACACAGCAATGGGAGCGAGGTCACAAACCAAAAGTGCTGGACCATGTTTCTCTGCTACAATTTTTCTTGGAAAAATAGGGACTGGATGTTTGCACAGGCGAGAATTCCTCTCCACTGGGAACAGCTAATCAAAACCTTCGCCTCAAAGAAATGTTTTGCCACGGAGCCCTCCAGGCCTGCAGCGTGCCAGGAGGGCCAGCACGCCCAGCTGAAGATGTGAAGGGACAACCAGTGTGTCCACAGGGCTGGAGATTCAGGGTGGGTGTGTAAGAGGGTCCCAGAGGGCCACGGAGTCTGGAGCAGCCCAGCTCTGTGTTCACGACTCCCCCAAAGTATCCCCAGCTGCACAAGCTGCTCTTTGTTTGCTCTGAAAGGGCAAAGTCTCCTCCCAGCCAAAGCATTCCCTCCCTGGCAGGGATTCCATGAGGCAAACGGGGGAGAAACCCAGGAGCCTGAGGTTTCACCCCACGCAAAATGTTCCAGCATAAGGTCATTGCTGCCGAAGGAAGTATGTGCCCCCTGCAGCAGCACTGAGACCTAATTCTTTTCCCTCCTTTTTTTTCAGCTAAACAGGTTTCATTTACCTGCTCCTGCCTGGAGGGACATCACTGAACAAAGCATAGGGCAAAACCCCCTTGGGCTGGGGAAGGGTTGTGGAGTTCAGCTCCTGGCACCCCACTGCTGCCTCCCTTGCCCTGCCCTTGGATGAGCTTCTTCCCTCCATAACGACATTTGGGAAATAGAAGATTTGTCCTCATTAGGGCCAGGAATGAGATCTGGGCCCTGGGAGGAAGAGGCGCTGCCAAGGCACTGCCTTAATCAGGTTAGGGGGCTGCACTTCAGGAAGGCATTGCTCATCAGCCATGGCACTAACAAGGGCTGGTTCCTGCCTTGGGGAAGGGAGCTGGGCACTGTATGGCCACCACATGGCCACTGCAGGGCTACTCCTTGCTATGGAATGGGCACTGAATTCCTCAGAGGGCCTCTCCCGAGGGGACTGAAGGTGCCCAAGGGCTGTGTTCTACACCTCTGTGTCCCCAGACTGGGGCTTGTACTGACAAATGTCTCCCACTCGTGGGATGGGATGAACTGTCCTGGAGCAAGGAAGGGCTGTGGCTCTGCTCACCCTGTGAGTCAGAAACCAGCTCAAGGAGAGGGGACAATGGGCAGGACCAAGCACAGAGCGTCTCTCCAGCCTCTGCTGCCATGCTGGAATCCAGGTGTCCTCCAGGGAGAGGGACAGAAGCCTGAGGACAGCAGGGGCAGGGGCATTTCAGACCAGTCCTATCTCTACTCATGGCCTGGGAGGGGATGATGCGGGTGTTTCCAGCATTTCTGAGTCACCAGCCACACTCACCGCACCCTCTGCTTTGCCTGAAGCGTGGCTGTGGCATAGCCAGAGGCCATCCAGAGCTGGGGACACGTGTGGCACCAGGACAGGCAGGATTGCCCGGAAGGGTCCCTTGTCATGGGGCACAACCAGTTTCAGGTTGTGGGTCCCGTGCAAAGAGCCAGGTGGGCACTCTGGGAAAGCCCTCCTGGATCACCACTGGAAGCAGCCAAAGAGCCAGAGGGAAGATCCCACTGGGAGCCCCAGGAGAAGAGCAGTTGGCCAGGAACAGAGGGGTGGCAGAAGGCAGAGGGCAGAGCCCAGCTCTTCTCAGACCCTCCTCCACCCATGCAGCTCTTGCACTCGCCTTGGTACTGGTTAGACTGGTCTGCTGTTTGCACACCTTGTCCCCCTCCAGTCAGCACCTCTTTCCCCACCCAGACAGAGCACCCATCACCTGGGACCATGTCACATCCAGCACTGGCATCCCGGCCCCCCGCCCTCCCTCTGCGCTGCCGAGACAACCCCGGCGCGGGGCAGCGGCGATGCTGCGGGCGCTGATAACGCGGCCCGGGGCGCCTGCCCTGCCGGAGATACCCGGCGCTTCCCTCGGGCTGTCGGGCACAGCCAGGCTGCAGAGGGCTGCCAGTTACTTATTAGCCGAAGTCTCGCTGTATCAAGGACAGTGAAGCGGCCCCAGAGCAGGAGCTTACCCAAGGGCTCAGCAGAGCAGAGCACATGTGCCGGCAGAGCAGGCACATCCCTGCCCGAGTGGATGGTGGGGAGCAGAACAGAGTCTGAACAGGGCCCTCCTAACCCCGCCAACACTCCTGACCCCTCCGCAGGGCAGGACTCGCGGCTGCCCCGTTCCCTCATGCGCCAAAGACTGGGGACACCTCGGTCAAACCGAGCCCAAGGAGCAGAACCGCGGCAGCGATCGTGCNTCGCAGGGACACGAGAGGAGCTGCAGCCCCCTCCCGAGGGTTTTGGGATTAGAGAGCAGCCCCCGTGCCGCGCCCTAGGGAGAGGGGACGAGCCAGAGGCAGGAATGAACAGCAGCGGCTTCCCCCGCATCTCCGCTCTTCCATCTCACCGCCCGTGACTCAGAGATGACTCAACACAGAAACACCCCTGGCCCCAGAGCCCCGCGCACTGACTGCTCTCCAAAACCCACCGAAACCCTTCTCTCAGGCACAAGCCGCTCTTCGGGAACCCCCGAGTCACAGCGCTTTTTCAGGGGATTTGTTAGCGCCCGGGAACAAGCACAGAAGCTCCCGGAGCGCAGCGATCGCAGGGAAAAAATTCCACATCCGTTTTCCACACGGCTCCACAGCGCAGCCAGCTCCCCTCCAGCCGCTGCTGCGGGCCGGGCATTTTTTCCAGCCCTCAAAAGATCGCAGCCAAGATAGTTTTGGGTTTGCATAAGGCAGAAAAAGCGTTTAGACAGCTCGGCTCCTCCTCCCACCAGCATCCGGATCCTCGGGATCCGGGAGCAGGGATCTGGCGAGCAGCAAAACCGCCTTATCCGAGGACGGAGCTGCAGCAGCGCACGGGAAATACAAAGCTAAATATAACCCCACATGGCTTTCGGGGAGGGCTGTAACAGGCAGAACAGTCCCTCCCGCCCAGGTAGAATATTTATGGCATCTACTAAGGAAGTTAATTTTAGCCTCATTCGGTACAGGCTCGAAAAAAGGCGTCCAGAATAAGAGGCAAAAGATCGAATGGAGTCAGAGGAGGCTGTCCCGCCACTGCCCAGCCCGGATCCGGCTGCGAGCCAAAGCTGATGACGGAAAGGGATCCCGTGGAGCGGGATTCGGAGAACTGAACGCTACAGGGACGTGTCCCGACGCCGCACGGGCTGGCAGAGCCCGGGGGAAGCCCAGTGCCAGCCCCTGCTTGGCCAGCAGTGACATTGGCCTGGGAGCCCCGTGTCCTCAGGGGACCTGTGCTGGTAACCGGTGACAGCCCTGAGGAGGGCAGAGGTACCCAGTGGCAGCAGGGAGGGGTCCCCGAGGGGGCATTTCAGAGAGCAGGGAGGGAAAGAAAGGAACACGATGGGACCCGGCCGGAGGAATTCGTGCCTCAGTGCGGACTGGGAGCTCATCCCCCCAGAGACAGCAGGTGGGAGGGGGACACGAGTGCTGCCCGAACACTGCTGCCTCCAAAGCCGGGGATCCCACAGAGTGGGAGCAGCTTGGCACAGGGAGGGTTAAGGCACACAAAACCTGGAGCAGGTTCTTTAACCGGTGCCAAAGACAGCAAAGGAAAATAGGACGAGCAGGCGAAATCTGTAGGCAGGACAGAGCCAGCTGGCTGGCACTGCTTCCCGGGCTGTGCCAGAGCGTGTTTAGGAATAGCTCCAGCATGACGAAGGCACAGGGGCCGCCAGCCCGACGCTTGCGGCCCGCATAGCACAGACCCTGCCGGGGGCCCAGGGCATGTGTGCTGAGCTCCAGACCCAGGCGATCCCAGCTCTGCTCCCAAATCCCCGCTCCAAGGGCATCCCGGCCAAAGATGGCGCTTGGAAGGAGAGCAGGAATGACGAGGAGCTCTCTTCTTTTGGTCCCTACCACAGACACTCCAGCCCCGGCCAGGCCACGCATTTTTCCTCCCTCTCGCTGCCTCCTCCAGGTCACTCCTTCCTCCCTCCCGGCTCCCTGCCAAGCATGACGACAGCACCCATCCCGCAGTCCCCCCCATCCCCACGGGACTCACCGGGCTTTCAGCTCCTTGTGCTCCTCCCGGACTTTACTGAGCTCCAGCTGCAGCCGAGCTCTCTCCTTGGCCACCGAATCCAAGGTCTTGCGGGCATCCGCCAGCTCCGACTCGTAGGCAGCCTTGATGCCCGACACCTCGCGGCTCACCACCTCCTCGGACTCGGTGATGCGGAGCCGCAGGCCGGCGTTCTCCAGCTCCAGCGAGCGCACCTTGTCGATGTACACGGCCAAGCGGTCATTGAGCTCCTGCAGGTCCTCCTTCTCCTGCAGCCGGGTGATGCGTGTAGGCGACAAGGGGGTCCCCGAAGCCCCGCTGCGGGTGCTCCTCTTCTGCGAAGGCGTCGCCATGGGGTCCGGCGTGGAGGCGAAGGGCACGGCTCAGGTCACGGCGCGATGTCCCACGCCACCAGCCCCAGCTGTCGCGGCAGCTCCTGGCGTCTGAGTGACTTGCTTATATCCCAGCTGGGCTGCTCACTGGGAGGAGGAGCTGTCAGGCGGCGGCGGGTGGAGTTATCCAAAACCTGGGTGGAGACAGCTCGCATCAGTTCCAGCCCTTCCTTAGGAAAGGCTGGGAAAATATCTCTGGGTGAAGGGGCCTTGGGAGGGCGTCTCTGGGGACACAGTGAGGGGGGACCCCCTCCCACACCCTTTTCTAGGGCGATTCCCCCGACAGAGGCTGGGCTGCAGGCTGGGGGGATTTGGCCAGGGGAAAGGGCACCCTGAGAGGGGCTGCAATGATGAGGTGCAGCAAGGCACCCCCTGGACCCTTGGGCTGAGCACCCCCAGGATATTCCTGTCCCACAGGACAGGGCAGGCAGCATCCAACAGCTGGCACCCGGGTGTGAGGGGGTCCTGGCACACCCTGACTGCAGGAGCCACAGGGCACCCTGGGGTACCTGAAACTCTTGGGTCCAGGGACACAAATACAGTCCCAGGTCACCCAAAACACCCTGATCTGGGTTCCCCTGAATCCTGAGGCATCCCACACAAAGAGCTCTGGGGCACCAAAGAATGCCCCCACCCACCTACCCGCTTCCCTGCACTGGTTTTGCTCAGTTCTCTCAGCACTGGTTGTCCCCATTTCCCAGCTCTCCTCGGTGCCAGCTGTGCCAGTTTGCAACTCCCCAAATTCTGTGCACCAGGTGAGCCCCCACTGCAATTCCCTGCACTGTTTCCTGTTCTCCTGCCCCCCAGCCCTCTCCAGTCCCACTCAACCCTTCCAGTGTTGCCAGCTTGCAGCGAGGGTGATTCCCAGTGCTCCCAGTGGGTGCAGGGTGCTCTGTCTCCCTCGAAGTGCTGCCGAGACTCGGGCAGCTCGTGATTTCCAGATCTGCCAGAAGCTTCCAGGCACTCCCAGTGCTACCACAGACAGGGTGTCCCCTCCTTGGACTTCTTCCCCCTTCCTGCGTTGTGCTGTGGAGCCAAACCCTCCTGTTCGTGCGAGAAAGGGGAATAAAAGGACCATGGGAATAGAAAAGGAACCCTTTCACATCCTAGAAATGAGCGGGGGGGGCTCCGGGGGGGTCCAGCTTCCTCCTTGTGAGCTCCTGCTTGGAAAGTTGGCGGCAAGGAAAGCTGAGAGGGCAGCAGCACCCGCAGCTGGAGACACTGGCGAGAGGCGGAGCAACCCCACGACCTCCCCCAGCCATTCCCTGCGAACTGAGGGGTCCAAGGTCAAGGGCACAGCCAGCCCGAGCTGCCTCCCGAGCCACGGCCGCCCTGCTCCCCCTGTCCGTGCTGCAATCCAAGCTCCATTTGCTTCTCAGCTCAGGGAGCGCAGCAGAGCCCCAGGCAGGCTGAGAATGACTCACACAGCAACGGAGCAACACACGCAAACACGAAGAGCACACACAGGACACACGTGTGTGCGCCCTCTCCGTCAATTATTAACCCCGCTGGCAGCTGCTCGGGCCCGGCTGCCGGTGCAGGGAGCGGGGTAGGGAAGGGACCCCGGCAGAAATCCAAAACTTTCAAAAAGCAACAGTTCCATGCCGGAAATCTGCCCCAGCGCCACGTCCAAGGAGAAAAGTGGGGGGGCTGCGGTGGGTGTTAGCTGGGCACAGCCCTCCTGGCACTGCCACGCCGAGGGGTTGGGATTCCCCCTTGTCCCCCCCAAGCCCCCGGCCTTGCTGTACCCCCCCGGCTCGGAGGGTGACCCTCTCGGCATAGAGAAGCCTCCGTGAGTGCTGCAGGCAGGGGGGTACTGTGCCACCACCCACCCCGCACAGGTCTCCCTGCGTCTCCATGGGGGTCGGCGCTCCTTCATCCCCCTCCTTTGTTCACTTTCACACCAATTCCTCCTTTCTGCCTCCTTGCTTGTCCCGAGCTTTCTTTCCTTTCCCTTCCCACCCCTTTCCTTCCTCCTCCCATGCGCTGGGCGCGGGGGGACACCGCAGCCCTGGGAGCCCGGTGGGTGTCACACAGCGGGGCAGGCGGGATGG
>VXBR01008030.1:61545-78382 GCA_013400215.1 Cisticola juncidis
AAAAAAAAAAAAAAAAAAAAAAAAAAAAAAAAAAAACACCACTCGAAATAGTACAAAACCCAAGCACTGAGAGTCTCTCAGATTAAAGGAGAAAGCAAAACCGAGTTCAGTTGTAGAAATTAAAGCAGGACACTGCACAAAGGTGGAGTCAGAGCATGGTGCAGAGGGGGGTGTGGGACTCATCACCCCTGCACAGGTAGAACATCCCTGGGGCTGCTCCCATCCCAGCTGGGAGGTGGAAACCTTTTCCCAAAGCACCGTGAACAAATCTGCCCTGTGGGGAAAGCTGTGGATGTTGGCTCCAGGGAAGGGCCAAAATGTCCTCAGGGAGACCCCGAGTTGTGGTTTGCAGGGGAAATCTGGGACAAAGCCAGAGCAGCTCCACGGCCAGGGCTCACCTGTGCTGCCCACTGGAGCTGCTCTGCAGCATCCCCAGGCTGCTGGGCTGAGGAGAAATTCGAGTTTCCTTAATGGGGCTTGGCAGTAGAGGCTGGAGATGTGCAGATTAAGATCAAAGGAAAAAACACGATAAAAGAGCGTTTCATCCCAGTTTGTCCCGGGCTGGAGTGGCCGAGCAGGCGCTCCCGGCCCCGCCATGAATCACGCTGCTGACGAAGGCAGCACGGGCTGTTTGTTTGCCTGTTGCCAAGGGACCTGTGGCTGCTGCCTCGGATGTGAGAGCCCTGTGGTTCAGCCACTCTTTCAAGAGGGTTTGGGATGGGGAAGCTGGGG
This sequence comes from Cisticola juncidis, assembly GCA_013400215.1. Taxonomy (NCBI): domain Eukaryota; kingdom Metazoa; phylum Chordata; class Aves; order Passeriformes; family Cisticolidae; genus Cisticola; species Cisticola juncidis. Next base: position 62,278 of record VXBR01008030.1, read on the forward strand.
GATCTCTGCTGTGGTCTGAGGGCAGAGCTGAGACCGCAGGGTGGGGTTGGACTGGGCAGGATTGAGCTGTGGTACCAGGAAAGGGGGCTCTGCTGGCTGGAGACCCCAATTGCTGCAGAGAGGAGTGGGATGGAGGCTGCAGTGGGGGCCAGTGGCAGCAGAAGCAGAGGGTGCTGTGACACACCAGCCCCCCAAACCACTGGAGGATAAATCCTACTGGGAATGACTCATGGACAATCAGAAAACACCCTTGGCTCCAACGACAGAGACAGAGAGCACCAAACTGTTCCTGTTCCATGCTGGAGGTGAGTCCTTTCCACTGCCTCCACTTCTGCCTTTTGCCCTTCTCTGTGCAAAGCCTGGCTCTGCTCACTGGATGCTCAGATCTGCCTGGTCAGCAGTGCTCAGCCCAAGTGCTAAAACATCCCCTCCACCCTCCTGTGAGGTTTGGGGTCTCCAGAGCTCATCTGTCAATGATGCAGAGGTCCATGCCTTGGTTTTTCCATTTGCCAGGCTGGGTTCAGCACATTCTTCAATTTTTCCATTCTTCCATTACTGTCTTAACACCTGGGGGTTTCTCTGCATAAAAATGCATCCAGAATCTCAGAATCACAGACTGTTTGGAGTAGCAGGAACCTCGAAGTCCATCTCCTTCCACCCCCTGCCATGGGCAGCGACACCTCCCACTGGACCAGGCTGCTCCAAGCCCTGTCCAAGCTTGGACAATTCCAGGGATGGGGCAGCCACAGCTTCTCTGGACAACCTGTGCTGGTGCCTCACCACCCCCATGGGGAAGAATTTCTTCCTAATATTTAATCTCAACCTACTCTGTTAAATTAAAAGCCACTGCCATTTGTCCTCTTTCCGTGGTCGCTGCTCCCACTGCCTGTGCATTTCCTTCTTGCCCTTCCAGTTCACCCTCAGGTCTCCACTCAGCCATGCCAGTCTCTTGTCTTTCTTTCCTGGTTTCTTACTCCTGTGGATTGAGAGTTCTTGCACTCTGTGGAAAGAGTCCTTGCAGACCTTGCTAACTTTGTTCTGTCCCCTTATCCTAGGGGCAGTTTCTTAGGGGTCCCATTGACCAACTCCTTGAAGCTCTTGCAGTTTGCTTTCCTAAAATTCAGGATCCATTCCTAACTTGAGTCTTTGCCTGTCCCACATCTCTCAGGGCTGTGAACTCCCCTGGTGTGTGGTCACTGCAGTCCAGGCTGTCTCCAATCTTGATGTTGCTGATAAATTCACTTGCATTGGGGATCAACAGGTCCCATGATAAATCCTCTCTGGTTGGATTTCCATGCATGGCCCCGTGCAAAGCCAAGCCTTGCTCTTGTGTGAGGATGCTGGAAATTAACATAATGCAAATAAAGTCATGTATTATTAATGATTATACAGCATCATGCACACTGCAGGCTCTGCACCTCTGCTCTATCAAAGGATAAAAGGAGAAGGGTGAGGAGGCCCCAGCACAGGCTGCTGAGAGAAACTGTGGATGCCCCATCCCTGGAATGGTTCAAGACCAGCTTGGAGAGGGCTTGGAGTAACCTGGGCTGGTAGAATTTGTCCCTCCCCATGGCAGCACGGTGGAAGATGGGTTTTTAAATCTCTTCCAGCCCCAACCACTCCGTGATTCTGTAACCTCCAGGGTCTGGCCAGTTGTGTGATTTTGCTGTGACAAACAGAGCTGGGCCCATCCCGGTCCCCCTGCCCTGCCCAGGGGGGTCCCCATGGGGCTGCATCAGCAAAGACACAACACCAAACCCTCTCTCACCCCCAGACCCCGCAGCCCAGACGCGGCCGAGGGGAGCCCGCAGCCCCCGGAGGTGATGCCAAGGTCATCCCGCCCGTGCCCTGCAGCCGCCTGGCCCGGCCGAGCGGGGGCCAAAGCTCAGCCGAGCACAGCCCGAGTCCTGGCAGGGCACAAGAGGGATCGGCAGCTCCATCTCGTGTCTGACGCCCGCAGTACAGAGCGGAGAGCCCAGCCCAGCCCCAAGACAGCGCCGGACACGGCGGCTCCTTGCCCGTGTCCCGGCGGGAGCCTCCAGGGGCTGCCCGGACCCGCGCCCAGCCTCACCCCGGGCTCCTGCAGGAGGCTGGGGCTGGGACGGAGCTGTCACTCGGCTCTGCGAGGTGCCAGCCTGGCCACTCGGAGCGGGAGGGGATGGTCCGGCTGCTCTCCGGAGCCCCCGGGCTCCCGCCAGCGCAGGGGCGCTCGCCCGCGGGGATGCCCGCCCTGGCTGTGCCGCTCCTCTCCGCGGACCCTCTGCTCTGGGCGCGCAGCTCGTGGCACCGAAAGCACAAGCACAGATTCGCTTTTACAGGAACGGGGCCAAGGCTGAGACTGCTTCTCATTAGGGAGCAGAGCGGGGAGTGAATGGTGCCGAGCTCCCTTTCCAGGCTTGCGTCTTCCCAAGGGGGTGAGGAGAGAAGCCCTCCCTCGCCGGGGTCTGCACTGCGGGCAGCACTTTGGGGGTCAGAGTCCCTGAGGCACTGAACCCCCAGGGCAGGGGGAGCATCCCCTTGTCGCTGGTATGGGGAGGAACCACCCTGTCCCAGCCCAGCAGTGGAAAAGCAGCGGCAGCACAGCCTCGACCACCCCACGCTGACCCAGTTCTCCCTCCAGGCTTTTTGCCAAAAGAGAGAGGGGGAAAGGTTCCCGGGACAGCAGATAGTCCCGGTGAGGCAGCCGGGAGACGGGACACGCTGCCAGCAGCACTGCCGGGTGGGGGCAGGAATCAGAATCCAGCAGCAGCTCCCGCACCAGTGAGCAAACGCGACGGCACTGAGGAGCAGGCGGGAAGGGGATGGAGATGAGCACAGCTCCCTGAGCAGGAGGCCACTGGAGGAGGACACACGATCCATTGGAGGTGTGGGATGCAAGCGATAGCTCCTGCACCCCAGCCTCTCTGCACGGAACTCGCCGGACACAGGCTCCTGACTCCCTGCTTCTGGGATAGATCCACAGCTCTTCTGCCTCCCGGTGCCCTCCCAGCCCAGCTGCACAGCCCTGGCGTTCTCCCCCGAGCAGAAACGCCCCTCTTGCTCCTGCCGGCACATCAGTGGCGCCGGGATCTCGTTGCTCCCGGGGCAGAGCGCCAGGCGCAGCCAGGGCGGGCTGAGCTGCAGGTGTTGGGCTGACGGCAGCACCTCCCGCCGCTGGGGAGGCTGCTGGGGCAGCGTCAAGGCTGCTCCGGTTTCCAGAAACAAGATCTCCAGGGAGGCTGCTGGCCCAAGCACCAAGTGGCAGACGTGGCAAGCAGGGCAGTGCCCAGCACAGCCTGGCAGCAAGGGGCTGCTCTGCTGCACCAGGACCTGCCTGCCAAGGACCATCGCCTTTCCAGCATCCCAAAGGACCACGGGGGACAGAAATGGATGCAGGGATTTGGGTGTTGCTTCAGCCAGCTGGTCCCCAGCATCTGCTGCTGGTGCTGGCTCTGTGGCTGCTCCAAGGAAGGCAACAGGCCCAAAGTGTCCCTGCATCTTCTGACAATGGGGTCAGGAATAGGGCCTTGTGTCCTGGAAGTGCAGGAGGGGCCTCAGATAGCTGGGGAGGGGTCTTTGCCCAGATGCTGAATTCTTGCCATGCGCAGGAAACTCCTCCCTGCGCTCACCCATCCTCTCCAAGGCAAACTCAAGATGGAATTTGAGGCAGGAGCAAGGTAAAACCTGGGATCAGCATTGCTGCCCTACGTGCTACCCCCTCTCCTAACCCACAGCCTCCTCCTTTGGCATGGCACAGGGACAGGGTGACACTGTCCTGAGCCACCTCCCTGCCTCCGAGATGCTGAAATTAATGAGTGGGAGGCTTCAGACACTGTGGGGTGCAGTGGGAATCTCTTGGGTTTGCAAAAGCAGGACCAAGATCTGTCCTGTGCTCCATAAAAGGGTCTGAGCCCACAGCAGCTCTGAGTGGTGAGACACCACAGCTGGGGCTGTGGAAGGCTCAGGAATTGCCCCCCCATCCCCTTCCCCTTTCCCTCCTGGCTGTGACAATGTGACAGAGTCCCCATGCATTTGTTGCTGCCCTGTGCCCCATGGGTGGACTCTGGGAGCTCAGAGAAGCAGAGTCGAGGCAATCCCAGCATTTGGGGAAGCATGCAAGCAGTCTGCAGCTCTCACTTGGATTTACACTGCTTGTCTGGCCCTTTGCTGCTTGCCCAGGATCCTTTGGCAGGCTCCAAAATGATCCCGAGCTCTCCTGCTTTGTTATTAAATCAAATCCATCTGGCCTCCACCATGGACGGTTGTTATTTGAGATCCCTCTCCTAGAGGAGCTGGGATTAGCTCCGGGCACGGGGGATTCTCCCTCCCCTCCCTCCCTCTCTCCCACTGCTCCCAGCCCTCCTGCCTCTCTCTTTTGTGTTTCTCCAGTCCTCGAGGATCAGGGGGAGGCGCGGGCGTGTCCAGCTCTTGTGCAGTGCAGGGCTGGCTGAACGGGTGTCCCTGCAGGACCACAGGGCCACCATGCTTCCCGTGGGTCCCATCTGGGCACACCCACACCCACTCACCCACATCAGAGCAGGTAGAACCCCTGGGAGTGCCACAGCTGGCACGGAGGGGTGACAGTGACACGAGGCCACCTGCCACCCCCATTTTTGACCCCAAGCAGCCAAAATGCTGCCCAGAGTTGCTCTCCCCAGGGACATGCAGGGCTGAGCAGGGCAATCCCTGCCCCAGTCCCACAGAACTCAGGAGAGCAGGGTGAACTGGAATGATGTGGGATGTGCTACTGTGGAGGAAGTGTTTTTAGCTTTACAGCAAGAGCCTTGAGTTCTGCTGCTTGCCTGGGTGTCACTGCTGCTGTTCCTTAAGGCTGCAGCTTCCAAACCCCCAGTGAGGAGCTGCTGGATCGAGGCTTTAGCTGGAACCTTCATGAAGGTGACGGATTTCCACTGCTGACAACACAGAAAGCAGTGGGTAAATTCATTGGTGATGAGCTGCCAGCAGGAGGCAGAGGCAGGGAGCCCAGCCGGTGTGGGATGTGTGTCTGCTCCTGGTGCAGCCCCTGGGGCCACCTGGACCAGCAGGGATAAGGTGACAGCACGTCTGGCTCCAGCCCTCCAGGGACTCCTTGAGGTTGGGCAGATGGAGCCGTGGTCCCCATGGGCTCTCCAGAGCCGGGCCCTGTGTTCTGGCTGCCAGCAATTAGCTGTAGCTTTGTTTTGGAGCAATCACTGAGTAGGGGCTCTCAGGATTGCTTCTCCCTGAGATTTTCCTCAGGGTTTCTGTTCCCCGAGGCAGTGGGGTCTTCCCCAGGGTTGCTGTTCCCTGGGAGTCTCCTCGGGGTTGCTGTTCCCCTTGGTAATCAGGTTTTTCAGTAATAAGGTTTTTCAGGTAATCAGGTTTTCAGTCTTCTCTTTGCCCTGGGTGTTTCACACCAGAGCCAGAGATGCCAAGTTGAGTCCAGCTGTGTTATCAAGGCTGTTTATTCTAAATTATCTCTCAGTTCTTGTCCAGCTTTGCAAGGTGTCCCCAGCAGAGCAGGACATGCGGGGACTGGGGCAGATCAGAGATCCCAGTACGGTATCTCCGACCCAACCACTGTCCAAGATGTATTTTTTATTTACAAAATTTTGCCAATACCTACTACCTACACTAACATGTCAATTCTACTCTAAACCAATCTCTAAAATCCAACTCAGGAACAGATGGGGGACGAGAGCAAGAACAAGGAGCACAGGGGCCACTCCCCAATTCCTCCATCTTGTCCCTTCATATGCTAAGAATCCTAATTTCTATATTTATATTCTATAACAAACTAGCTACTATTTATTTTTAAATTCTTAGGGTTTGTGATTCTTCCTGCATGTGAGTATTCACTGCCATGGCAGGGATCAGAGGCAGTGTCCTCCTGGGCTCTGTGTGAGGCTCTGACCCCCCTGTACAGACCCCAGACCCCCAGTCCGGTCTCCAAACCCTCCAGGGCGGCCACAGGGATGTCCTGGACTCTGACAGGGGCTCTCCCTGAGCAGTGCTGAGGCTCAGAACTCGCCCTGACAGACCCCCCTGGCTGAGCTTGACCTTGGCCTCTTGCACCTCCTCTGCTGTAAACATCTCTGGCAAGGACACAGCCCAACATGCAGGCACCTCCATCACCACCATGGTCCATGGTCCCCAGCAAGTGACACCCCCAGGAGGTGTGTGAGAGACACATCCCTGCTGGGAGGAGTGACTGGGGCAGTGTGGGGTCAAGGCCAGCTGGGCACACGGGTCAGAGACCAACTTTAAACATGAGTTCAGTGTTTAAACCCCTCTGGTGTGTAACTCTACCAAGCAGAGTGCACGTGTTACCTTCCCAGCCTTGGCAAAGCCTTCAACACATCCCAGAAGAGTCAGCACTGTTGCATTTCCCTGGGAATGGTTTCTCCCCCATCAGAGACCCCCAGAGCCTGTAACCTCGGAGTTTAACCCTTTCTCCCCTTTCTGACCCTATTGGCTGTGTCCCAGTTATCCTTTCCTAGCAGAAGCCTGGATAAGCCTCTTCTTCCACATTTGTCCTCTTTCGCCTCTGGAAACCACCTGGAATAAACATCTTGAACTGCATCTGGGGGTCAGAGCCTCTTTTGGATCCTTTGTCCTGTCCCTGAAATATTCCTCCAAAGCCCTCTAAGGTCTGAGATAGCACTGGAACATTGGAGGGGCTACAGGGGGATTTATTTCACAGCACCAATCCCTGCATTTCCCCCTCACCACAGGGATACCTGTACCAGAGCCTGTAGACAGCCTGAGACTGGGGAGTGGCACTTGAGCATCCTGGATGGTTCTTCATCCCTGGAACCACTGCAGAACCTCAGAGCTCAGAGCTTCCCTGCATGGCAGCAGCCCCCAGCTCATCGCAGACCTCTTTGGGATTTGGCATCCTGCAGCCAGGTCTGCTGGACTCCTGCCTGGCTTCCAGTTCCTGGTCCTTCTGCAGCTGACTGGAAAACATGAAAGGAGACAAGGCACTCTCTGAGGGAGGGCTGGAGTCCAGGGAATCAGCAACGTGGGAATTATCAGTAGCTCCTTCACTCCTGGGTCACACAGAGGTACAAACATTACTGCACCTGCTCTGCTCTCCTGGGGCATCTGCAGCATTTAGGCACAAAGTCTGCATCCCACAGGAACTTTTTCATGGCACAGGGGACTCTCCAGTGATGGTGCTCTCATCTTTCCTGGATGGCCCTGCACAAAGTCTGCATCCCACAGGAACTTTTTCATGGCACAAGGGACTCTCCAGTGACAGAGATGGTGATCTCATCTTTCCTGGATGGCCCTGCTGGTAGCATCCCCTCGGGGACCAGAGCACAGCCCCCTCCCTCAGCCAGCTCTGTGGTGCTGCCAGCCCATTGGGAAGAGATGGGAACGTGTCCACTTGACGTGCTTGAAAAGCAGCACACATCTCCCTGTTGCTATGGAAACACTCCTTTTAAAGCAAATTAATAATAATAATTAACACCATCTATTAAATAATGGTAATAAAAGCATTAGTAATGACTTGTAATTGGTAAAGCACTGGCAGTGATGTAGGCTCACCCCTGACCTGCTCCCAGTGCAGGAACTGCAGCCAGGGCAGCCCCTCCACCCACAGGGGAGCCCTGGGTGAGGGCGAGTGCCCTCTGCCTTCAGCACCACACAGGCAGGGGCTTAGTGGGATTCAGTGAGGGATCAGACTTTTATCTGGATAATGAGGATGTCTAGACTGATAAGAAGAAGGGGTAAATTGGCTCAGGGCCTGATTCTGCCTTGCCATGTGCTTGGTGCAGCAGCACGCAGTGGTCCCGGGCAAAACTGAGGTGGGCTGAGATCAGGAGTCTGCACCAGGCTAAACAAAGACCTTGTTCCTCCCAGGTTTAAACCCAAAAATCAGAGTACTTCCAGGGCTGTTAACTGCTGGGAGGCAGAAGTGAAGAGAACTTTAAGAAACTTTTAATGTGCTCCAATTCAGCCTGGAGAAGAGAAGGCTCCAAGGAGACCTTAGGGCTGCTTCTAGCACCTAAAGGAGACTCCAACAGAGCTGGAGAGGGATTTTGGACAAGGGTCTGAAGGTACCTTCCTTCTGAATAGCTTCCCCCTGCTGGAGGGCAGGTTTAGATGGGATATTAGGAGGAATTCATCCCTGTGAGGGAGGTGAGTCACTGGCACAGGTTGTCCAGAGAAGCTGTGGCTGCCCCTGGATCCCTGGAAGTGTCCAAGGCCAGGTTGGAGAGAGCTTGGAGCAGCCTGGGATAGTGGAAGATGTCCCTGCCATGGCAGGGGCTGGAACTGGATGAGCTTTAAGTTCCCTTTGAACTTGGTTGCAGCCAAGGTCACAGGGCAGCCACAGCTTCTCTGGGTCCCTCTGCTCTGTCACTCATCAGGTCCTTGTGTCCCACTCATCAACCTAAGCCACCAAAAGCAGTGTCCAGAGCAGAGCAGTGCAGGGCTGTCACCAGAGCCACGATAAAACACCCTCTTTTCAAGCTGTGAGATGCTTCCAAAAGGATCTGGAATTGCAGAGAGAAAATAAATCCAAAGACCTGCCAGTGTCACCCGCTTGTTTGTGCCCAAAGTCCCTGAGCTGACAAAGTCTTCTCTGCATGGCAGAGCAAGGACCTGCTCTCTCAGAACTGCCCAGAGTTCCCAGGAGCCTGCCCAAGAGGCAGAGCCAGGACGTGAATGCCTGGGAAAACCTGGCCTTGCTTTAGGTGCCTGCATGAGACTGAACTGTTTGGAAAAACAGGTCCCCACCGTCCCTCTCCGTGCCCTGGAGAGGCATTACCCACCTCTGGAGTGGCATTGCCCACCTCTGGACTGGCATAAGCAAGTGCAAAACAGCTTAAAAATGCTGAGATGTGTTCCTTGGGCTTTTCCCAACAAGGTCTGACATCCAGGCCGTGCAGGATGCTGGAGCAGCATTGGGATTTGAACGCACCTGCATGGCCCAGGGTCCATCCCATCCCCAGCCCTGGCAACAGCTTCCACCAGGAGACTAAAATTAGCAGCGACAGGAAGAGCTCTGGAGCACAACAGGGTGATTAGAAATCCTCCTTGGAAAGGAGGCATCACCTGCAACGTAATGACTTTCCTCATCTCTGTCAAAATGTGCAACAACCCTTGTGGAATATGATGGGGAAAAGCAAGGCAGTGAGACAGGGGAAGGTGATTTTTTCACAAAATTGCAGTGAAAGCTCTTGTCCAGAGGAGAAAAAACAGGATGCTGGCTCTCTGGGCTACACCCTGGACCTGCTGCATGACTTTGATGAAATTGCTTAGAAAGACACAAAAGGCTCATGCATGCCAACTCCACCTGAGATTTATAAACAGCAAGAAAACATCCAGATAAAAGGTAAAAAAAATCAGCTTTACATGTATTTAACTGTATATGTTGTGAGTGTGAATAATCAGTGTCACTCTTCTCCAGCAGCAGATCCATGCTTCAAAACTCTTTATTGGTCTTCTTTGGCTAAAAATAGCCAACATCACCCACACCCATGGGGTTCCTGAAAGAATGGGATTTCACTGGGCATTGCCCCTCCTATAAACTTCCCCTGGCTTCATTTAAAATAACTCATAACTAGAAAGAGCATTAAAAGTGGGTGCACTGAGCCTCCACGTGGGAAGATGTGACTGTGCTGGGGGAGCTCGTGCATAGCTCAGGGAAATTCCCGTGGCACTCTTGTTGCTCCTAGTGCAGGTTTGAATCCATGACTCAAATTCTTGTCTTGAAACTAGAAATTGTAGAATCATAGACTCATGGGATGATTAGTGTTGGACAGGACCTGAAAGCTCATTTTGTTCCACTCCCCTGCCATGAGCAGGGACACCTTCCCCTGTCCCTGGCTGCTCCAAGCCCCTTCCTTTGAAGACTTCCAGGGATGGGGCATCCACAGATTCTCTGGGCACCCTGTGCCAGTGCTTCACCTCCCTCACAGTGAAGATTTTCCTCCTAATATCTAATGTAAATCTCCTCTCTTTTTGGTTTGAAACTGTTTCCCTCTGTCTTTAGAATATGGCTCATTCCCCTCTCTGTTACAGGCAGGGCTTGTTTCTCAGGATAACAGGAGACAGGTAAATCACTCGGATGAACCTTCCACATTTCCTTTCAAGATTTCCTGGACAGAAACACGCACACATGCGCTGCACAGCTTGACAGGGAATGTGCAGCAAACACATCCTGGACGTGCTGGATTTGCTGGGCACACATGGACCATCTGGTCAGCACATGGGGCTCGGGCTTGACATGTCCAGGAAGCCTCTGACTGATGGATGGATGCACCAGGCAGGCAGTGGGAGCAGGAATCCACCCCAGTGCCACCCACCGGAGTGGGTGTGATGCTCACAGAGCCGATCCGCGGCTGCGCTGGCGTTTCTGGGATGATGAAGACTCAGACACAGGCAAGTGCCAAATCCCCAATATGCCCCTGGATGGAATTCAAAAGAGGACACACCCAAGGAAAACACGTGGCAATTCTGATCTTCTAGAAGCTGAATTCGGGAATTATCTCCTTGCAGAAGATGGGATTCCAATGGGAGGAAAATGTGTTCCTTGGAAAATGAACTACATTGTACAAGCAGCATGAATAAGGGGAGAGTGTGACCTTGAAATTGAACATCCCCTTTTGATCCCAGACCTAAAATTATCCAGATTTCAGATTATCCAGCAGAAGTTTTTTCAGCAACCTCAGTGCAGTTTTTAAAAAAGAACCCCTCACGAGGAGAAATCCAAACCCTCCGTGTTACAAATGAAACCAAGTCTGCCAAGGGTGTGGCGATCCCAGTGCCAGATTGTCCCTGTAGCTTAGCACCCATCTGCAGCCAATATGCTGAGCTCTTAACAAAATTGAGGGGTTTTAAAATCTGGTCTCCTGGGCCTGATCCCATGGGCCTGGACTCACCAAAACCAATGGACTTCAAGAAGCTTTGGATCAGGCTTTGTGCTAATTTACTTATCTCATAGAACAGCTTAATTAACAAATGTTTGCAAAGCACTTTAGGATCCTTGCACAGACAGTGAGACTCCTCTTGCTGCCAGTCCCATTGACAAAGCAAATAGGTTTAACATCAGCAGCCAGCAGAGGAATTGGATGGACAGAGGTGGCCACAGACGGGGCTGGAGGGACATCCTGGGTGGATTGGCCACCACAGAGAGCAGAGTATCCTCCAAACCATGTGCCAGCACACAGGGCTGTGGGCTCAGAGTGGAAGGGAGCCCTCCCAGCTTTCCAGCATTTGCAACACTTCTGTTTCAACTTCTGAGCAGTTCTTGGAATGAGCTGTCCAGGGACAGGGATATGATGTCTCAAACCACTCTTGGTGATGGTATCCCAGCTTGAGCTTTCTTACTCGGGATATTCAGTGATTCTATGCAAGATGAAAAAGAAGAAAAGCCTAAAAAAGGTGTCCCTGGTTCCATGCAGGTGTTTGCTCCCCCTGTCCTCTCCACCATCAGTTCATCACCTCAGTCTATGGGAGGCTTCCACAGCATTAAACCTTTCCTAGCAGCAGCCACATTTCCCCCAGACTTGGGTCATGTCAATGGGCAGAGGAAAGTGCCAAATTTGGCTTCACATTGATGACACAAATTCATCCAGAAAGTTTCTCTCTGCGTTGGCTCTTGCTGGTGACTCTAAAGTTGCTGTTTTGCCTAAGGACAGACTGCTGGCACCTCCTCAGTGAATGTCAGCTTTATCCCTGCCTCCCACAGAACTTTCTGTCACCAGTCGTGGTGCCCTGCCACCCCTCCCGACAGCCCTGGCACAGCAGCAGCTGCAGTTTGCAGTTTTTCCCTTTTCTTTGATCATTCTGCAGCCTCATTCCTCGTTAGGGGCACGTGATGCCTCTGCCTGATCCCGACCTCTCCGCTCGCAGGACTCTGCCGCCGTCCCTGGCTTTAATTAATACATTTTTTTTTTCCTGACAGTAATTCGGGGATGTGGATTTTAAAGCATTTGGAAATACCCACTTTTTTAACTAGAAACACCGTGTTTCTGCCAAGACCTCAGCAGGGCTGTTCGCTGAGTGGATGTAGCTGTGCAGAGACTACACCCGTGGTGAAATCTTCACTCCGAATCCAGCATTACCTGTCCCCCAAAAATAACCTTTTACCCCTCTATCCAGGGAGCTGGGAATGATCCAGCCCCCAACAGCCCAGCAACACGAGCCCCTATGACCTACTCCAGCTCACTGAGCTGGTTCAAGCCACCTGGCACAGCTAACTTTAACCTGAATTACTCCTGAAATCCAGCTTCCCCAGAGGCAGAGATGCCAGACGGGAGCTACGATCACTCCCAAGCAGCTGCTATCACTGGGAAGAGGATCAAAGTCTTGGTTGTAGACCAGCTACGCCCCCAAAATATTGTATGAACTGAGATGCTGCTATCAGGGATCCATCAGGATTAGTCACTGCCCATGTTGCCAGTTCCTGTGATTTTTGTACGAGCATTTCTGGTTGCCTTAAATTCCCAACTCTGTGAGTCATGTGAATCTGCGCAAGTATGAATTTTTGTTTTTTAAAGTAAGTTTCTAGACCTTGTGGCTGTGCAGAAAAGCAAGGTGATGCAACCAGAGTGAAATCTGACAGCCCCAGGAGAAGGCAAATGAAAAGAAACTCAATTTTCAATATTTTTTTTGGAGTCACATGAACTTTTTAGTCAGTTTGGTGATTTCTGGGTCTGGCTTATGCTGCTGGAATGCTCAGAGCTGGAGCTCCATAGTTTTTACCTTTTTTCCTTTCACTTTCTAATTTCCAGGGGCACTTTCTGCTCCTGAGACCTCCATGACAGAAATTAAAATGGAGGTGGGAGCAAAACCATGTCCCTAAAATGAGATGCTGCCTGCAGAGCAGGCATTGCTACAGCCTCACACATGAGATCCAACTTGGACAAGTGAAAACCCCACAATTTACAGGGAGAACACAACATTTCCCACCACACCACGTGTGCTCCAGCACGTGGGCACACACGATCCTTGCCCATGCTGGGAACACCTCTGCAAGGTGAATACAAACACCTTGTACACAAATGTGTGTGGTTTATGGACATATTTCAATGTACAGAATTCTGTGTTTGCACCAGTGACACATTCTTACACAGACACACACAAGGATTACACCTGGTTGTAAGTGTGGAGTGAGCCACAGCCAGCAGGTGTGTGCAAGGGAACCAGCAGTGTGTGTGTGTGAACATCCATGAGCATCAAATGGACATTTCTGGACATTTCTGGCTGAGTGCCTGTGTTAAAATTTGCCTTGAGATGTGTGTGTGCCCCATAGAGTCACCATCCATCATATCCCAACACAAACAGACAACACCTCTTAGAAGAAGGAATATCCCAAACTGCCATGAAGGAAAACACCCCAAACTGCCACTCTCAGGAGTCCCATCAGCACCCAAAGGCAAAAAAAGAAATCAAGCCTAATTCAGGACACTGTTCTACAACCATGACCAAAATCACCTGCATGAAACACAGCAGTGGATGGGTTCTCCTACCCTTAAATTTACTTTTTTCCCTCTTTTTTGTGCACAGCCACCACAAGCTCTAACCCACAGCCCCTCCACACCAGGTCCTGCTGCAGAGGGACACCGGCTGGTGTCCCAGCACCTCCCTGAGTTTGTACTACACATCAGAAAAACTGGATGCCAAAACCAAACTGAAAGCAAAAAAATTTCCTCCCTAAAGTGCCTGAGCACATTCCCAGGGAAAGCTCCAGCAGCACCTTACCGGCTGAGTCAGTGGATGAGCCATCTCCTTGTGCTGGCTGCCCCATCTGCTGAGTTTAGCCGCAGCTGAGATCTTCTGCCGGGTAGACCCAGGAAGGGGAGAGTGGGGGAAAGAAAAAAAAACCTTCCTGTAAGGATCCCAGAGGCAGAGAGAGCAAATCAGAAAGGATATGGGGGGGTGGGAAGGTCCAGCCCCAGGGACAAGGCACCAGTGCCACCAGCCCCCAGCCCGTGCTGCAGCCGTGTCCTCTGCTGGAGCTGCAGCGCGGTGTGAGCCTCACATCCCTCTGCATTGTCCCTCTCCAGAGTGAGCTCGGCAATCTCATTTCATGGGAGACATCTGGTTTGATTCAAAGGGAAGAAAGGGGCGAGGGGAGAACCGCGTGCTCACACACACAGCCCAGCCCGGCTGGCTGGGAGCTGGGAGTGATTGTCAATGCTGCTCCTCAATGCTTTTTCCCTCCTCGCTGAATCCTCCTCATTTCAATGAGAAAGGCCAGCCCAGGGAGCAGGGCTGTCCCACGGCCATGCCAGCATTCCCAGTCTGCAGGAAGGGGCTTTGCTGGGACACAGAGCCAAGGGTGGGGAGCTGAGCCCCAGCAGCCTCACCAAACCTCGCTGAGCCTGGAGCCACTACAAGGCCTTGGGGGGCTCCCCTTTCTTGTTTTCCACAATTCCCGGGCCTGGTGGACATGCAGTATTGTCCCTCAAATGCTTGTGGCTCTGTCAGGGGTCTTCTCATTGCAAAACTGAAGTCCTCATGTTTGTGGGGAACCTTTTTGGAAGGCCATATCCTCCTGCACAAGGACAAAGCTCCTTGTCCATGGGAGGGGGTTCCTGCCCCATTGTCCCACCGTTTACCCCACTGATGCCCTGCTATCCCGTACCTGAGCAGTTCCACCCCAAGGTGTCCCTACCAAGCCATCACTCCTCCCAGGGATCCCTGCTGTCCCTGTGGATCTCTGGATCCCAACCCTGGACACCTCTGCAGCATCCCTCAGAGTGGGCAACAGCAGGTCCCCACACAAACTCTCCTTCCCCCATGACCCCTCCACAGTGGGGGGCACGTGGTGGGTCCCCACGTAGACCCCTTCCACTCCTGACCCCTCCCTGCTGGGTGCACCCAGTGGGTCCCCTCACAGACCCTTCTTTCCTGTGATCCCTCTGTGCCAGGGGTGTGCACAGTGAGGCTCTAATGAAACCCAGAGTGAGCGCCCATGCAGCCCCTGCAGCCGTGTCTCACTGGATCCCATGCAGCCCCTACACCCGTGTCTCAGTGGATCCCATGCAGCTCCTACTCCTGTGTCTCAGTGGATCCCATGCAGTCCCTGCACCTGTGTCTCAGTGGATCCCATGCAGTCCCTGCACCTGTGTCTCAGTGGATCCCATACAGTCCCTGCACCCGTGTCTCAGTGGATCCCATACAGTCCCTGCACCCGTGTCTCAGTGGATCCCATGCAGGCCCTGCACCTGTGTCTCAGTGGATCCCATGCAGTCCCTGCACCTGTGTCTCAGTGGATCCCATACAGTCCCTGCACCCGTGTTTCAGTGGATCCCATACAGTCCCTGCACCCGTGTCTCAGTGGATCCCATGCAGTTTCTACAACCGTGTCTCAGTGGATCCCATGCAGCCCCTACACCCATGTCTCGGTGGATCCCATACAGTCCCTGCACCCGTGTCTCAGTGGATCCCATGCAGTCCCTGCACCCGTGTCTCAGTGGATCCCGTGCAGTTTCTACAACCGTGTCTCAGTGGATCCCATGCAGCCCCTACACCCATGTCTCGGTGGATCCCATACAGTCCCTGCACCCGTGTCTCAGTGGATCCCATGCAGTCCCTGCACCCGTGTCTCAGTGGATCCCATACAGTCCCTGCACCCGTGTCTCAGTGGATCCCATGCAGCTCCCTCCACCTGCCCGTTGCACAGTGGGTCCCCAAGGAGTCCCCTCCACATGTGACACAGGGAATTCCACTGCAGCCCGCCCCACAATGGGTCCCACCACGGTCCCTTCCACCCATGGCATGGCTGATCCCGTTGCATTATCCTCCAGCTGTGGCTTCCCACGCAGTCCCCTTCACCCATCCATTGCACGGCTGGTCCCCTTGCACCTCCCCAGCCCGTGTCACAGCCTGTACCCCCATCCCCCACCCCCATGTCACAGCATGTCCCTCTGCAGTCCCTGCACCGGTGACATGATGGATCCTCCTGCATCCCCCTGCGCTGGTGGCACTGCGTGGTGCCCCTGCAGCCCCTACATCCGTGACACCGTGTGTGCCCTGCAGCCCCTCCACCCACCGCACGTGTCTCCCCACGGCAGCCTCCCCTCCGTGTCCCAGGCGGTCCCGCACATCACGCTCCACCCGCGTCACCGCGGATGCCCGGGCAGCCTCTCCACTCGTGTCACGGCGGCTCCCCTGTAGCCCCCTC
>VXBR01008030.1:116605-130392 GCA_013400215.1 Cisticola juncidis
ACCAGGGTGGGGTCTGGGGGCTCGGGCCGTGGGCTGGGCTGTGGGAGATGTTCCCTGAGCGGAGCTGTGTGAAAGGTGTTGGGGTTGCGGGTAGAGCCGGGTGGGTGCGTGGGGAGTTGCTGGGAGGGCATCGGGGAGTCCTGGCCTGGTCTGGACTTCTCTGGAGGAAGATTCCCCGGGCGAGGGGAGAGAAACCGGGCAGATGTTTGGGGCCAATGTTGGGTGAGGTGGAGGAGAGGAAACATCGGCCTTTCCATGGGTGGGCCGGGGGGAGCTCTGCACATGCTAGGGAGTGGGAGAGGGCTGGGATTGGCAAAGCTGGGGTTGGAAAAGGCTGGGATTGGCAGGGGCTGGCTCTGCGGCTGGTCCTGGCGGTGAGGAAGTGGCGATGCCCACTGGGACAAGGTGTCACGGGCTCTGCTCTGGGCTGGCTGCAGGGCACGAGGTCGCCGTGTGAAGGGCCTGGCAGGGATCTCTGGGCAGCTGCTCACGGCGTGGGCACGGGCTGTGCACGTGGGGCCCTCCTGATCCTTTCCAGCCAGGGAGCCCTTGGTACAGGGGGTGTGGAGTGAGGGCTTTCTGCAGGGAGGGCACGGAGCTGCACGAGCAGATGTAGAGCTGTGTGGGGAGAGACACAGACAGGGTGATCTGGGGCTGTGCTGTGCCCAGCCTTGTTTTTAGATTCTGCTGCGAAGGCTGAGAGCTCTGGAACTGGCATGCATTTCACTCTCCATCCTGGCCTTCCCCTCTGAATTCCCTATAGTTTGTGTTTTCCATGTGCAAGGGTTTATTCCCTCCAAATCAATCTGGGAATGCCCCAGGGTCAGCAGTGAGAGATTTGCTTGCAGGTGTAAATCCCAGCACAGCACACAGTAAGGAAGAGGTGTCCACGCTCCATGGCACGCTCACAGGGAATTCAGTTGCAGAAATAGGAATTGGAGAAGACCTAGTTTGTTTCCATTGGCTGATAAAGGATTATTCCCTTTTCCATAGAGCTCTGTCCTGTATTAAATCAGAGTTTGGCTTTCCTTAGGAAAAAAAAACTCAAATGAGCAGACGAAACCAGTTCAGTCATTCAGGATAAATGGTGTGTTTGGGTTAGGTCTGAAGCACTATTGATCTGGCTTTGGAAACCTCCAGCTCTTCTGAGGGAAAGGCTCTCTTTTTTCTGAGATTTACTCCATAGTTTGTGATTTCAGAGCTTGTCTTTGCTTTGTTTTGGTTTTCATTAACACCTCAGACATCATCAGCAACTGGTGCCTGTGTGGTACCCTCATGGACTCTGTGGGTTTGTCAGTTCCTTGTGCTGTTCCCAGAGTGGATGTGGTCCCTGGAGCTTTATGTTACTGGTACAAATTGTTTGCCTGAAAAGTGCTCTGTTTGTTTTTCAGTTCAAAGAAGAGATTTCTAGACGGTTTAAAGCCAAACAGGATCAGCTGGTTCTGATCTTTGCTGGAAAGATCCTGAAGGATGGAGACACGTTGAATCAACATGGGATCAAAGATGGGCTCACTGTTCACTTGGTCATTAAGACTCCGCAGAAGTAAGAGCTTGGTCTTGGAGGGGCTGGGGTCAAATGGGAATAACTGATTGTGCTGGTCCTGGTGAGCTTTCCCTGCCCAAGCTGTGCCATGCAGCAATGGGGTTTGTCACTCACCTGTCCATGGATGACACAGCTGTGATGGTGTGGGGATGGTTCCCTTTAACATTACTCGTGTGTGTGTCTTGGAAGAACCCATCACAAATGGATACTGCTTCTAGCAAACCAGCAAAAGTTCTAGAGGAAGTTTCTGATACAAGAAATTGCTTTCCCAGTGAATTTGTGTTGCTGTAGCAGCCAATACCTGAGTTTTCTGTCACCTGTGGCCTCCTCAGCTCTGAGCCTGTGCTCAGGCTCTCTGAGGTGCCACAGGAGGCCCGTGGCCTGCAGGGCTCTGTGAGGCCCCTGGAGGCTGCACAGGCCATGCAGACAGAGGATGCTCCACACCAGGAGTGTGCAGAGGCTCAGGCTGTGCAGCCACGGGCACGGGGCAGTGTGGGGGTCACTCAGGGGGTGCTGTGGGTGCCCTCGAGGGAGCTCCCAGTGAGGATGTGGCTCTCAGACCTCAGTCTGAGAGCAGGACACAGGGCTGGCCTCAGGCTCCTGTGTTTAGCTCTTCCCAGCCCTGTCCAGAGGGATGGTGGGCATGGAAGGATTTGGGAACAGCTGCTGTGCTTGAGTTGCAGCCACATTTCATTGATCTTGAAAGGTCTTTCAGAGCTCTGCCCCAGCTCCCAGGAGCTCCAGGGCTGTGTCTCTGTGTCTCCAGGGCTGTGCAGTTCTGCTGTCCCCTGGGACAGCTGCTTTAATCAAGATGGTTTTTTTCCCTGTTTTTTTTTTTTTTTACACCTATTTTTTTACAAATACAAGGAAGTGTAGTGTCAGGTTCTGTGGCCTCTCCTTGGATTCTGCCTCTCCAGGTAGCCTGAGAGCCTGATGCTGTTTCTGCTGTCTCCACTATAAATGTAGTATTGGCAAACCATTTCAAAGGGTGAATCAGAGCTGTCCTGGGCTGCTCATTTTTCTCCTGCTAATAGTTCCAGATAAGTGCTTACTGAAGACATTACAGCCTCTTCCTGTGAGAACAGGCTGAGAGAAACCAAGTGCCCTTTCTCTAGCTTCCTCCTTCCTCTCTTGTTCAGCTTCCTATTTGCTTTGTTTCCCCACTCTGCCTCTCTCAGTGGCCTGTGGTTTTCAGCAGCAATCAGGTTAGTCTGAGCAGTGGACAGAGACCTTCAGGGTTGATTTTTCAAGTTCTAGAAGAGTGAAAAAGGAAAAGGAGATAGAGAAAAGAAACAATTCTTGTTTTGGGAAAAAAAATCAGGAAATCATTGTTGTTGTCAGAAGTATAATAGCATTATTTAGGGGAGTAAAGTGAATTTTTTGGTCTAATTTAATGAAAGCTCTTGAACACTAGACCAGGACTGCAAAGACTTCAGAAAATCTTTAAAGGGTCTCTTTCAAATTCCTGTAACACTCTTGAGGAGTAACTGATAACAAGGGACTAACCTGGGTGGGGTATTCAGCAAAGCTGATGTCCAGCACTGCATGGTGGCTGACAGCACAGTGTCTGTGTGGGTGTGTTAAAAGAAGCTCCAGACAATTTGTGTTGGAGCAGGAGCCTTGCATCCAGGTGCAGCTAGTGGCAGAATTGGGAATTTGCAGCCAAGCTGGCCAGAAACATTCCATGGCTTTGTGAGACAGGTGCTGGCTGCCTTGTGCCTCAGTTTCCCTCTTTGTACAGTAATGCTAAAGCTTCTTTTTGCCCCAGAAGCACTGATAGGAATATTCAGAAGTGAACATTGTTGTTTACCTCATGCACTAGCCCTGCTGTAACCTCCTGTGATTTCTGTGGGAGCAGCAGAGTGATTTTCCTGTTTGGAGCACACTCATTGCTCAGGGATTGGCTGCAGTAAATAGTTCAGTGGGATTCAAGGGAGAGCTGGATACAGCTCAGGGTAAGACCAGTCCAGCTGCTCTGTGTGGGCCGGGACATGTCAGGGGCTGCAGTGCAGCAGGCTGGGAGGCAGATTCCAGCAGATGGGAGGCATCTGGGAGCACTGTGGATCAGTGCAGGCAGAGATGGGATGGAAGCTGAGGCTGGCTGCTGTGGGGATGCACATCCTGTGCCCTGCAGAGGACTCCCCTTGCCCTTCCCCAGGTACCAGGAGTTTAATACCTTTTATCCTTTGCAGGGTCCAAGATTCAACATCTGCTGCCTCTGCCCCCAGTGCTGCTTCTGCCCCCACTACAACCCCTTCTTCTCCTGCTGCCCCCTCTCAGCCCTCCACATCCAGCAGTGCTGGTCCGGATGCAGGGAGCGGCAGCAGACGGAGCAGCGGCTCAGGGACCGTGGGAGGTCCTGGAGATGGAGGCCCCAACAGTGCTGCATCCATCCTGTGTAAGTGGGGCTGTGAGAAGGAAGAACTTTCTGGGATTAGACCAAGGAATTGGGGTTCTTGACCCCTGTTGTTGTCTCTGCTTGCTGTGGGTTTTACATGAGTCACTCCCATGGCACACGGCTGTGTCCCTGCTCAAGGTGGTGCCACTTAGTGAAGTGTGTGTGTGTAGGGGTGTCTTTACTTGGAGCTGGCTGCTGTAGGAACACAGGATACCCCAGGGTTTGCAGGATGTGCCTGTCCTCTCTTGCAGTGCTGGCAGTTACTGACTCACGCCTCTCTCCCCGTGTGTTGTTCCCTCTCCAGCTGGCTTCGGTGGCATCACGGGGCTGGGCAACCTTGGCATGGGCTCTGCCAACTTCATGGAGCTCCAGCAGCAGATGCAGCGGCAGCTGATGTCCAACCCAGAGATGCTTTCCCAGATCATGGAGAATCCCTTGGTGCAGAACATGATGTCTAACCCTGACCTCATGAGGCAGATGATCATGGCCAATCCCCAGATGCAGCAGCTCATGGAGAGAAATCCAGAGATAAGCCACATGCTCAATAACCCAGAGCTCATGAGGCAGGTGAGTCACTCCAGGGCTCAGTTAAGAGTGTTGAGGAGAGTCTTTGTGGACCAACATCAGTACCTGCACTACAGAGGAGGAGTGGGAATGCCAGAGCAGTGGTTTTGGAGGTCTCTTCCTTCCTGCTGTGAGCTCCCCACAAACAGATGGTGGTCTTGAGTTATGTGAATACTCATGACTCAATCCACATCCTTGCAACTCTTATCTCCCTTTCAGAGCTATTGAATCCATGGTGTATAGGGAAAAAAGGGATGCTGGGATTTTCCTAGCGTGCCGACTACAAGGCTGTGTGTTGATTCAGGGATGGGAGTAAAAACAGTGCTGGAGAAGTGAAGCTACTGCAAAAGTTCTTTAGTTCTCTCTAGTTCTCTTGACAGATTACATAGAGACTCCAGAACTGTACAGTGAGTGTTTCACTACCTGTGTCAGTGGGGAGCCCTAGTGTAGACTGGGATCCCAGAGGGTTCTCATTTTTCCCAGAACAGAGAGGACCCATGTCCAAGAGGAGTGGCTGTCTGGAAGACCAAAGGTTCATCAGAAGGGAATCCTGATGGATCAGTGAGAATCTGGGTGTTAATAGCTGTTGACAGGACTCTGCTGTTTCCTGGGAAGCCTTGTCAGGAGGGTTGTGCTGAATGGGCCCAGTTTCCATCTGCTTCTCAGTCTTTCTGTTTTCAGCTGTATTGGCCATACATGAAATTCCAGAGCTGCAGGACTAAATTGTGAATAATTTGTACTTAAGCAGTTCTTCAAATGAGGCTTGGATATTCTTTGTGCAGGGGAGACCCATCAAAAGTCTGGAGAGGGTGGAAGGCTCTACAACTCATACATAGTTGTATGTAGTCCATCAGTCTGAGTGGTAACATTTGGGTGTCAGATGTTTGGATATCCTGATACTGCTTAGAAACAGAACAGTCTCATCGAGCTGAACCGAGGCTGAGAAGGAAGAGAGCTGAGCAAGGCTGGGGAGGAGCCTGCATCCCTGGGCTCTCTTTGCTTGGATAAATGATCTCTCTGCCCTCTGCCTGTGAATAGGGTTTAATTATCCTCTCTCTCCTGGGAGCTGAGATTTAACTCTTTCATGGCTTGGCTGCTGACCAGGCTCTTGATCCACTCTGGCCCTGAGCTTTCCCCCTTTTCCTGCTTCTCCCAGACGATGGAATTGGCTCGTAACCCTGCCATGATGCAGGAGATGATGCGGAACCAGGACCGTGCTTTGAGTAACCTCGAGAGCATTCCAGGAGGATACAACGCCCTGCGCCGGATGTACACGGACATCCAGGAGCCCATGTTCAGCGCAGCCAGGGAGCAGGTACTGGCTGCATTCCTGTGGGTGGGGGGTGGTGGGCAAAAGGGGTGACAGGGCAGTTTTCCTAGAGTGCGGCTCTTCATCCCTCCACTCCAGGACAGGCACTGGCAGGAGAACATGGTGCAGTGCCTGTCGTGACATGGGTTCAGATGCTGGAGAGACCTGCTCTGGCTCCTGCAGTCCCCCAGCAGGCTGGATGCCAGCCCTGAGCGAGAGGCAGGCCCTGTCACTGTTAGCACAGCCCTCTGCTCCCTGGATTAGCTGGAGCCCAGTGCCTTTGGAACAGAGCTGGCTCAGATCCAGCTGGCTGGTAGTGCAGGAGGAGGGAGCACAGGTCTGGCTGCAGAGGGCTGTGCAGGCACACTCCAGTCCAGCATTGCCTACTGGTATGTCCGGGTGCTGGTTTCACAGGGGTGTTTTGGAGCCCTGTGTTTGGGAGCTGAATCCGAGGCTGTGGCCACTCCTGTGCCTGGGCTTTTCTGAGTGAGGTGTGTTGTGGATTGCAGATTTCTCAGGAGGCGGATCATGGCACGTGTTTAGCAAATTCTGGACTTGGCTGAATATCATCGGCTGTTCCCTGGCTCGCTCAGGGGTTGGTCTGCTGGGACTAACTGATTCCATCTGTTTCTTTTTTTTTTTTTTTTTCTCCCTAGTTTGGCAACAATCCTTTCTCTTCCTTGACGGGGAATTCTGACAGCTCGAGCTCTCAGCCTTTGCGGACGGAGAACAGAGAGCCATTGCCAAACCCCTGGAGCCCCACACCCCCTGCCTCCCAGAGTCAGGCACCCAGCAGTGAAGGGAGCACGGGCTCAGGAACCACCCAGGGCACCCCAACTGTATCCAACCCCTTCGGGCTGAATGCTGCCAGTTTTGGTGCTGGTACGTAAGGGAAGAGCCCGAGGGTGCTGCTGGCTGAGCAGGTCACCCAGGCTTCCTTGGAGGGCCAGTTCCTCTGGCATTTGAGCCCTGTCTGTGGCTGTCATCCAGAGGAATGGGTCTAGCCTCCTTGCAGACACTAATTAATTATTTAATGCACTTGTGGGATGGTTCTTTGGGAACTGTGCTGTCCCTGAAGCTCTCAGGAGCAGGAGAGTGGCCAGCAGGGCACTGCCATGGCTGTCCACAGTCATGTTCACTGTTGCAGGGGCAGTAGAGTACAGGTAATTTGTGTTTCAGGCAATGCAGTGGTGCTCAGGCTCATCAGGGCCTTTCCTTTGTCTTCCCTTCCCCTTGCAGGCATGTTCAACAGCCCAGAGATGCAAGGACTCCTGCAGCAGATTTCTGAAAACCCTCAGTTGATGCAGAACATGATCTCTGCCCCCTACATGCGGAGCATGATGCAAACTCTTGCCCAGAACCCGGACTTTGCAGCACAGGTAAAAGTGTTGCAGTTGTCTGCAGTTGTCTGCTGTAGCTAGGCAGGCCATGAGCTCAGTGTGAGGTCAGTCTGCTGCTGGGGCCAGACTGGTTCCTCCTGCAGACCCTGGAGCAGAGTGAATGCACAGTTTGGTTGGATTTCTCAATAGCCTGAGGACAGCCCCAGCTCTGAGCTCTGTGTGTTTGCAGAGCTGCTCACACAAGAGGTGGCTCTCAGAAGGACAAGGGAATGACCCTTCTCTCTGCCCATGGCCAAGTGGCACCTGTTCAACACTGCTGTCAGGAACTGAGCATTTTGATCCCCCTAAGCAGGGGAGTGTGTTGAAAGCCCAGGGAGGGAGTCAGGGGCCCCATGACTGACCTGTTCTTCATGGCTTAGTTGCATAGGGTTTAACAGCAAGTGGCAGCCTCTGATCCTACCTACATGTGCTGTCTCTTGCTAGATCATGGTAAATGTCCCCCTCTTTGCTGGGAATCCACAGCTTCAAGAACAGCTCCGCCTTCAGCTCCCTGTCTTCTTGCAGCAGGTAAAGGCCTCTGGCTGGCCCTGTGCTGCCCTCAGCCCCTGGCTCCAGAGCTTCTCCCCCACTGTGGGACAGGCAGAATCTGAGTGCAGGAGGAAGCATGGGGGCTTGGGGGGCCGGGCTGAGCAAGGAAGGGGGTTGCACAGGGGAGACAAACAGGAAGAACTTGGTTAGACAAGGTAGTGTGAATTAACTCATCTGAATTACTGAAAGGTGGACTCCAGGTTAGGCTTGTTAAGCTACTTGGAACCCCTCTGTAGACAGTTTGTCACTGTTGTTGACTTTACAAAAATTACAGCAGCTGGTTCTCAGGTAAATCAGAGTCCAAAGGCATGCATCCCCAGTTGTAATCATCTGAGTCACCCAGTTCATTTAGGAAACCTGATGTGAGCTCTGTTAGTGTCCCTGCAGGTGAGCCCTGCAGTCTGGAGCCTCGGAGGAGGATCCAGACACGAAGGCTGGCGCTGGCCGCGGGCAGGAGGCGCGGCACGGCGCTGGCTGGGCTGTGACAGTGCTGCAGCTCTGACTGCCTGAGCCCTCACTGGGTGGTACCCTGGTGTCTGTCTTGGTCCCCAGATGCAGAATCCGGACTCCCTGTCCATCCTCACCAACCCTCGCGCCATGCAGGCCCTGCTCCAGATCCAGCAGGGGCTCCAGACGCTGCAGACGGAGGCGCCCGGACTGGTGCCAAGGTACGGAGTGCTCCGGAGTGGGGCTGTGCCCAGGACCAGCAGGCAGACTGCCTGTGCATTCATCAGGAGATCTGCTTAGGGTGCTCTGTCGTGGGTTCTTGTGTGGGTGTGTGCCTGCAGGCCCCTCTGAGCAAGCAAATTAATTAGCTCTTGCTGCTTGCTTGCGCCTCACTGGGAAGTCCTTGACCCTTCCTTTTTGGAGAAAAGGTTTGGAATGCACTTGGTCCTTCCCCCATCCTTTGTTTGCTACTTCAGTGTAGACTGAACTCAAGAACTTCATGGAGAACATCTGGAGAACAGTATGAGATGGACAGACACAGACACAAGGCTGGGTGGGTGTGCTGGGGCAGGCTGATCTGCTGGCAGCTCTCTGCTCACTGTCACCACGGGTCATTCTCCATCACAGCAGTTCTCTGCAGGCTTCTGTCAGCTCTGCTCACTCCCAGAGCCATGTGTGACCATGGGTGGAGCCTGTTCAGTTTTCAGAGCTGCCCTGTATCAGGCCCTTCAGTGAGGGCCAGCCTGGTCACACTTGCTGGCTGCTCTGCTGCCCCACTCTGGGGGATGCCCAGAATGCCAGTGATACCCTGAGCATGCCCTGCCTTCCTCTGCAGCCTCGGCTCCTTTGGCATGCCCCGGATGCCCCCGTCCTCCACAGGAGGAAGCACAATCCCGGAGAACCCCGTTCCCTCCGCTTCGACGCCGGCCAGTGCCTCTCCAGCTGGGGGTGGAAACCCTCAACAGCAGCTCATGCAGCAGATGATCCAGCTGCTGGCCGGAGGAAGCTCTCAAGTACGTAGTGCCCAGCAGGAGCTGGCACGGGCAGGGAGGTCCCCAGGGAGGTCCCCAGGGAGGTTCCCATCTCACCCCACTCTGGGATGTGGTCCCCAGCAGTCTGTTGTGACTGGTGCTGTAGGCCAGGTTTGGTGTTGGGATCTGGCTGACTCTTTGGAGTGTTGAACCCTTTGAGAGGTTTAAGCTCAGCGTGCTGGGGATCCTCCCTGCACTGCTGCCACTGAGCCAGGACTGACTCTGGTGTGGCTGCAACCCAAGGGGACGTGGGGATTGTCCCCACACTGAGCTCGGGGTTGCTGTGGCTGCTGGCACTGCCCGTGCTGGATGCTGCCTGTGCCCTCTGACCCCAGGGTGTGTGTCCTTCTCCTGGCAGGCGCAGAGTCCCGAAGTGCGATTCCAACAGCAGCTGGAGCAGCTGAACGCCATGGGCTTCATCAACCGCGAGGCCAACCTGCAGGCGCTCATCGCCACCGGCGGGGACATCAACGCAGCCATCGAGAGACTGCTGGGCTCCCAGCCTTCCTAAACTCTGTCCTGCTGTCCCACTGACGTCAGCACATGCATCCATACACATGCACAGGGGATCTTTCCGGAAAGCCCGCCATCATTTTCATATCTGACAGCTGTCCATGTATTTAAAACAAAAAGATACAGCTTAACCCTTGACCTTCCTACTAAGTTAAGATTTCATGTTGAAATGCTCTTTAACTGGCTTGTATGTGGATTCCAGTTCTCATCGTGGCCACAGAGACTTCAGATGTGTATTTTTTCCTAAATATGCCCTGTCTCAGACACTCTTCTCTCTCTCTCTCTAGATGGTAGAGGCGATACTTCTAGTTACTTACCTGAATGATTGTGTTTTGAGTAGCTTGATTTTAACTGTACATGATTCCTTCCCCTAGCCCTCCTTTCAGGCAAATATTTAAAAAATTGAGCCAAGTTGGGGATTGCTTATTTCTCTCAGTATCTTATTGGGAATGGATCAAAAGAAAAAATGAAATTACCTGAGAATTTCTGATGTCATTTGTCTTAATGTTTTCTGGGATGAACCAAGCCCATGTCCCTCTCTCACAGGTGCCTCCAATCTCCTGGTAGAGGGTTAATGGGTGCAAAACCTGCATTTGAAGTGTGGCCTCTTTATGCTCTGGGGGTGGTGTGACAGAGCCCAGGGGAGTGCAGTGACCAGGTGTGCTGTTCCTGAGGTTGAGCTGAAGGTGCTGTGCAGAGGAAGGTGTCCAGGTGTGTTTCTGCCCAAGTCATGTGGTTCCTGGTTGGAAGTGTGCAGGGTCACTGACTCCTGTGCTCAGTGGGCTCATTTCTACAAGTGTGAAAACTAAAAAGGAAATGGAAAAATAAGCTAACAGTCTTCTCGCTTCACTGGAAAATGTTGAAGTTCATGTTCTTCCCAGTTTAGCTCCATCCTCCACCCCCTTCCATTCTGATGTGTTTGGATGTTCCTACTGTCCAAGAGACTCCCCAGGACCAGCAGGGTGGTATTTCCCAGGAGCCTCCATGGCTGTGTAATTTGCATACACCATTTTTATCAAAGGAAAATAAATGCGCACAACCATCTGTCTCCCTGCATCCCTGTCTCATCCTTGCCTGCCTCGGCTCAGCTGGGCCAGCTCCCAGTTCTTGGATTAACCCTGTCCTGTTCCCTGTGCTCCACGCAGCCTTGGGGTGTCACTGTCCCTCTCCACCTGGCCCAGCTGCCTTCCCTCGGGGCCAGGAAACCTTTGACACTTCAGGAATGCTGCTGAAGCTTCCCAAAATTGGTCCTAAAGTGGTTTGGAAGCTTCTTTTGAATCAGAATTGGCAGTTAGGAGCTGTTGGAACTGTTGAGAGCTGGGAGTCAGTGCTGTGTGATAGTTTAAGGTTTCTTTCAGTGTGGGAGGATTGGGCAGAGGGAACAGGAGGTTTGTTGCATACCTGTAAAACCTGCTGCACCCAGCTGGCTCCGGAGCTGGGACTGGGATCGATGGGTGTTGGTGTTGCTGAGTGTAGGTGGTGGTGGTGGAGAAAACACAGGGCTGAAAACACTCCTGCCTCTGTGTGTGCATCCTAATGAGGCTGCAATCCCTTGGAGGAGGATTTAGAAAGCAGCTTTAACCTCCTCTGGAGGCTGTGCACAAATGTGTGGATTGCTTTGTGCAGCCTCTCAGACGTGAGATATTTGCACAGAGCTGTAGGGATGGGGCTGGAGGTCCCAACTGGCACTGGCAGGGTCAGTGTAACATTCCCAATCAGTATTCCCAATCAACATTCCCAAATGTTACTGGTTGGCCCCTTTGCAGCTCAAAAAGGCTCCTGAAAAGGCCTGGATGAGCCTTGGGATCTCTGCAGTGTCCCTTGGCAGCACTGAAATCTGTCCCTGCACAAACCAGCTCTTGAAAGGAAGGGATCCTCCCTCTTGTGGGAGGATGGATGGTGCAAGCAGGGAAGGGAGGTGCAGAGGGGATGCTCAGGGTCACAGGGAATGGCAGTGGGTACTCACCATATACCCCTGTGGTGAGTTTGAACCTCTGAGGAGCAGAATTAGTCCCTCTAGTGTTGTTTCTGGCCAGGCAGAAATGATCCTTTCACCCCCTGAGCAAGGTATGACACGGTGATGTCAGGGATCTGTGTGTGTGTGTGAGGGATCTGTGTTGGAACAGGGATTTGGAGGGATGGAGCAGTTTAGTGACTCCAAAGCTGGCTGGGAATAAATCCCTGCATGGTGAAGGAATCCTGTTGCAGCCTGTGGATGGCTGTGAACCACCAGAGAGTCCACAGCAGTCTGAGAACCCCAGAATGGTTTGGGTGGGAAGAGACCTCATAGCTCATCTCATTCCACACCCTGCCATGGGCAGGGACACCTTCCAATGCCTCAGGTTGCTGCAAGCCCTGTCCAGCCTGGCCTTGAACACATCCAGGGATGAGGCAGCCACAGCTTCTCTGGGCTCCCTGTGCCAGGGCCTCCCCACCCTCACAGGGAAAAATTCCTTCTAATATCCAGTGTAAGTCTTCCCTCTTTTGGTTTAAAACCATTTCCCTTTGAGTCATTTTTATCTGTTTATATAAAAAACCTTTGTCATTTTCACATGTTCCTTTTCACTCCTGAAAAGCCACAACGAACCCTCACAGGCTGTCCAGTCCTTGGTGTCTCTTGCTTTTTTAAGTGGGAAAACACATTTCTGCTGTATCTCCACATTGTAGCATCTCCTGTGCCACTTCAGGATCATCCCTGCCCTGCTGCCAGCCCACCAGCCACGATGCTAAAACTGAGACACAGGGCAGCCTCCTTTGTCCGTCTGATGCCACCTCCCAGCTCTGCAGCCTCCCCCAAGAGTCTGGCAGATCTGCCCATTCCACCCTCTCCCGAGGGCTTTGCTGTACTGGGAAGGAGAAATGGGAATTTGCAGCTTCCTCAGAGGTGGGACACTGAGGCAGGGATCACTGGGAGGGAGCTGGGAGGTGGATCCAGCTGGGTCTGGCCTTTGGTACCTACAGGGGATGCAGATCTGGCCTTCCCAGGCTCTGAAGGAAAAGGTGCTTTGAAGGCTGGTGAGAAGGAGCCTTTTAGTGAAACCTTAATCCCCTCCAGAGCTTTCCCTAATCCCTGGTAATGTGTGTTCAAAGGCCCACTTCTGAAGGAATGACTGCACTTTCTCACTTCCATATCTCTTCTTCCCCAAGGAATTGCCCAAAGTTGTTCTCACTGACTGTTTCCTCTCATTTTACTCTGATAAATAGAATTAATTATTTTAAAACAGAATGAAAGAAGCAATTTCTGCAGCAGGTAGTGGCAAATCCAGCTGATTGACTGGGAGAGATTTCTGCTGTCAAGGATATATTTTCACTTCATTCCTCCCCCTTTCCCTGGAGGGGATCCTCAGCCTTTTCCCCCAAAATCCCAGTGTAACACTTCCAACTTCGAAATCAAACCTCTGAAATGTGGAGGAGAGAAAGATGGCAGGAAACCAACATCTACATTCCTTTCAATAAATGGGGATTTTTGGTTACCAAGATCCATGGTATGGGCAGTTTCTTGTGGCCACAGCCCTGCCTATGGAGGGGCAAATTCAAAGTGACTCAAGAGAGGGTCAGTAGGGAAATACCCTGGGGTTGGGAGGTCATGGAGTAGGATAGTTTGGACAATATATATGTATTTATGTGGAACTGCTGCAGCACATTTGCTCAGCCACAGGAGTCACGACACTCCTGAATTATGCTCCTCTGCCTCTCTGCTGAATCTGCAGCATTTAAGGGCAGAAAAATCTGATTTAGAGCATGGCTGGGCCCCAGCCAGCCCTGACAGGGCCCTGCTGCAGGACCCAGCCATGGCACATTTAGGGCCATATTCGTGTTTCTCTGACATGGTTTCTTTTAAATTGGTTTCTCTTTAATTCCACCAGCAAGGGGACACCTGGCTTGACACTGCCGGGCTGGTGCTGGTCATGTTCAGCAGGGTTTGCTGTGGGGTTTTGGGTGTTTCCAGTTTGTAGGGTTGGCTGTGTCAGAGCCCACAGTGGAGGTGCACTGGAACTGGGAGGGCAAGGGTGTGTGTGTGTGTGTGTGTGTGTGTGCCTGTGTGTGGGTGCAC
>VXBR01008031.1:4277-16357 GCA_013400215.1 Cisticola juncidis
CTGAGCTAGCCTGGGCAGGCTTGGGACTGCGTCCAAAGAGGCACCACGACAGGGCAGGACAAAGGCTAGGCAGGAGGCTCAGAGGTGGTCAGCAGGCTTCCAGCCAAATGTCCAGTATCATCCAGCAAGAGAATGAGCTAAGTGAGCAAGCGAGGGTGAGCAAAAAGCTTCCAGTGAGGGCGACAGCCCAGCAGCTTGTGACACAGTTACTTTTATACTCCACAACCTCTCCCAAGGTTTGCTCACTGTCAGGAGACCATTCACCAGCCAAACATTCGACTGCAGTCCACTGGTGGAGACCTTTCTGGAGGGCACAGTGCCTTGGTGGTCTCGTGCCTGTTCTGAACTGACTGCCTGTTCCATGTGATAGCTAAAAGGGCCATCAGGCACAGTGTCCCTAGGGACAGGCCTTCCTGCACCTTCTTCTACCTGTGTCCTGCACGTGTCATGTGTGCAGCCCCTCCACCACTTACCTCTGGTCAAGTCTTTGAGATCTGGATTTCCTTTATGCACACTCCTACTATGTGTGCATGGCACAGAGTAGCTTTCCAATAGGAGAGAGATTTTAATCAAAAAGAAGGGCTGCCAATACACACTGCATAAAAAGTGTGTATTCAAAACGTAAACATGGCACTATTTAAAATTTTAATTCATCATATTTATTATTGCCTTAAACCAGAGGTCAAAGCCTGTTATGTTTGTATTAAATGAATTTTTATCTTAAAAATTTTATTTTTTGATTTTTTTTTTAGCTAAATTTCTTTGATTTTTTAAAAACTAGCTTATATAACTGAAATTACATTTGCCAAAAAATGCCTCGTGAATGTAGGAAAAAAAAACCCCATACATTTTTTTATCCATGAAGAATACTCTGTAAAACTTGAGTTAAACTAGAATTTGAATAAACAGAGTCAGAGCAAGACAAAGTAAAAATAATGAGATCATCATTATAATGATTAAAGTAGTATTTATGTTCTGTTCTGACTTGGGTAAAGTATTCCAAAGACCTTTCATTTGTTTTCTTTCCTACAAAATTTCATGGTCAGCATTTGAACTAAAATTGGATTATGGCATACAGACTGTCTAATCTTGATATTAAACAAAAAAAATCAATTCATTCTTTCCTTCTTGCTATGTGTTTCTGTATACAAGACAATGGGGATAACTGACTAGACTAGACAAAAAAGTAAAATACTGATAAAAAGATGTTAATTTATAATTCAATTAAGAGTACTTTCTTCACTCTGCTTCTTTGACACACAAGAACAACTAGTTTGTGACCTTCATTCACACTGAACAGAGTATACACGTGTTCAAGGAAGAGAAAAGAAAAAGAATCATACCATGACAGCCAACAAATTTTATTAATATATTTCTGATGTAATCTTGGAAATCTCTTGAAAATCGCTGTGATATGTACTTGATTGAAATATTTCTGTTGTAATTTTTTTCAGGCTTTCAGTCCCAAGTCACTCTTGTCTCTCTAGGAATTGCTTCATGATCTTCTATAATAAAAATGTTCTTTTTTCTAACAAATCAGAGCACTTAAAAATGTTAGCTGTCAAGAAATAACAAAAATACAACTTCCATTTTTAAAGGCACATCTAATAAAATGTTTATGTGGGAAGATACTAAATTAGTGAGATTTGTATTGTTTCTATATCATTCAATATGCGAAATTCAGATTAAAAAATCCAAAGTAACCTCTGTTACTTGGGAACTGTGTTTGTATAGTGAAGGAGAAATATGAAACAGTTGAAAAATATTTAAAGCATATTTTCTTCACAGACATGCCTTGTAAAGTCTTAATAATTGTTAGAAAAGTCAAGTAAAATGAAATTTTATTGCAATTGAAGAAAAAATATGACAAAATATTCTTCACAGTGTTAAGAAATTATGAATATAAAAATAATAAAATAGAGATTTTGATAATGTCACCACATTTGACTTATCTTGCATGAAAAGGTCAGAGTCAGAGTAATTTGTAAGATTCAAATGAAGTCTCAAGACATATAGGGCAGAAAATTCAGTAGTTGTTTTGTTATATTAAAAGGTTACTCTTTCATAGCCAGAAAATGTATCTTTAACTTTGACATGTTGAGCGTACTATCACAAGAGATGTTCATAGTTGAAGATGCTCTTTTAACTATTAAATTTTATGCATATAAGGGGTAGATCAGTGATATAAAAGGAGATTTTAAAATCTCCTATTTAAAAAAAAAAAACTGTTTCATAAACAAACCTAACCAAACCACAGCACACACACAAACACAAACACCAAAAAACAAAAACAAACCCACAAAAAACCCCCACCCAAACCTAAACCCAAAAACCCCATCCAACAAAGGATGATTTTTTGTGCCTTTAAAACTCCTGTGTCTGAAAGTGATGAATCTATTCTTACCCATTTCCAGTAACTGTAAACTATATAAGAAACGGAAAGAAGGTAGAACTACTTGTTTATAAATATCTGTATTTTGAAATATGCGATGTGAACTAAGACTAAGTTTTATCTCATGTGACTAAAAGAGTAGTAAAAAAATAATCACATAAGGCATTTTTCATATGGTGCACAACCGATAAAATTCACTTTTGTTTATTGTATCTGCAAGAACTTTATGATTCATAAGACTCAACATGGGATATTACTTTTTTTTTCTTTCTTCTTTTTTTCATTTAGCACAAGAAATCCATTCCCCAGAGTGAAAATTTGCTGTTGTAATGTCCTGCTATTGTACTCTACAAGCCACTGCCTGGACTTTCATGTTCAAGCAAAGATGCTGACATGCAAGAAGTGACACCCCAGGAAAGACAATGGAGGTCAATGAGATGTTTCAGTCAGTAGGGATAGGATTCATCTCTGCAGATACAAAATGTCACCTGCATTGGCCCAGGATGGGCAGATGTGGCGTGGGACCTGAGAAGTGCCATCTGAGATGCTCTAATTGCTCCTCTAGCAGAGTTTAGGTACAAGTTTGGTAGTACTTATTCTACTGACAATTAGAAGATCATAGGCATTAGTATTCACATACATTGTTGGTTCATAATTTCAACATGAAGAAATGTAACTGAATACCACCATTCCAGTTAAGCTCTATGGGAGAAACTGAGAAGGAACTAGGCAACAACAAAGGTTCTTAGTGTAGGATAATGTTTTGTTTGTGGTTTTGTTGGTTTTTTTTTAAATTTCTAGGGAAGAAACATCATGACTGTATCACATCAAGAATGTACACTACACATAGCTTAAACCAAAGATTTAGCATACTCAGTCTTCAAAGAACTTATTGAATAGCTTTTTGCTCTTCAAAGTTTTATCAAGAGTGTTTAAAAACCTTGAAGTCTTTCTTCCTAAAAGCATGGCATTCATTTTAAGCGTGTTTATTTACATACATACAGTGTTTCTGTATTCCTGCAATGCCTGCTCTGATGACTCTCACCCTTGGGTATTGGGACACAGAAGACGCTTGATGTCTTCTGAAAAAAACCCAAAAAAATCTTGCAATATGTCTGGTGACATATTTCAGTTTTGTGTATTCATGGCATGATAATATTAGAACAGATATGCTTCTCTGTATCATCAGTCTGATCCACCTTAGTTTGTGAATAAAGAGGTGTATATTTGTTTTAAAGAAAAATGTAGAAATTATTACATAACTGTCTTCTCCTTGTCTACACTTAAACCTTGAAAGGAAGGATGATTCAGAGCCTTGAGACATGAGGTTTTCATAGTATTTATATACATTATTGTCTTAGTTTATTTCTGCATAGATTTCCTTGATATTTATATAATACCTTTAAAATCTGAATAAATTCTCAGTCATGTCAAACTTTTGTTGGAATGAGTTTAATCATGCTGCTATATGAACTTATTTCTACTTTGAATTTCCTATTTTGAAGCATTTCTTACTATTGTGTATAGGATAAAAACGATTTCAATACGTATTCTCCAGCTTATATGTCTTTCTTTCAGTGCAAACCATTTCACAAACTTCTTTCTGTCTTTTCCACAGATGAAATATCAATAGCTAGGAAGAGCTGGAGAGTGAAAGAGCAGAATGGGGAAAAGAAAGCAACAATCTGATCTTAAGCTATTTCTTAAGGAAATCACAGCTCAATAAAACTATAAGCTTTCACAACCAGAGCTGTCCCAGCCATCAACCAAGTGCCATGCTCTCTCACTTTTTCCTCCTGGCTCTCCTAGGGGCATGGGGAAATGAATAAGACTTGTGGGTTGAAATAAGAACAACTGAATAAGTGAAACAAAATAAAATATATCCTTAGTACTACTATACTACCATTAATTTCAGTGGATAGAGACTAGCAAGGAGAGACAGGAAGAGAGGGAGGATTAAAACCCAAGAAAGGCAAACGATGCTCAACACCTGCTGAAGAACACCCAGTCTGTCCTGGAGCAGCAATCACACACATACATATGTCTCATATACTGGGCATGATATCATGTGGCATGGAATTTCCCTTTATCCAGTTTGGTTGAGCTGTCTCAGCTGTGGTCTGTCCTGGCTCCTTGTGCAGCTCCTCAATGGCAGAGCATTGGAAACTGAAAAGTGTGTAGGGTTCTTGACGTAGGATAAGCATTTCTCAGCAACAGCCAAAGTATTAATGTGTTGTCAACATTATTTTCATAATACAGTTAAAAAAGCAGCACTTTGCCAGCTGCTAGGAAGAAAATTATCCCAGTGAAAAACAGGTTTTATGTAAGAGGAATAGTTGGGGAAAGCAGCTGCATTCCATCTGCCCTGAAATTTCAAAGTCTCTTACAAGTACTTTCTCATCTGCCCAACTCATGGGATACAGCGCAAAATAACAGAGATAAGTAGAATGCAGAAGTGGAACCCTCTCATCCCATGGTCTCTTCTTCCTCCTAATCACCCTGCCCAAGGTAACAGTGGCTAACAAATTAGTGATTGCAGTCAGAACCACACCCATAGTCCTTCACTGACAGTACCTGAAATTACCATAATCAATGAAATAGAAGTTATCCTACCCTCTATTCCTCCAATAGTGCTGTGATAGACATCACTCTTCTTCTGTAAAGCTATTCGTGGTATATTGTGCCCTGTACATACAACAAGTGGCTCCACTGCCCCTGTCTCTGTCCCACTTCGTGTAAGTCTGGGAAATTAATAAGGAAAAAATAATGAAAAAGCATTTGTCAGTCACACAAATCTGCAATATGTTTAGTACTACGTTTGGTTTATACCATAGTCAGTCACATGCTGTTCTCTATGCTTTTTGGGGTTTTTTTAAATTTTATTTTTCTCTTATTATAAAAAGGTTTTTACTTTAATTGTTAAATTATTACTTGAGGCATCCCACTGTAAAAGTGGAAGGGGATACATAGGTGCATAGACACTTGTAGTGTAGAAGAAACAGAAAGGGTCACAGGGTCTGCAAAAACTTACGGAGTTTTATTAGTAAATTAAACATCTGACATGAAAATTGAGGTAAGATTATCTTTTCTTATAGTATAAACACACAGCAATGGTTTTTGAAGAAAGATGAAAGAGGGTGGAAGAGAAGGGAGAGACATTAGCAAGAGGGATAGGGGAAGAGGAAGAAAGGGAAGATCAAGAGATGTTGATCCAGGTGATGTGGATTCCAGGGTCCTGGGATGGATGTCCAGGCTTCATGGGGGTACCCAGGAGATAAATTTCTCATTATGCAAATTAACTACCACACACAATGAATTCTTGTAGACCTTTTGGGAAATGAGTTGGAGGCTTCAGGGGTTGTGACCTGCCCTCTACTTGTTTGCTCCTTCGGCAGACAGTCCATGGTGGCGTTTTGACTCAGTCCTGTGGTTGCATTGCACCATGTTGTGCTTGTCCCCAGGAGCTGGGAAAAGGATGCGAGTCACAGAAAAGTGCTGTTCTGCCTCTGCACTGCCTCCTTCTCTAGCCACATCTTGTTCATTGCCCCAGTGGGCTCTTGCCAACAATCCCAGCTGGCTCCACAGCTATCTGGATATCTGTGTTTGAGGCATACATCTTTTCCTCTTGCCTTGGGGGCATCTACATTGCTCACGGATCACAAAAGAGCTAAGGTTTGCTAACTGTTCAGCAAAAACAATGAAACTCACCAATCAGAGCACTGAATCAAAACTTTTCCATCATGTGATTTAGCTATCACTACTATAAAGAGCTTCAAATTAGTCATCCATTTACTGAATTTTGTCAAACAATTAGACAAAATGCCATTCTTCATGTCAAAATCATTTCACATAAGCATAGTCCCACTAATAAAAATAGCCTTCTCTAATAGGGTCAAGAATTTGAAAAAGTAAATTAATAAGAAAATTCAAATTGTGGAGGGCACAAATTATTTTAGGAATAAGGAATTTATAAATACTTGAACCCTGTATAGCAATACAAAGGTTAATGTAGCTGAAAATGTTAAACTAGACATTAAAAAATGGAAAAGAGAGAGTATTTTTACAGCATTAATTTCCTGAAGCTGCAACAGAATGGACTGTGTCAAAAGGCTATAACGTAGTTTTCTTTGTTCTATTATGACGGAAATCAAACAGCTAGAGTTTAATCTTCCTCATCCTTACATATATCAAATTGTCTGGAGTCAATGCGATTTCTCTGGGGTAAAGCTAGGAAACAGTAAGTATGATCAAGACATTGATGGTTCAGATAAACTGGCATAGTGGAGCAAAAAGATATTCAAGGAAGGTAAGAAACATTAATTTTGAATTGTAGGAACTTGCATACAAAAATGATGGATCTCATAATTTGAAACCATTTTCTCATCGTAT
The DNA here is from genome assembly GCA_013400215.1 of Cisticola juncidis. Lineage (NCBI taxonomy): Eukaryota > Metazoa > Chordata > Aves > Passeriformes > Cisticolidae > Cisticola > Cisticola juncidis. The sequence goes on from VXBR01008031.1 coordinate 11,059, forward strand.
TTCCTTGCCCCTTCTGTCGTTATTCCCTGGTCTTGTGTTTCTCACTAGATTATTTCTCTTTGGCAGATTTCTATACTCACAGATCAGAATGTCTCCTCTACACTGCACAGACCACTGATGGCCTCTTTCCCTTCCCCACCACATGGGCCCTGGGCAGCAGGGAGCTCACTCTCACCACTGGATGTGCCTGGCCCTGCTGGGAGTCCAGCATCTTTTTGTATCTCCATTACAGACTCTGCTAGCTGCACTGTCAACATGCAGGGACATATTTCTGTCCCCCATACAAAGGACTGATTTTTAAAAATATTTTTTTTTACTTTCTATATTAGACTTACGGCCTAAGCCTGAAAAGGCTTTTTTAGTCATGTAGCCTCAGGAAAATCTCTTTGACTTGCTCTGTATCTAAAGCCAAAGAGCAGTTGTCAGCTGGCTTTTTGTCATCCTCCCATTCTTATTCTCACATTTATTACCAAAGTGTGAGGTTATGTATTGCACATTTTTTCTGATGTGTCTTTGTTTTCCAGATCATCTACATTAATCTAGTCAGTTAGAGCTGGTCAGATGTAGTCAAGGTCTTCTTTGTCAGGGAAGTGCTTTAGGGTATGCTTCACCCCATGACTCTGTGACATTTTAATTGGACCTTATGTCCAGAGATGAATTTGTTTTTGAAACCTACTGAAAAAAAGAAGTACATAAATGCATGTCTTTTGCTATTTATACATATAATTTACCCAGAATTCTTTTTCCTAATATTTTCTCTATTCCATTCTTCAAAAAGTACTTAAAACTGGGAAGTTGTATTGTGTTTGTGTCATCTGTTAAGAATTCTCTCAAATATTTTTAGCCTGAATTACGTGGGGTTTATGTGAATAAATATTTAGAGAAGAGTGGTGCAATGTTAAATGTGGATAAACTTTCTCTAAAATTAAGTTTCTATACTTCACTTTCTCTATTTGCCTTAAACACATCTCCCGTCTTATTCTCACAAACACCCCAGCCCCCCATTTTTGAAAATAAAGAATCACATTTTGATTAGGACTTATGGCACCCACTGGTCATGCAGTATGAACAGTGAAAGTACTTCCTATTTCTCATTAATAAGTCTTTACAATCCTATGGTAATTTGAAAATAACAGATGTAAGTATGATGATATTATAAACCACAGCTGGCATTTTAAAAAGGTGTGCTCTTTGTCAAATTTTGTCCATTGTCAAGTATGCATTTTGTGTGCATTGAAAGTTTATTTGCTACAATTATTTCTTGAAATTAAAATATTTTGTAGGATTATAACTTGTATATCTATATAGATTTCTATATGATAGATAAAAAGAGATAATTCTTCTAATATATATATGTGTGTGTATGTGTATAAATATACATTTGAAATTAAATTATAATTAACTGGTAACGTTAAAATAGCTAGCAAGAAAACGCTCTGAGAAGAACTGAAAGACAAAATAAAACAAGTAGTATTTTATTGCAGAAAAATGTCTCAATTCTATATTCTGCGTATTCTGCCTGTTATGTATTATGTCATCCTGAACAGAGAAGAAATCACAGCAGAGTCTACTCTAGTTAGTCTATAAATATAATTATGCCATGGTTTTCTGCACTTAAAGTGAGTAAGTGCTCCAGAGTACATTCATAAATACAGATGGTGCTATATTAAGGAAGGAAAGGGGAAGCAACTGTCAAGAACATGACTTGTTTTCTACAAACAAATCTTAATAACTTAAAATAGACATCAAAGACTCAGTTAATGCAGAGGTTGTCAGCAAGTGGCCTAGTATGATGAGAATAAAATCTGCAGTTAGGTAAATCACTGCATCAAGCACTGGTATTGAAGTCACAGAGAGGATGTGTCTCTTTAACAAATGACAGGTAGGTCCATACATATGTGCTTTGTCTCACTTACTGCACTGATCTTGATTGCAGCAGAGGATTTCCAGCACCAACTCCCAAGTCATGGCAGTGTGACCAGATGATGAGATGGCAAATTCTCAAATGGAACTCGTAAAGAACAGTGGTGTGATCTAAAGAATAAGGTTAGCTTCTGAAAAGATAAAAAATATGCTAATACCATGGGAGCTGAGGAAATCTGTCCTGGAGGAGAGTTTTAGAGTGCCAACAATACTGTTGCTCCTTAAAATTTTTCTAGACAGGTATATTTATACTTACCTAATAAACTTTAAAATATATCATCACTTGTATTCTTTTAGGTTCAGTATATGTAATATTTCTTGGCTTCTGTCAAAATTATTGCCAACTTACATGCAGATCTCCTTCTAAAGGACTTTTGCCATTAGAGGGAGCTGAAAGAAGACTTTGTTTCATCCCTATTATTACAAGGAAGAATAATTGACAAACAACACAGAGAGTGGTGAATCATAACTTTTAATTTTATTCACTTTTAAAGAGGTGAACTTTTAAGGAGGTGTTCACTGAAATTGCTATGAAACTGAATGCCAGAGAATTAAAAAATATGCAATTATATGGAGACTTCTGAAAGTGCCAGAAGCTAACTTCTGCCACTGAAACAATGCAGAAAGATTAATCAATAAAGCGGCTGAATAACTTGTTCATCAGTTTAGAAGAACTGATTGCATCTTATTGGGTCACAGGGTCTTTTGTATGTCCAGGTTCCTCAGGTGGCCTCAAACCTGATCTTCCTCAATGAAAAGGTCGTTATTCCCCCAGTCCCTGCCTTGAAGTTAAAGTACTTAAGAGAGTACAGACTGCCAGGGAAAACAGGCAAAAAGTCTTCCCCATGCTTGTTTTCACTAGTTCTCCTGTCTTAATTATTATGAAGAATACATATTCCTTTACTGAGAAATATATTTACAGAAACACATATTATAAATCTTCACATTTTTTGCCAAATTCCACTCCAACTTATTCTGAGTTTTGCTGATCCCATCCCTACATAATTGCACAGAGTCCCAGTATTTTTCCTTGTCTGTGCATTTTCTTCTTATACTTTATTTTGTCCAGGGGTTCAACCATGCTGGTCTCCTGCCTTCCCTACCTGATTTCTTACATGGGGTAATCAAAGAGTTCCAAAGGTCTTAAAAATTGAACTTAAAATACCTGCCAGCTCTGTTTTGCTCCTTTATCCTTGAGGGCAGTTTCCCAGGGAGGTTCCACCCAGTATGTATTACATACTCAACAGTGTCTTGGTGAAGACGATGATGTTTCTTCATTTTCTAATTGTCAATTTCTTCATGTAAGTTTGTTTGGGTTTTTTTTTTTTTCCTTTCATAACTGCCTTTTTGTTTTTAGAATAGTCTATGTATTTTGCATTTTTCTAACTCAGTGTTACTATTGAATGGAAGAAGGGCAGCTACAGGGATTTCTGAACTGTCTGTGATGGCAAACTCTAGTTTTAAAAGACTTGCTTTGGGTCTAAGAATTTCCAAAGGCTCCTAAGTGTAAGAGGTCTTTCAGAGCTGCAGAGTAGGTGTTCAGTTTGCTCACATCTTACTGGTGAAACATCTTCTATGGAAGTGGTAAATATGGATAAAATTCATCTTTAGGTAATTAAAAAAGCAAGGACTTGAGCTTCCTATGAATGTATTTGAAAACAAAACACAACAAAACACCAAAATACATATATTAATAATAATGTTTATAAGAATAATAATTGCAGTTACAGAGGCAAAGAGAGTAACTGAACCCAAGAGGAACAAGTGGTGCATAATACAACTGCTCACCAACCAACCAATTCCCAGATCATTCCCCAGCAGCAGTCACCCCTCCCAGTCGACTCCCCCAGTTTATTTGCTGAGCATGACATTCTGTGGTATTGAATATCACTTTGGTCAGTTCATGTCTCCTCTACTGACCATGGTCCCTCCCACCTTTATGTGCAATTCCTCACTGGCAGAGCAAGGCAAACTGAAAAGTCCTTGATTTAGGACAAGCACTCTCTAGGAACAGACAAAATATCAGTTTCTCATATTGTTCTCATATTAAATACTCAAACCCCTAGCACTGTGCCAGCTACTAAGCAGAAAATTAATTCTATCCCAGCTGAAATAAGGACAGGCAATTTTCCTGACCTGGGTGCAGCACGTTGGTGCAGCACATTGCACTCAGTCATGTTGGACTTCCAGCTCCTCAAGGGTGAGACAGGTCATTCAAAGACCACTTCTCTGGCTGCTTCTTCATGAGTGTATTCTCCAAATAACCATGGCTAAGCTATTATACATCTTTTATTTAGAGATACTTTGTAGACGACACAGAATACATACAGAAAAATGTTCACTTTTCCCTGAGAAGTTTAACTTTTTGGGGAAGTGGCAGGAATATTCTTATAGTGAAAGCAGCATAGACTGATATTGTTATTATTATTTTAGCTAGAATAATTATTATTTGTAATTTCACAAAGGAATTTGGATTTAGAAGATAAATAAGAAGAATTTAGAGCTGAATAAGTTTGAAATGTTTCTCCAAGCCATTCTTGACCTTTTCCTGTTTACTGATGTGTAAAGGATGAAGACTTCTGTTATTAGAATCGATTTCAGTACATATCTTAGCTCAAATATCAACTATATTCTTTTGGTTCTGGAATTTATAGCCTGTGTCACCATATTTTCTTCTAATAACTTCTTCAATAAATGTGAAGTTACGAAATATCGTATCTGAACTAGGTAGTGAACTGTTCAGATTCTACTTCAGCTTTTATCAGCCAGCTTAAATAGAGGGTTGCAGTGGGCTTCCACATAGCATTAGACTAATGAGCTGTATTTTTCTTTGAAACAGAGGAAAAACAATTGTACTCTAGGAAACAGTTACCTAAATCTCAAGTGGAAGAAGAAAATGCATCAGTGTGTGTTACTGTATTTAGCATAATATGCAGTGTTTTCAAGACAGGATTTATTTTCTATTTATGCATATATCCATGCTTGCTTCTGTCTCTAGGAGCATACAAAAAACTATTAAAAGTAATTTCACTGTTTTTAAATATATCTAAAATACAAACCATATAACTTTGTATTCATGAAAATGCATATCTATATTCTCGTATATACACAGATGCCCTTAACTTTACACATGGGTATATATTTTAAATATAAATGCATTTAATATATATACATTATATTCATAGGTTCCATTACAGAAAACTGAATGAGCTCCTTAAAAACTCATGCTTCTCTCTGAACAGTGCTATTGTCCTGGAATGCCCTTGAAAATAGATCAAAAGATTTTCCATGTAAGACATGAAGTAAGAGATAAAAGGATATTCAAAAGAAAATCCAAACCGTTTGGCGGGGGGGGGGGGGGGGGGGGGGTGGAATA
>VXBR01008031.1:19181-37137 GCA_013400215.1 Cisticola juncidis
TTTTTTTTTTTTTTTTTTTGGTGAGGTAAGAACAGGCAATGCTGAATTTGTGTAATTTTTAATTCATTAGTTGTGTTTCGGTATTAGAAATGTGTGAATTACCAACAATTTCTACATATGCTTTATTTGAATATAAGATGTTCTGTCCAGAGCAGATTAGTCAAGGATTTAATAATACTGAATAAGATTTTTTGTCATGTAAAAAGGGGGGATTTCCCCAACTCTCAGTGTGGGAGATTTCCTCAAGCCTTAGTGCCGATTTGTCTGTCAGTGTCCCAGGAGAGCTGTCCCCAGCCAGTCTGTCAGTGTCCCATTAGGGGGGCCCTCCCTGAGCAGTCCTGCTGCATTGGATGGTGATTTGACTGACATCTTCAGGGACACACCAACAGCATAAAGGACACCCTTCAGCAGGTCTTCCTTCTTTATGAGCCTTCAGCAGGTCTTCCTGCTTATTCCACTTCATTCAAGTATGTTACTCCTGGCCAACACCCATGAAGGGCTCACACCAGCAGTTTAAAGAATGACTCTATTATTATAAGATTGTGACACGTACTTAAGGATAGCTCTTTCTTCAGACATTCATTTAGCTGATGTTCCATTGCGAAGCAAACTTGTTTCCTTCATGAACCTGGTTAGATTTTTTTTAACAGGCAAACAAAATCTCTGACATAATAATGTTGTCTTCTTGAGCAACATGCTGTAACTCCCTTGACAGAGTGCCTGGTGGCACCATACAATGCCAGAAGCTCATTACATTCCTACAGTCATTGCAGTGGCAAGAACAGAGTTTGTTAACAGCAAGTACTGAAAGCACTTCTAGTGGGAAGGAGTGATTCTGTTTGAGAGGCATGAAAAGCAGTTTTGTGCAAGGAAAGAACAGAATTTGGACTGGAATCCCGATCGGATCCATGGGAATGCAGTGCTCTCAAGGCAATACAGTGCTTCCTACCAAATTGTTCAGAAGTATTTGGTGGGGTCAATTCATGAAATCTAGCAGCAGTGTGACATATTGACAGGTTGTGCCCTCTAGGGAGGGCATATGATAAGTATGTAGAGAAAACACACTTCAGAATGAAAACAGAGAGTCACAGAAGAATGCTTCAATGGATTATTTGTATGCTTTAATGCATGGTTAAGACTGTGGCTGAATAACGATCTTTACAAATGTATCCATAAAGAGAAGCTGAGTATAGCTGAGTTTATGAATAGGAAAAACGCCTTGGCACTACTGTAATATGGGTGGTCCACTCAAAAAAAGGAAGAAAATTATTAATACTCACTTCCCTTTCACAAAAGCAAAATCAATCCCCTCACATGTTCTCATATTTAGAGTCCAATGTCATACAGTTTTTCAGCTGATACTTTATGCTAATTTAGTGCATTGAGAAATTACTGTTGTGTTAGGAGATGGAGGAAAATGAAGTTTACCCTTTTGCTTTACTGTACAATCTGTCTTACATGGGCCACAGAACTCAAACAAAGGAAAATTATTTTCACTTATATTACCAGACTTTATGACGCTCTGAACATCTTTGCAAAATCCCAGCATTTTTACATTGTCTTTACAATGTGGCTTCTTGATATTTCTATTTTCACACAGTTCTGAAAGTTTTCTCAGTGTTGTTAAACATAAATTAATAGCTCATAGTAGAGCAATCCAAATAAGGGAGAGCACAGTCTAAATTGTGTAAGGTTAAATGGAGTCTACATATAAAAAATAATTGGTTATCTCCTATAGAAGCTTTGAATATCTCATATAGTGAGTTCTAATAGAAAGTTAAAGTCTTGACAGGCAAAAACTGAACAAGATCCAAATATCTGGATTACTTTGTGTCTTTGTTATGACCTCAAACACAAGGGATAGACAACTTTATCCCTTTTGCAATGGGTTGATTAGCTGTTTGACTTTTTTCCTTTTTTTTTTCTTCCAAGGGATTGACTAAAGAAAATAATTTATTTGTTTCCACGTATGAAGTTTACTTTTGTGCACAGAAACAGTTAAAAAGACAAATTTATATTAAACCTTTCAATTTGGGCTAATGTAAGACATCAACAGTGTTGACAGTACATAAGTTGGGTTCCTGTATTAGTAGGAATTCCTGTACTCTTGAATTGAAGACCAACCTGAGAATAAATCCTAACAGGGAGAGCCAGAGAATTTGTTTTAGATAAGCTTGGGATTTATATCTTTTGTTGTTTACCTATTTAATATAGCCTGTATTGTATAGCTGTCTCTATAAAAGATACTCAGTGACTCATAAATTTCCTTCAGGGAATCTTTGCCCTCATCCTCTTCAAAGATATATCTGTCTGTGCAGAACAGTAAATCCCCTTGGTGAAATAAATTCTTAAATTTTATGCTTTAGCGTAAGATAACAAAAGTTCTAATTACCCAATCACCTTCTGAAAATATGACATCCTATATTGATTTATTTCACATAAAACATTTGCAAAAGCTGGTTCTTCTTAGATAATTTAAAAAATTATGACAAAGGCAAAAAGGGAACAATTCAAAGCAGGATCTCCTGGGATGTAACCTGGATAATGTAATTTCAGTCTGGTTTCAACTGGAGACATATTCATATTGGCCATTCACATTGGTCTCAATTTTTTTCTTATTTCTCACATTCTAAAAAAGAGCTTATTTTTAATTTATTGCTGTAGCCAATAAGTTGGAAATTTCCGGTAAGAATATTTGCACTTTCGGAATAATAATTAAAGACCTACCCATACTGATAATCAATGCCTAGAGCTGTTTTCATGGAGAGTTTTCTTTTCAAAGAATGGGTCTAATTAGCGGTAGTATATAAAAGAATTGTTTATGAAGATGTTAAAGGAAAACAAACATTAAACAGTTTCTAAAGGTGTTTAGAGAATTTCTTTTTTAATAGTGACTGGAATATGACATTAACTGAATGGCCAAGTAATATTTACACCTTTATTTTTGATTATTCTTCTCTTTCTTGAGAAAGATATGAGTACAAGAGCCAAATGATTATTGCTTCACAGCTTTGTGGTCCTGTCCATCTCCTTTTTTTGGAGCATAGCAGCGTGGCCAAGAGAATATAATATGATTCCAACAGGACAAATGAATATTGCTACAAAGAAAAGGTAAGAGATGAATGAAAGTCCTGTTTCTCTTAAAAGGAAAGGATGTGACCTGAGAGGAAATTTGGTTAGTGATTCTTTTGGTTTGATGCTGCAAAAAGATGACCCAGGCTGGTGTTCCAGACTAAGAAGTCATATTAGAATTAGGATTCCAGGTAGAAAAATACCTCCCAAAATGCTTGTAAAAGCAGTCTTATAGCAAAAAGATAAACTTTAAAACATTGTTTTCATTTCCCCTGTTGTGTCCAGATGGCTGTTCTGATTGGAAAAACCAGATGTTTATCTAGATGGATGAAGCTGTTCTTGATATACAGTCAGTCCATGACAAACCATCCAAGCAACTGTAGCTTTTTTCCTTCATAGGAAACCTATAGTTCACTTTTCCTTTTTTACAACATTCTGGTTAAGGAATGTATTGTCCTCCATAGAACACAATCAGGTGAGCTTTGATGGAGCAGTTTAATAATCCTCAAAATGTCATGATGAGATGTTATCGATACAGAAATGGAAATAAGACCTGAGGGGAAAAAATGAAATGTCCTTTCTGAAATAAAGCTGTGTAGTTGTTTGGTCATTAATATGCAGGCATCCTTACCACTTACAAAGGAAAAAGCCCTTGGCAATTAAATCTTCACACAAGCATTGGAATAACTAAATGAGTAAATAAACAAATAGAAGTATACAGCTTTGGTAACTTTCTATTCAGTGGAGAGAAAACCATACTCTTTCTAAATTGTAATCTACTAAAAAGACCAAATTTAACTTCTACCTACTAAAAATGTTATTAAATTAGATGTGGCATGTATATTGATGTCTGCAAATTTCTTTAGAGGGCATCCTGTAAATGTGAAACACATTTGATGGTCACTTCCAGTGTGGAGTCAGTCCTTTGACTTTGTATATCAGCTGGTGAAAATAGGTGAAAACAACTACAAAATGTAGTGAAGTGTATAGAAAAAGTGTTCAACTAGAAAAAAAGTCACCAACCACCTATTCTGCAGGTGCTAAATTCCCCACAGTTGAAAACAAGTCTAAATGAAGACCACAGTGTTTTCATGCTTATAGAAGAAACATTTATCTCATTGCAGTACAGTAAAAGTCCAAAATATAAAAGCACAAAGAAAACAAATTGATGTAAGTTCAGAAATAGTAATTTTCTGAAGCTTTTCCTCTATGGTATCTGCTGAGGCATGATGGAAGGGCGTGGCTCGTGATCTTCTAAAGGGAGTTCTAAAGTCACGTACTCTTTTTGATAAGCCCAGGATCTTTCCAGCTGCTGGGGCCCAGCCTGGTGCCCAGGGACCCAGCGTCTCTGCCCAGGCTGGAGACTTGGCTGTCACTTCCTTCTCAGTTTCAGTGTATTGAAGCTGAGTACGTATCCCAGCAACAGGGACACAACTACCGACACGCACAGATCCCGACACAGCTTTACCAAGGACACTGACGTGGTTTGTCACACAGACTGCCAGACAAAGCACCACCTTCAGCCACCCCTGTGGACACAGGACAGGCCTCACTTCAGACACAAGTGCAGCCAGCCACCTCCCATCTCTTCCTTGGCTCTTGGAGACAGCAGGCCACGAGTGCAGGCACACATGCACACATGCATGCACTCTCTGCTCTCAGGATGTCACTCGTGATGTCACAAGTACTGTCATGGTCAAGTTTTATGTCTCTGTGTTTGTTCCCCTTGTTTACCACATCCTTCTAAACTGATGAGGTTGTTAGTAAGATAATACTACTGAAAAAATAAACATCTCCACACTCTATCAGTTAATGCATCTAACCAGATTTGTTCTCATCACTAATTCTCTTTCCCTCTCTTGACCAGTTTTGTGCTTCTGTATGGTCTTGCTTATTGTTTTCCCCATTCCTTTCTCAACTGAAAACACCGTTGCCCACCGAATACGCTCAAAGGACCAGCCAGTGTCTTTCTGCACACCCTTAAGGCATACATTAGTAACAGTGTACAAAATTCATCTTATGAAATTATAACTAAAAATCCGAATGCATGTGCTCTCCTGTACAGTAGATACTATGTAGCTTATCCATTCACTCAGAGACCTAGTGGAGAGGAGGCAAGCTATATAAAATTTATGTCATGATTTGTAACTCTCCTAGTTTAAGAAATTTCATTACATTTTTCATAGATGCAAGTATATTAAACAAAAACTACTGCTATTTCAGCACATGCAAAAATTACACATGGAATATATATCAAAATGGAATACATTTGCTATTAGCCCACAACCTTGAGGTACTTCAAATTGGATAATCTGGAGTTTACTCTTGGATTCATCATCAATGAAGCAAATTTAGTAGAAGCCGTATTTCATGAGGCTTCCTTTAGTAAATATTGGGAGAAGAAAAATGTTCAATAAATTGTTTTTATTTCTTGCAATAAAACACTTTCAAGTGGTCTTATTCTTATGGAAAAGGTTTCATTAATAAGAAAGGGAAGAACCAAGGTAGCAGTTTGGCTGATCTTTAATTTAAGAGTGAGGGGATTTTATTAAATCTTTACCTGATTTTACATTAGCTGACATGAGAAGAGGAATTTTTCATGAGGCTTCTTGGTTGTATCAATTTACTAGTATGCGTTTCTTACAAAATAATAGAAATAGAAATTACGTTGATCATCACTTCTTTCTGTGTAACTTTCTACGCTGACAAGAATCCAGTCAAGATATATGTTAATTCTCATTCCTTTTCATGTAGATTCATACATTCCTTTTTTACGCAATATCAAACACAGATATTATTTTCCACCACTATTGAAAAGTAAAAAAGTATTATTAAGTTAGTATCAGATAAAGATATTTGACACAATTGATTGTGCAGTTCGATAAGCCTTACTGTAATGTTATACTATCGCATTTAATCTCCATCCTTCCTTCTTCAAATCAAGTTATCTAAACCATTCCATCATTTCACTGAATAAAATCCTTTACTTCATCCTCCTCAACAATGAAGATTTGATTTATTATCTAAATTTTTCCTAGTTCTGAAATACCACTTCAAAATGTTACTTGCAGTATTTAATGTATGGATGAATTATTGAACTAACAATGAAAATATAACATTTTCTATATTACAGTATGACATTTGTCTCTTTTTTTAATGGTATCAACATCCTGTTCATGCTTTCAATCAATGTTGTTTGCTCAATAGGGATTTTCAATGGCCTATTGTGATGCCTCCATTTTCCCTCTGAAGGATACAATCCCATCATTATGTCTGAATGATTTAACTTCTTAGTGCCAGTGTGCAAAGACTGCTGGCTCCTGGTATTGTAAGTGACCTCTTTCAGTGCAGAGCAATTAATTTATTTGTAAAGCATATTTTATTCAATTTTACTGTTTTTTGAATGGTGGCTCTATGCACCAAAAAGAAATTACAGCATTAATGCTTAGCTGTTCTAATATCTCAGTTTAGAATTGAAAAAAAATAACTATTCGTGTTAGCAGATATTCAGATTTTCTTTGGCATAGCATTACAGTCTTAGAGATGCAATTGTAATTCTGCTCTGATTTAGTTTTCACACCAGGCAAAAGAACAAAATTGAGCCAAATTACTTTTTAACAAATAAAAGTACATAAGGACACACGTATTTTTAATTATGTTATGAATACTTATGCATAATAGATAAGCATGATTCCATTTTATAGTTGGTAATCAATTAATTTCTTGACATACAGGTGAAAGTGAGACAATCCACTGATTAAGGCAGTAACAGGAAATATGTATGTCTTTTTTGACTGTCCTCCTTTACCACTGATGAAATGAAAGGCATTTTATGTTCTTTCTAGCTTAAAAAAGTCTCATCTATTTTTTAAAAATAAATATTAAAGAATCCTTAAAAACCTTTCTGGTTTATGTCAGGGCATTAAAACTGGTATTTGTCTGATATATTAACTTGACAAAAAAGGTGAATAAAACTGTAATGTTTTAAGATTGTCCAACCACTTTCTATCCTTTTGTGCTATTTAAATGCATTAAGGTGTGTTCAATTCAGCTAAAATCAAGAATGAGTGTAAAGCAGTGTAAAAACATTCTTAAAGAATAAGCACTTATGACATCAAAGTAACCTACATGAAAAGCTGTTTTTCATTAGGTATCATGAATCTATTCAGTTACATGTTTGCAATATTTCAAAAAGCTGTACATAAAATTAAATTTATAGAAGATTTATTAATGTTAACATGGTCATTCAGAAAACAATTTCATTTTGTTGATAACAGCATGACTGCTTCGATCAAGTTAGTGAATCTCACTCCAATTAAGCTATATTTGAAACATATAGTTAGACAAAAGCTTTGTTAAATAGCTGTAGGAATAGAGAATCCCATTTAGATGAAGATTCTTCTATAAGCTAAACAAGGAATTTAAATAGATTAGTTTTGATTTGTGCTTTAGGTTTATGTGAGAAAAAAATCCTGTTTAAATGTATCAATACTTAAGAATTTACTGTATTTTATTAAAGTAGATTGGTATCTTTAAAAGATTCTCCATTGGAATTATGATTGATGAAATATTCAGACACAGAAACACAAAATCATCGAGTTTCCAAGAGACCTTCAAGATCAACTAGTCCAACCATCCATTCAGCACCACCATAATCACCCCTAAACCCTATCCCCATGTGCCACATCTGGACATATCTGGAACACTTCCAATAACTCCAAACCTCCCAGGGCAATTTATTGTAATGCCTGACCATTTTTGCAGTGTTGTTTGTTGTTGTTGCTGGTGGTGGTGATTTGGTTTGGTTTTGACTTTTAAAATACCTAATCTAAACCTCCCCTGATGCAATTTAAGGCCATTTACTCTCATTCTTCCACTTAAGACATGGCAGAAGAGACCAACTCTCTGTAACTACCTCCTTTCAGGTATTTGTAGATGGCCTGAGGCCTTCTCCTAGCCCTTCTTTTCCGCACAACTCCAGCCCTGCAACCCCTCCTTGTAAGACATGCTTTGAGACCCTTGACCAGCTCTGTTGCCCTTCTCTGGTCATGCTCCAGCACCTCAGTGTCCTTGTAGTGGGGGGCCCAAAACTGAACACACATTTCAGTGCCACCTCACTGAAATGCCCGTGACATCCAGCAGGACAGTCACTTCCCTAGTCCCGCTGGCCACATTACTCTTGATACAGGCCAGGATGGGATTTGCCTTGGCCACCTGGGAGCACTGCTGGCTCTTGTCCAGTCAGCAGTCAATTAGCACCCCCAAGTCCCTTTAGCTGAGCAGCTCTCAAGCCACTCTTCCCCAAGCCTGTGGTGTCCCCTGCAAACTTACTGAGATCTTGCTGTTTGACGTTTTTGCAGTGGTTTGAACTTACTCATTTAAATCATCAGTAAAGGTGTTAAACAGGATCAGCCCCAGTACTGAGCCCTGTGGAACACTGCCTGTGACTGGCTGCTGGTGGGATTCAGTTCCATTCACCACCACTCCCTGGGTTCAGCCAGACAGACAGGTTTCCATGCAGCAAAGGGGGCACCCAGCTGAGCATGAGCAGCCAGTTACTCCATAAGAATCCTATGGGATGCAGTTGTCAGACTGTTCACTGAAGTCTGGACAGACACCATCCATAGCCTTTCCCTCGTGTCATATTCTTCACCTAATGAGGAAAGTTACCATCTCTCGTAGCCTGAGATATCTACCTGTTCCTAACTGCCTCAGCATGTGGAATGCTGAGAAAAAAATGGCCTTACAATGCCTCATTCCATTCTCTTGATGGAAAAAATTGTCCTAAACCAGCTTCTAAAATTTACTTTTTTTTTGAAATTCAGAAAAAAAACCCCTAAATACATGTTATATATTAATTTTTCTCTTTATATGAGCAAAATTGAAAATCTAAATTAAAAAAAAACTATATCTTTCTCTGCCCAACCCAGGTGTCTCAGAATCCTTTTCAATTTTTTTTCTTTTTCTCCTAGTTTTATTTAAATAAACAAATAAATAAATAAATTTAAAATATCCACAGCCTCTGTTTCCTGAATTTGAACAGTTTCAGGCCATTGTCTATACAGAACCTATAAAGACCTAAATACCTACAGACAAATTCAAACTTGTTCCATCCGACTGATGATGTCTGGCCATCTTTTGTCACTCCAAGATGTAAATGATACTGGCAATTCTCACAAAATTAACACAAGAGAACACATCTTTTGCTGCAACTTTTAAGACAAATTGTCCCAGTTTTTATATACATACTATAAGTGTAGTTGGTTGTGCTTCCAGTACAGCCTTCAGTCTTCAGCACCATCTGTGCTGTGACTTACCAGTCTGGTTTGTGCTTTTAGCCTGTCAGTCGAAGAGGAGAGGAGGGGTAGTGCATAAAGAACAGTCTGAGGTCTTAGACGTAATTAACGTGTTGGGTATCAAAGCCTGGAAGCCTAGTGAAGACTGTGCTTACACATTTAACTTTCTTCCAAGATAGAAGTATCTTCTTTGGAGAAATACTGTGATTAAAAAGAATTTTCATGAACAGTTGCTGTCTCTGTGAGATTCTTGGTCACAGATTGGACTGTGGCAAAGCAGCAGAAGTACCCAGATTTCAGTGCTATGTTGTCAGACTTGATGTATTTACCATTATGGCAGGTCTGGAACAGGACTGCTATTTCTTTAATGCAGCTAGGAATGACATTATCATACATACTAAAGTAAGCTATTTTCCCTCAAAATGACCTTGTGTGAATACAATACTGGAAAACATCTACTTTTTAATAGCACTGCTGTTTTATTGCACTATGGATGAGCAAAAGACCATGTGGGAGATGGCAAAATGAACAGAACAAATATGCCAAGTATTGAACTTGTCTCTGTAGCAAAACGATAACAAATTATTTGAGATATTTAAAGGTACACAGACTGAGGATTGTCTCATGTCAGGTAGGAAACTGGCATTTGGTAGAGAGATAGGATAAAAGTGCTAAAGATCAATTTCATTTTTTAGTTTTAAGACTGGATATGAGTATCTTTCAAGACACAAATATACAACATTCAAAAATACATTAAAAACAAAAAAAACCCCCAAAGACCCCTGAGCAAAACAAAGATCAAATTTCAGCGTTATGTTAAGTGTATAGGTATTTAGCAGAAAATAACCCCCCTTTGATTCCAGATGATCCTCTAAGAAGAGAGAGGCTGGGTGGGGCTGACGTTAATGTTTGATTATAGCAAATGAAGCACTCCAAGTCTGGTGAGTTCAAACCAGCCCAGTACTGTGGGCCTGCTTGTATTCAGTGAGGACTTACATGATTCACAAACAGTAGACTGTTGAAGCAACAGAAAAGCAGGTTCAGGATTGCCCATGAAAAATGCATTAACTGCAGAGTATTAGTATGTATTAGTATGTGCTGTGACAGAAAGTATAGTAAGAGTGATATAGTAACAAGATAGATAGATAAACAAATGGATAAATAGATAAATAGATATTCATGTATGTAAATATATAAATAAATTAATATTCCCAAATATTTTCCAACACAGTTGGGAGTGCAAAGCTCACCTAAAGGCAACCCTTCAGGAAAAGAGAAGAGGCACAGTCCACTGATTGTTCACAGAAGGCAGAGGTGTTCTCCTCCAGCTTTTTCTGAAACCTCTCTTTTGTGTTATAAATATTAGCTGATCCAAGGAACAATCACAAATTGGTGGGGCTTGGTAACTTTGGTCATACATGCATTATAGGTCCCACGTTCTCCTTCCTTTTTATCCCAAAGGGTGTGTACATTACACATCAATGGGTGTGTAATTTATTATATTAATTGGGCTTAATGAGGGTCTCAGTCAGAATTTGTAATCGACAAAAGAGGTAAAATAAACACTTTGGTCCTTCTCCTAGTACTGAGAAGGCAGTAAAGGCTCTCTGTCCTTCATCAGTGGGTCTTTGTACACATCCTTACCTCCTTAACAAAGCGGATTTATAAGGCTTCATTTTCAGGGTGAAGGGAGTGGGGCTGTTGGCTGGTACAGAGGTGCAGTGTTCTTCTGGGGCTCCTATCTAAGAGTAGGAGAAACTGCTTTTAAAAAGTTTTTCTTCAGAGAATCTAAAAACTTTGACAGTTTCACTGTATGTGTCTGAAATAAAATGGGAGATGAAACCTTCCAACAGTGAATATAGAAGTTTTTTGAGCCATTTATTTGTGAAGATAGGTATAAGCCAGTTTGTAATTGATAAATATTGTACCTTTTATTATGTTTTTTACAAGTACAATCCTTGTGGTTTTGCTTAACGGCTGTCTGATTTTAGTCTGGTTCCCACAATGGTGGGAGAACAGATTGGACTGGAATCGTCCTTGCCATCACAAGATTGAAACCTACTAACTCATGTTCCCTGTTGTTTTAGTTTTCAAAAGTACAAGTGAAGAAGAGTCACATCTTGGTTTTTGTCTAGTGGTTAGAGACCAAGGAGAAGGAAGATTTTTCTGAAATTCTCACTCACTGAGGATTATGGGCAATGCATGTATTTCTTTTGTGAATCCTGCAGTCAAGATGTTTTCATCCAAAGGTGTACTTTTGTTCCTCTGCTAAGCATAAACTTTCAGAGACAAACTCCACAAGGAAGAGAGGTGTTTCTTCATACTGCTGTCACTGGTCTTCTATAAGGTTATATCTGTTATTTATTGACGTGGTTTCACTCAATGTGTAAAAGTTGTGCAAACCTCACAAAACTCAAAAACAATTCCATAAAATAGACATTTTCTCCACACAAAACAGAGGGTCCTTTTTTAAGGATCTCTTAATCTCTGGATCTCTTTCCAGACAACTGGCCTGTTTTCTAGATAGGAAGCCTCTAAGATCATAGGTAAAATGAAAATATTTTTCACTTTCTTTCCTATGGTTGTGTGAAATTGAGCTTTGTTTTAGATGATACATATATATAAGTATTCTTCCCAATTTTGCACACTTGATTTTCAAAATCCTCAAAATAATAGAAATTTGGTTTTCAGCTTCTGGATCTGAAATAAGAGAGGAAAAAAGGTGGGGATTTTTGAGTATTTTTCAACATTTACATTCTTGGTGCATCTTACAATGCAGTAGAAATTCAAGAATAATTCCATGATCTCCATGCTTTTGAAATAGAATGTACTTATTCAAGATTTGATCCTGTACTTTTGGAGAGCATCTATCTTATCTGAATCTGAAGAGGTTAGATTTGCTGTGAAGACTGAATAATTCATCTATTTCATGGATCATTGAAAACCAATTAAGTTGATTATTCAGATTATTTTAGAATACTTTACACTTTTTTTCGCTAATACTTCTTTAACTAAAAAGTTGTAAATAGCTTCCATTAAGAAATGAGCATGTGGCATTATTTGAAGGGAAAACTCAAAAAGGTAACCATAAAGATTTTTTTTAAAACCAAATGAGATTCTATATAATTTTTAAAGTATAAAAATATGAAAGACTATGGATGAAGGAGTTGTTTGTCATGGACAGATAGAAGAAATCATATTGGAGAACATGCAACAAAAATAATTATTAGCAGATGATTTTTTCCCCTGAATATCACCATCAAAGCAATCTGTTGTTTTTTTAGAAAAAACATGTACAGATGGAAGAAGTCACATGGAACATCTATTTTCTAAGCCCCCACTCGAAAAATAACAAGGCTGTACCACGAAAATAAGTCACTAAAATTCCAAAATAGTAGTGAGAGGATAAAAGGGCTAATGAGGAATAGACAACTACATGAAAATCAAAGGTCACAAAAAAACATTCCTAAGAAAATCACTTACTATTCTGTGCATTTCACTGAATATGAAAGCACTACCATCTAGTACACCTAACTGCAACAGAGCAAAAGCAGCAGAATTAGATCAAGGGAAACTTGCTGAAGTTGGAGATACCATGCCTTGGCACTACCCCACCACAATGCCGGGCATGTGAGGGGCATTCAGCTCTAAATGGGTCTCATTTGGGTCTAAAGTCAACTCTTCTTCCTTATCTGTGCTTGATCCTCAAGTACCTCCATCTGCTCTTTCCAGATTCAGTCCTCACTCAGGGTTGTAATTAAGGCTATTTCACTTTGTGCTTTAACTTCTTGGTCTGCTCAGTCATTTCTGGAAACATCCTCACTAACAGGTCCATGAAGCCTGTTGATCATCTCCTGTGATAGATTCTCAGCAGCAGTAGTGATTACTTCCTTTTTTCATACTATTCCTTTGTTATTCCAGAAGACATCATCCACACTGATACCATATTGAACCTATCTGAATTTCATCCCAAGGTAGAGGTCTGGGGATTTTTTAGAGTCAATTCTTTTCAAGGTTTATATGTACATTAGTTTAAGGACAACTCTGGACCATGGAGCATGATATACTAAAAAGGCACACTAAAGTCAGTGCACATTCTTCTCCTAAAATCCAAGGGAACATATCCAAGGGGTGAAACAGGTAGTGTTTATGTGATATAGCCCCATGTCTAAATAGGAGTGAAGAACTGGGACTGGGATCTTTAAAGTGTTTGGAGGAACGGGCTCTCTTCTTTTCTTGCTTGTAGCAGACCACCATGCCCCTGCCTTTATTCCTTGTTGTGTTTAATCTTTAAAATATCTTTTTTTTTGCCTGGTCTGACACTTCTCATCTGCTCCTTGTCTGTTGTCCATATTTATCTTGGCGATGAATTTGGATCCCTTGATTTAAAGGAAAGCCAATATATTTTCTTATGGCAGTATTTTCTCTTCCCTAGTTCCATCAGAAATTAGGTCAACCTGTCGCCTTTCTATAAAGTCCTTTAACTTGACCAGTATGAACTATTTGGCAGAGGAAAAATGCCTCCTGGAAGACAACCCACCAGATGCTGACAGTTAGCATTGACAGTGAGGTTTCACCGCTCACAAAAGAAGTCAAAAAATGACTATATTTTCTCTTACAATATATGATGTGTGGTGCTATCTGACTCCAGATCTTGATTGTCCGGACCAGTAGCGGCAGAGATAAGGGGCATTATGCTATGAAGTTTTTCCATTCTCTCAATGTAGTTTCCTGAAATTAGAAAGAATTCATGGGAAATCTGTTGCAAATGAAAACAGAAAAATCTGGCTAGATTATATGCTTCCAAAAATGTCTCAGCAGAGACTCATTGAACTGCAACAAAAAACACTCTGGGGCTCTGTCTCATTGAACCTAATCTATTCTAGGATAACAGGAGCTCTCTTTGTATGAGTCATTAAGAGATGTAGGTCTCTGCAGGAGCCAACAAATGAATATAGAAATTAAGACTAGGAGTGAGGGACAAAAAGGGTCACTAATATTTAGAAAAACAGAGTTAGAAAAAGGGGCCAGATTTGGCAAAGGTAATAGGACAAAAAAGCCACAGGAAAGAATGGGAGGGTGAGGTCATGAATATAATGTGGTGAAATCTGAGAGGTAGCTATCTTGTTGGATAGCTTCTGTATCAATTCTGGAGAACTTTTCCTCATCCAAGTTCAAGACAAGTATTCTTTAGGATTATTTTTTTATTATGATTTTAGAATATCTTTGCATTCTTGTTTCATGTCATCCAATTCTTTTTCCATTGTCTTCACAAAGATCATAAACTTTGTGAGTTGTGTACATTTTTTTACTTCTTGACATTTTTATTTTGCTGTATTTATGCTGCTGTTCATAATTTAATTAATTTGATCTTGTTCATTATCTTGAATCCTAAATAATTTTATGAAGAAACTGTGCCCAAATTTATATTAAATTGAGCTAATAGTCTCCTTTTAAATCCATTCTACGATAAGCTGTATAATTTGTTATAATTAAGCTTTTATCCATAGCTATTCTGAAGTTTATTTCAAGAGCTGTTACACAGGGGTAAGTAGTATCTTTCATCAAGCTGAGCTGGAGACTAACATTCAACTTAACTGTAAAGCCTTAAATATACCTTTTCACTTTTACTTCTGAAATTTCTCACCTGCATGTTTTAAATATTTCTGACACCAGAAATAACCTAAATACCTCAATTTCTTTCTTCAAAGCTACTTGAATTCTCTGGTTTGTACTTCATGGCTACACGTGGCACAACTGTCACTTAAAGAAAAAGGATAAATGAGAACTCTAAGGATCAGTTACCCAATAAAATTCTGGCAATTGTACTCTTTCCAGGCTACACTTATTCATTCTGCCAGGAGAAACTCTCTTTTCCTTTGTACTAAAGTGACTGCTGGGCTTTAAATATTCTGATTCTGAAAGCACAGATCTCAGAAACATTTATCTGTTCATGAATGTTGTCAGATATGTAGAATATAAAATGTTTATATGTTTTACATGGAACAGCAAATGTTTATGGAAGTGTTGCCTTCTGGGGATTTTAGGCAGCTGTTCGTATGAGGGTGTTTTGATCTTCCTTTGGATTTCTAAAGGGTACTAACATTTTGAAAAATTAATGTGTTTTTTTAGTAGTGGTAATTATCATTACCTTTTCTCTCAATAATTTTATATCCATTTGCCACTAAGAGTGTATATCCCTATTATTTGGATACAGAGAAATATGCTTATTGAAATTGGCTTTAAATTTTTAGCACCTGAAATGTCCTTTAAAGGTAATGTTAGAAGAATCGGACAGTTATACTGTAGGAGGAAGAAGCTGATGTTTTAAAGGAAAAATCCAATTACTTATTGGGAAATTATGCAGTACTGTGGGGATATACAAATAATGATATTTCAGTTATCTTAATATTAATGGAGAAGAACAAAATAAAACAAGTACCAATAAAATAAGTAAACAGTGTCCCAGTTGTGCCAGTATTACCCCTTCCCATTGAAAACCTATGGGATCAGTGGGAATAAAAATTGTAATGACTAGCAAATTATGCTCTTCTGTTAAAAAAATCCATTTCTGATACATGATGAATTATATGTCCTTAAGATATCAATAAATACCTTTACTATGTCTAATCTACTCAATAAAAGTTAATTTCTGTCATTTCTCAGAGAAGCAGAATTTAAAATAGAGCTAAATAATGTTAAAATATCTCATACTTAGTAAAAGGTTTATACAGTCAATTTTTTTTTCATACAAGTCAATCTGTAAGAGAATACAAATAATACAGTATGGATTTCTTTGACAGTAAGTGAAAATTTTGTGACTAAAATGACTATGAATAGACCTTTTTCTGACCAAGAACCAAAAACAAGCTACAAAACAATTAAGTTTGTAAAGGGACTTGAGAATTTCTGCTTAAATAAAGAAAAAAAAAATCCAGTACATTTGAGAAGATAACATACTTTAAAATGAGAAAAGGATATATTTATTGTATATTTCAAAACCAGTTTGTATAACTCTGCTTGCTTTTAGATGTCATTCAAGAAGTCACTTGGCATAAATTAACAAGGCATTGGACCTCTGTCAGCTTTCCAGACATGAGGGGTCAGATTGTCACCAGCTTTCTAGACCCAAGAGTTTTTCTGTAGGGAAGGAGGAATTAGGAGGGAAGGTTGTTAAGTTACCTTGGGAGGGTGAGGTTAGTGTCAGGCTTGGGGTTTTTGCTTTTGTTTTCCTTAGCATAGAAAACACCTAGCCATTATCATTTAGGACAGTTAAGAAATTCCTATGAAATACTTTGGAGCAGTAGGCAAGAACTGGCAAATTAGTTCCATCCAAAAATTTTGAAACTGTACATTTTACTGCAACACAATTGCAGTAGGTGGGATCTCATAAGTTATGTAGATTAAGCTCAAAATTTTGGTTTTGGGCAAAGAAACAACCTCTGCATTTGTGTAAAGCCACAGATTTACTGTTTCTATAACTGAAATAGTTTAACTCAAGAATCATTATTAGCTGATACATGCTTGTTATTAAAAAAACATAAGGCAGTTAAAATAATTTAGTCTCTACATCTTTTGCTGATGTTAGTGTTCTATTTTGCTAAAACTGGTGGTTTCATTTGGCTCATGGTGGGAGGCATTGCAGGACCTTCTCCCAAAACTCAAGGAAAGATGGAAGAAGAGACAGAACTTCAGATTGTACAGTGCCACAGGTGGCATGGGGAAATCTTACAGAACTCAGGATTTGTCATGTAATTGTGAGTGGGAGGTTTAAATGAGACTGCTACTGTCAGAACTTCATTTGTTAGTACCTTTCTGTGCACAAGTCCAAGTAGGCATATTAAAAAAAAACCCTTCAGAACTGAATAAAAACTAAGAGTTAGCTGAAACAAATGCCAAATGAAGAAACTTTCATAGGAAAAACCCTTATTAACTTCATGTACACAGGTAGGCTAATGGACAATAGGCTTCCATGGCAGAATATTTTGCTTTGCCACATGAATGGATTAAAACTTTCATGTTCAAAGCAACAATGTTAGAGAGTTGTTATTTGATTCTTGGATTGTTTCGTTTTGTTTTAATTTTTTTCAGTCTGAGATAAGGTCATGGGCCTTGTTTTCATGAGGCAAATGGTACTCTTTGAAAACAATGATAGGTCTCGACAATCTGTTGATCATAAGAAAATGATACTATGGCTTTAAGAGTTAAGAAAAGGGTGGTGGGATATTTTTGTTTTGTTTTGTTTTGTTTTTGAACTAGCATCTGCAAACCTGCATTGTTGTAGGATCTTTGTGATTCTAGCTGCACTGTCCCCTCAAAGTCTTGTTAACATAACTAAAACTACAATTTATTCAGTTCTTCTCAGGTTGGTTCAAAGAAGCTTATTATGTCTTTCCCCTTGGAGCACTAATCCACCCATTCAGTTCATCAGAGATGCAACACTGGAAGGAGGACAATTACACACCACCAAAAATTGCTTAAGTACTTCTGGAAAAGAGGATGTCTTTTGAATTTGTTTAAAATGATATGGATTTATTAGTGTCTCAGAGAATTTCTCAAATATTTATGAAAATCTTTTTTTTTTTTTT
>VXBR01008031.1:39577-65467 GCA_013400215.1 Cisticola juncidis
TTTGTGGTTTCTTTCCTCAGATGAGTTCTGTTTAATATCTGCCTGAATAAGCCTGACTGATGTGGTTTTACTTACAGTTCTAAAATTACACTGGACTAAAATGGACAAGGAATTTAAGTGGTTAGAATAAATACTGTACACTTTACAATGTGTATTGTGGCAAGCAAACAATTTACGTATTAACATAACTCAGCTTCTAGTTCAAGATTTGTTTTTCTCTGTTGTCAGGAAATCCTAATGAAGGAGCAGTAAAAAAAAAATCTTTGCCTAGGAATTTGTGGTGCAGACAAGGCAATGCACAGGACTCCTTTCTATCGGAACCAGGTAATTTATTACTATGGTGCCAAGAAGGGCTAAAGAAATCACAGTGGCTGGGGATGCTTTCCATTATTTCTTCTTTCTATCAGACATCTTCTATTAGATTTAATAGAATCTTCTCCAAGAGCAATTTACCAACCAGAAAATTGTGTTACAATTTAGTAAATGTTGCTCTTCCTCAGTTAATTCATTTTGTAACCTTCTTTATGCATTATTTGAAAGATCTTAATCACATTTGCATGAATCTTAGAAGGGTGAATAAGAGAAATTTTTTTTTTTTCTTTATTCCTATCTTTCACTGAAGCCAAATCACTAGCAAGATAGAACTCTGTGTAGAAACTGCTATTTAACACTGGTGTGGTTTTTTATTCAGTGATTAATGTTGCTCTATATTTTTCCCAGCTGGCTTTTACACCAACATACAGAATCTGTAATTTTGGCACTGTCCTACATGTCCCCTACAATAAACAATCACCCACCCTGCCTGTCACAGTGGTTCATGATGGAATGAGGTTGGTTACTTCAGAGGCTGAGTATGGCTCATTTAACTCACAATCTCAAGTGGCAACCATGCTGTCAGAAGCATCCTGAAAACTGTTTTTCTGCATGTCTCTTGCTCGAAAAGAAGTTTTCAAATAACAAGCGGAAATGAATTTAAGGAAGCACTGATAAAATAATTTACCTACCCCAAGGGAGAGTTGTCATGCAGTGTCTTTAGCTGTCTCCCATGGTGATCCTTCTCTCAGTCCCCTGGGCAGTCAGTGGTCTAAGAGAAGGTGAGATATGGTAAAGAATTGCCAAAGTCTTTGCCAATTTGCAAGTCAGAATTAATGGAATCCTACTTTCCTTATTCTATGAAGAAAGAGCAGAAGACTGGCACTAAGAAGGTAAAGTCCTAATGGTATCAGCCTCCCGTCTTCCTGCAAAATGCTGAGCATGTGTTCTAGTATGTGCAGCTACACGAATTATTAAATTGAATTGAAAATGTAGGAAAAAATTTACTTCCTCAACCTCTTTATTTACTTGTCATTTAATTTTATATCTTTAATTTGCTTAAAGGGATTAATGAAGTATTTGATTACAGTAGTTTGTGATTCAGCAGCTTTATAAAGCTGGAAGAAATAAATAATTAGCTTCAAGGAACGGGTCATTCTAAAGGCAGGAGCAAGATGTCCATGTAACCTCATCATTATCTGGCACTCATGACTGTTGCAAGAAACTTGCTAACTTGCCAGCAGGCTTGAAGCCCTCCCTTTTGTTGTTTTTAAGTGTGAAGGGACAAGAGAATATATCTGGACCGGAAATAATTTCAGAAAGTTCCCTTATACACATTGTCCTCTGCACTCTGGTGGTCTGCCCAAAGAATCTGTGGACCAGTTAATACAGTTCAGAGCTGGATTAATTCTAAACACTGAACACAATGCTCCTCTGTAACCAAAAGGCTCATTCTTGATCCAACAGAGTCAAGGAAAATGCTCCATGGCAATGGAGATGCTCATTATGGGGAAATGGTCCTGCCTTGTTGGTTGGGAAATCACACCTTCTACAATTAGGCCATGTACTTCTTAAATTATTAATTTTCATTACACAAGTTTGATGTCATAATTTCTACTGCGGGGTTTTTTTAATTGATCAATGCATCTACAGTAGCACTATCTACAGCAATATAATTTTTAAAGTTTTGGTTTTCAAATGTCCTCTACATATTTTGACTGTACACATAGAAGATGAATGTATCTTGAAAGAGATTACAGTAATGTGATTCCACTTGTTTTCCATAATAGTTTCATAAGCATGGTAATAACACCTGTGAGTATAACTAGGTTTTGTCAAGTACTATCATAAATTTTAAGCCTAATACATTCATAGATTTTTGTTTGGTTTGGTTTTAGTTTGTTTATTTGGGGGTTGGGGTGTTTTCTGTGTATGTGTTTTATTTATCAAGAATTATCACCTATTATATCTAAACTAGTGGGGAATCAATGAAGGCTTTATATAATTTTTTATATTAAATCTGCCATATATAAATAATTAGAAATATATTTTCTTTTTTATTTTCAGCTGCCAAAAACTCTAATAAAAACAAAGCAGAACTCCTACTGAAGTGGTTTTGAAGTTATTATAAAATGTAGTGTGGGAAATTAGAATGTAACAGCATTTTGGGGTTGTTTGTCTGGAATTGAGGCATCTAGAAATATTAAGTAGTGCTTTTCATTTAGGCAAAGGGCAAGGACTAATTTGCATTCTTCTATGGCTCTTCCTACGAGCAGATCAACAAAGCAGTGTTGGCTTCAGTCCTGAGGATTCTGGCTGATGGCCTCACTTCCCTGGCTGCATGGAGTGTGACTCATGCATTTGCCAAGTGTATGAGGGATAAAGGGATTCATCCTGCACCCACTGACTTCAGGGGGACAGTATCAAACACAAAGACCCATTGAAACTCAATGGGACTTAGAATCCTAAGTAGGGCTGTACAAGAAACTGATTCTTTGGTTATGCCACTGAATTTTTTAATTAGGAATAAAAGAGGAAAAAGTGGGATGATAGAAACATATCTGTGCTCATTTTTACAGAAATATCAAAGACCAAACAAAGCATTGCATTTTCCCTGAATACAATTCTCATTGTATAAGGGGAAAGAAGAACATTATTTTTAGTAATTTTAAAAGTTTCAAACTTCAAAATATGATAAAAAAAGATAAATGTTTCACTTTGAACATGTCAGTATGAAACCCTCAATTATATTTTTTCTTACTGAATCTGTTAATGAATTGTTTCAGTTTCTCCAGATTTCTTATTTTGGAAATAAATAGTTTACAGAAGAATCTATTGTGAAGCCTTCATAATAAATTCCATTATCAAATTGGGATATTCAGATTTTTTTAGTTATTGAAGATAACTTCATTTGAGATGAGGATTTGACTGTAGTCTCTTCCCTTAGACATTCCTACTCCTGTCACTAGCATTCTACCTTTTTAAAAAGAAGCATGCACAGGCTTTCTTCTTAACTAATACTTCAGGCTGTTAACTGTGCTAATTTGGGATCTCTCTCAGATAAGACAGATCAGTCAATGCAAGAAACAAGGTGAAAAAACCCAGAAGAAGAGAGGTTATTGGGAGACACAGTGACTAGTACTTCTGCTGGATTTTCAAAAGTACATTTTTTGTGATTCAGAGCCATTGAACAGATATTTCAAAGATGTTTAGTTAAATATTCCCATGGGTTACAGTGGGATGTACCTACAGGTATCCACAGTCTGGTCTTCAGATCACAAAAGTCTGCATAGCTTTGTAACTTAAATATGTTTAATATTGTACTCTAGTTGAAGTAAGTGGGGTTTTTTTTCTAGCTTAGAATTCTCTCACTCCCCCTATTCTTGTCTAGGAAAATATCAGGGCTTGTAACTGCTCAATGGACTGGATGGGTTAATTTACAGGAGTAAAGGCTTTTTATGACTTAAAGTCACCTCTGCCACTTTTTGCTTGGTAGCTGCACTCACACATTACCCCCTTGAAAGATGTAGGAAGAGAGAGTTGGTGTCTGGATGCCTTATCACAATCTCCTTGTAAAATTAAAATCAGTCAACTACGAAGTAAAAACTCTAAAAGAAGACAAAACACTGTCAGTCATTTTTTATCCAGATTTAGGTTAGACGTTTGACAAGGCATTTCCCAAGCGATATAAAAAAGATACTGCCAAGTTTATGGACTGACTTAGAACATCCTTATAGACAGTCTCTTTTCAAGCTAAGACTCTGATAAATAGCTCTGATTTCAGAGTGTATCAGATGAAGAGATAAAGTGTTAAGGGACCTGTGGCATATTACTGGTTTTAGAAAATCTTTATTAAAAACAAGGATAAATGCATTATTTAACTCCTTCTTATAACTAATTTCAGAACAGTGTAAGAACAATTATCAAAAAGAAAAAAATCTTTCATACTGTAATCTTCATATGAAATTTTAAAAAGTGAAAGACTACTTACTATGTATGAATTTCTACATAATAACAAATTAACTACTCAAATAATTAAGCAATCTGTTCAAACTTCTCACTCTGATTTTTGAAGTGCTTATAAAATGAAATCGCTCAAACTCAGGAAAGAAATTGATAAATGTGAGATGTTAATTAGGTGAAGACACAGAATTAAAGGAGAATGGGGACACAGGGATTAAAAAAGAATAAATAAATACTTCAGTTGGGAATTAAAAATAATAGACAATAAAAAAAGATAAATCAAATAGCAATGAGCTAACAATATAGAAAATTTATTGTCCCCAAGTTACTTTAAAATATGAGATTTTACCTATTTTAAGGTTGCTGAGATAGCTCTATGACTTGCAATTTATTATAAGATACTGGAAGTACCGGGGATGTTCTGATCTGCTAGGTGGCTCCATATCATCATAGACATCAGGGATGAGACTCAGAGCCAAGCTTTTGAAGCATAAATTTACAGGTGAAATAGCTCCGTAAATGTTATATTCAAAAGCATATGCAATACTATCAGTGAAGGCTGAAAAAGCTCCTCAGGTGACCAGTGATCTTATTTAGGATAATACCCTGGTTCTATAAATTCAGTTCAGTATGTCCTAGACAATAACCTAGATGTGCATTCCACAGTGCTCTGTGGAGCCCAACATTACCAGCATCTACATTTAAGTATCTGAGCCAAGGAGAATTTCCCTCCCTTTTGCCACTTGTTCTCAAAGGATGTTTGCAGTACATACAACACTGTCAAAATTAACCTTGCATAGCTGATCACAGAAATACACAATTGTGTTCTCTTTTCTGAGTATTTCTGCTTAATACATCTTAATGCTTAATATACCTCTGTGCCCAGGAGGCTGGAGTATGTAGGACAAGATATGGTGGAAACATTCATACTTCCAGAGTGAACATGCCACATGGTTGGAAAAGACACTGTCTTTTTCCTGAAATCCTTTTTAGTAAAAGAAAAGGAGGTACAGCTGTTTGCCTACTCCAGAGATGCACATACTCAGCTTTCAAGAGCTTTTTTCTGGGATATGGAGGAAGCACATTCTCCTCTAGTGATGATTTTCACCATGTTTGACTCCAAGACATCCCTGTCATGTTTAGCCAGCACACATGATGCTGTTTCCATTTCCTCCTCTAAAATTCACTTTCCTTCCCTCATGAAGGCTTTATTTTCTTCTTTTTTTTTTTTTTTCACCTTGTTGTTTTTCCAACCTGAGGTTTATGATCCACAATAGTCACATAGCAATTGAGAAGCTTAGCCTGGTTTCTGTGTGAAAAAATATAAATGAAGAGGAACATATTTGTGGAAATGGGGACACAAAGTAAAACAAATCAGTGTAAGACAAGCACAAATAGGTTTTGCCTGAAAATATGTTTTCAAATAGTTTCAGTTTGGCAAAAGTACATTCAAAAAGTCACAGCTCCATCCATTCTAAGGCTCCATTCCCCAAGTTTATAAAAAGAAGTGCTTTAAAACAGTTTGTTATCCTTGCCTACAGTATATCTGAATGCTCATCTCAGCTACACAGCATGTCTCTGAATGTTGGTTGGAAGTTTTATCGAAAACATGGAATGTTGACTCTCTGATGATGAACTCATTCTACCACCTGTCTGCTGAGGGATAAACAATACTGCACAGAAATTAATGTTCCTGCAAGTATGACTAGCCAAATTGAGTGGGAGGGGCTTGCTGGAGTGGAAACAGGTTGGAAAAATTGGCAGTCCTTTCCATAAAATTCTCATTAAATGCCTGATCATCATGAAAAAGTGCATGTATGAATCAGGACAATGTGGGTGGCCTGATTTTGGACATATTTTGGAGATACACAACAGAGTGGTCCCTAAAATAAATGACTGTATGAAAAATTGATGTCTGCTAAATAGACTAGATTTAAAAGTATTAATATGTTAGAAGAAGTTGTATGTTTTCAACTGATTATTTCCCAGCAATATGTTTTTACACAAAGCTTAGAACAAGAATCACTCATAATGTGATTTATTATTAAATTAAAAACAAGCTGCTGTGTTAAGAAATTTACTATGAAATATATATTTCACAGGGGGAAGAAGGCAACTAAAAATACAATATTGTGGTGTTGTGTAAGTATCAACATATCACTGCATATCACTGCATATCACTGCGTATCACTAAATCAATGCGTTTTTAACATTTAATATTTTTTGATTCTTCTGCTGAAAAAATATATTAAAATAATTTTTTGTTTACCTAGGAACAGTAGTAAAGCCCTATTGAATGCTCTTTCTAAAGGAGAAATAGTGTAAATTACAAGATATTGTATTTTTGATATTTATTAGATCTTTTTTAATCAGAAATAATTTTATATTCACAATGCTACATGTTGACTTCAAAACAGCAAACCAAAAAAAAACTATAAAATCCTGTACTTCGAAATTGATTTTTTTAAACTTATCTTTCCACCACAACAAAAAAAATCATTAACTCCGGAATGAGATGAGCAATAAGATGAGGGGTCAGATGTTTATCCATTTAATTCAGAACACTTTCAAAATTTTCAATTTTTTGCAGTCCCTTTCTAAAAAGATTTTATAGAAAGCAATAGCTTGACTGATTTGTATCTTTATTCAGCAGAAGGTACTGTATTTGTTTCAGTGACCTTTCTTCTGTTTTCTTTACCCTGAGAAGCAGTAGTGGTGTTTATATTGCATAATGTTAGTGGCTTGCAGTGTAAACTAGCATGATTCTGTGGCAGAAACCCAACACAAACCTGGATTACTTTTGCAGAACCACATTAATACTTCAACACAGACATCTCCAGAGAGGTAGGTGTTCATGGCCATGTAAGGACAAATTAGGAGAAACTACAGTAACAAGTAAAATGGCAAATGTAATTATGTGCAAGGGAAATGTCAAGGCAAGACATACTACTGATAAGATATATTGTTAATCTTTGAATTCCCAAGGGAATGACACTAAAGTCTCATTGATCAAGCCACGTGATATTCAATTAGACAATGTGTTAGTAAATACAGTATGAGAAATAATGCAGGATGGAATCCCTAGGGAATCTAACAAGATTATTTTTGATTTTATACTTTGTTGTTTCAGAAATGGAACAGTGATTACAAATTATTTGTTTAACAGAATAATAAAACTTTTCTCCTTACAACCTATGAGGCTTCCTTTCTTTTTAAAATTGTTCTTCCTCATGCAAAAAAACAGGAACAGAAATTTCAAGTTTGACAGTATCACTGAGAATGTTCTTTATCTTTGTGTTTCCTTTGCCTACCATTTTTTAATATAAGAAACAGAGGGAGGAAAAACAAGAATATTTTTACTTTCTTCAAAAGCTGAAAAATTGCAATTCCTCCCTTCATTTCTTTTGATTTGAAGAATACAATAGGAAGCAAGAGAGGAAAACTCTTCTAATTTGTAATTTATTCATGATTTTTTAATAATATCTTGTATGGCAGGATAGCTGAAGGGTAATCTCTAAATATATATTAAAATTCTGGAGGTGTTGCTACATAGTTTCACAGAAGCAAGGTCCAAGTCCAGTCTATTTAAATTCAAACCTTTAATTCAGATTATATGGAGTGGTTTGTATTACTGTAAAACAAAGATATAGAGTGAATTTTCAATTCATGGAATAGATTTGTTTTAATGTTAGACAATATATCAGAGAACAAAAGTATCATGAAAAGAAAGGATTTCTGAGACAAATGCATAGATGAGTCTATAATGTTTCTAAAATCCATCAAATGTTTCAGTTACAGACCTGTAAAATCAGTATAGTCCAAAAGTGCTACTTGCTTTTTTACATATTTTATGTTTTCAGTAATACTGACAAGTTGAAGATGAGATATCTGCTTGAGACTATTCAGGCATTATTTTCAGCAAAGAAAATCAACATCACTTGCAGATATCTTAGTCTGATATAAAGAAGGTGGTTTAAGATTGCCTTTAGAGAAAGTTAAGGAGCTGAGAGGCATGGAGATGAAAAAGAGTTTCACATTATCTAAAAGGACTGCTTCTCATCTATCGGTAAATGATGATTTAGGTTGCAAAGACTTTTTTGTCTTGTTCAAATATGAGGAATGATGGGTCATAGGATTAAAAGCATTCATCAGTTGAAAGAATGAAGCTCTTGTTGCTGTTCTCATTTTACCCTCACAACTGATCTGCCCAGCTGCTATTGTCAGGGCATTGCAACAATTTAGAAAATTGCAAAATGCAACAACATGTGAGAAACTTGTAGTTGATAGTATGGCTAATTTGAATTATTTGAGGGGAAGAAAATAGAATGCAGTAGATACAGAAATTCTTTTATTTGTTTCTTTCACAGTTGTCATAACTTTATCTAAGTCCTTTAGTAAGGACAGTGGGCTGTTTGGGGATTAAAAAATTATAGAGTTTATTAACAAGATTAGATTGCATGGCTTTGCTTCGTTACTGACCTTATCTTAAGATACAAGTTTTAATGGTCCAGGAAAACTCAATTCCTTGCTAGAAATTACATCTAATAGATGTCAGACTTGTAGGAGACTCTAGTAGTAACATAAGAAATAGTCACTGTAAATTCATAAGGAAAAAGCACTGGACAAAATTGGAGAACTATAGGTCAAGACACTGCTTTCCCAAATCCTAGCTGCCAGTGAACTTGGCCTTAGTAAAAAGTAGCAGGTAATATCGTGTAGAATTTTTTGTTCAGGTAACTGAAAAACTCTTTGAGAGAAAAAAATGATTGTTGGTTTCCTTTGGGGACTCTAAAACAAGATTTGGAGTGGAAAGAGAGAGATCCTTTATAAGTAATGGACCAAATCTTGAAATATCCTGTACTACATGACTGAGAAAGGTGATAGACACAAACCAAGGGAAATACAATGAAATCCATGTTTTTTCCACTCTTATCACTACTTTGGTGGTTTTTTTTCACTCAGCCATCAGGTGATGTCTGTCCCAAAGTACAGTAGAAATGCCATTATTTAGCACCTACAATAGCTTGATCTGCTTCCTTTTGGGGAAGATGAAGTCTGCATGAAGAAAACTGAAAGAGATTTTTACAGAAACAAACAAATTTTTTCTACCTACTTTTCATGCCCATGCTCCTCTGTATTCTACTACTAATCATATGATCCTGAAGGGAAGACCGGCACAATTCTTTCTCCTTTCAAAAGTCTAAGAAATCTAGGAGGGCTGATGTTTTCAAAACATCTTATATGTTCCAAATGAGAATTAATTCTGATTTGTTTCCAAAGAAAAACTTTTCAGTAGGATGGAAAAGGGGAAATAATAATCTGAAGCTTTGTTTTTTCTCTAAAGATTGAAGCTGCCAGGTTAACCAAGCTAACTTCAACCTTTCTATGATCCTGTGATTCTGTGAAGTAGCAAAGAGTCAAATGGAATAGACTTGTCCCTAAAAAGCAGAGTATGAGTATTTTATTAGAAAGACTCCTCTACTTTGAGGCAGGACTATAAGACTTGAAGACTGTAAGACCTGACACTGAGATGCAGAGAAGGACTGGAGAGCAAACAGAGCAATTACTTCCATCCAGATACAAATATTTATCTCCTTCAACCCTCAAAGCAGTTGGCTTGGAGAATGGATGGTTATTTAGCAGATATCTATAGCTTGATATGATAAAAGCCATGATTTTTTTTTTGTTTTTTGTTTGTTTCCTGCTGTGATTTTATATTCTGCTGGAAACCAATTGAAGTCAAACACCAAGGCAATTTAAGAGCTTGGAGAAGAGATGATGTGTTTTACTCCTGAAACAAACTGATTTTAAAGAGTGAAAAGTCACTGAAAAGTTGCTGAAATAACACTAAAATAACAACTTGGGAAACAACTCCCTTAAGAAAAAAAAACCCAAAAACAGTAGAGGACTTAACCAGATGAAAAGCCTTCTTTACTACATCATGCATGGTGCCAGTTAGGATATAACAGATCAGCCATTTACCAGTGGAAAAAATACCCCAAACCTGCTGCTAATTGAGGAGAAGAAACATGTGGCAAAGTTCTTACATGTCTGGTTAGACTGACTTTGTACCATGAAAGAAGTGGAAGAAAAAAACCTCCTGGTTAAAAGCCATGCATCTTTTCAATTGAGCTTTGTGTTGTTTTATAGATTAATATACACCAGTGAGCTACACATTCCTCACTAAAATTGTTTCTCACTGGTGAAATAGAAGGAAAAACTGCCCTGAGAATTGCAGTACTAGGAGAAGTTGGAAAATTTCTATTATTTGCTTATATTGTTTCAAAGCACAAAATATAAACAACTTTATTTTTCATTAGCAGTCAGAAGTTAAAATAAAATCCAAGAAAAATCATATATAGTAAATACATGGAAGGAAGAATGACTGTGAAAAATCTTCACCCATAAATAGGGAAAGTTCCACTTATTTCAATGGAGTGATTAATTCTATTTCACTATCATAATTAGAAAATCCTGGTACCCTTGCACAAACTGGATGCTCCTTCTGTTCTACATGTATATTAACTGTTATTGTGGCATAAATGTCCATATAAAATCAAACCCACCTTTCAACCTCTTCTGTCACGTAATAAGCAAAAATGAAAATATTGTCTAGTTTATGAGGGCAATTATTTTTTTTAGATATGTCACTAGTATGTAGAAAATAAGTTCTTGTTTTGTCAACTCATTTATTGCAGATTTAAGTAATTTCAGAAAAAAAATCTTACTCACTTTAAAGACAGTATTGAACTCTCAGATTAATACCATGTCATATATAATTTTTCTTCCTTTGTCCATTTATAAATTAATTTTTCAACTAAAATTTGATGCAATACACCAACCACTTTATGTATTTTTTTCTTTATTCTTTTTTGAGTTATATCAAAGCTATTAAAATGCACTTGTCAATAAGTCATGGAATAATGTGAGTTAATATCATGTTATGAGCATTATTCTATTTCCTTGGTACACCATTTTACTGTTTTATTAATGAGCATGATTTGCATGTGATCCACTGGATAAACTGAGCAAATTTCTAGTTCACTTATTTAGGTCTTCTTTATGTGGCTGTATGTCTTTATGCTGTCTCATGTTGTTTAAAAAAATATAGCTCTGATTTTAAAAGTATAAAAAATCAAGGTCACGCTGATTTTATATTTTTCAAAGATAACCAAGTTTTATTGGTTTATTTCTGGAAAAAATATAGTGAAAATTTCAATATGAATACAATTCAATGGAAAATTTCTAGTGTAATAAAAGTTCAGTCATTTTATCGTTTCCCCTTCCCTCATAGGAAATTCTTACAAACAACTACAGGTTATTTATATGTGAAAAGAACCTAAGTGGCAAAATATACACACTGACAGAAGCAGATTGATACTAAAATTTAAAGTTACATTCAATTTACATTTTGTCTAATTTTGTGGTTTCTATAACTTCCCTGACATGTTAGTCACTCCACTTTACTACAAATCAGAAAAAGTGAGAATTATGTAAGTGTACCCAGCAAAGATATTACTTGTATAAATAGGAAATCTTTCTTACAGAAATATGAAATCTTTGACAAATTTCAAAAAGAGAAAAAAAAGAAAAAAGAAAAAAAAAACAAACAAACAAACAAAAAAAAAACCCAAAAAACCTCAAACAGAAGTTTTATTAACAATGGAATATATTATTCTTATGTGTCAGGGAAGAAGTTTAAAGAAATCTAAAGAACTCTTTGAAAAATAACATTTTACCTGAGGCTTAATTTCCTTTTCTGAATGTGGTACTTCTATAGAACTTTATCTAGCAAAGTGCTCTCCAACTGGGTGTTATTTTATCATAATCAACATCCTGCCCAATTTTCATTAACAAATTATGACTCCAACTATTACATGACTCATATGTGAGTACCATTTCTAATGGATTTTTATTATTCTTAGTAAATTTTCTTACTAGTTCTATTAAAAACTTGCCTGACAGGTGTGTTTTAGACAGATGCTACTAAATCCTCCAAATTAATGATAAAGATTACTTAACTATAAATTCCTTACTAGAAATAAGCTAAAGTTTGAATGTATTATGAGTACAACACCAGCTTTTTTTTTTTTTAGCTTCTAACAGAGAGGAAAAAACACAAAAAGCCCCTCCATTAACAAATGCAAAAGCAACTGCTACACATCTGTTTTGTTTTTAAGAAAGCATGAGTATAGTTTTTGATTCACATTTTGGAATTCAGTTGAAATATTGTATTTAGAGGGAAGATATTTTTAGACCAATATGCACATCTATGATTAAAGAACTAGGGAAATTAGGGCTTTGCAAAAGAACACAATATGCTTTTCAGAGCTCTTCCAGGCTTTCTGTCTAAAAGTTATTTGCTCATTTGACCTCATATGAGGAAATATTATAGTGACTGAGTAAACAAAGGGAACTGTTTTCCACAACACTTAATTACTTTCAAGAGTTAATTTTGATGTGAACATTTGCAGTATTTCCAAATAAATTATATCAAATTATGAAGTACATATTTAAATGTAATATAAAAAGGAGAGGGTCGTAATGAAGGTCAGCTATTTTAAAAGTAGTTCAGTTTAAAGAATTATGGCTTTTATCCTCTTTGTGAGCAAATGGAAGAATCTTCTCAAGTACACATTGTGGGCAAGACAAACCTTGACAGACCGACACAAGCATGTGATGTGGCACTGGGGCAAGGGGCCATTTAATAGGCATCTTACAGTAGTGGTGGCAAGACAGTGAACCAGCCAGGACACTCCAGGTGTCCAGACTGCCTCTGGATGTGTCCTTGGGTTTATATCCATGCTTGATCTGACTCACACAAGGCTAGATTAAAATGCATACCTGTATGTGTATGCAGAGAGGAAAAGGAAAAAGGGGTGAGCAAATAAGTACTAGATATATGGAATAGCATAATGGGTGAAAAAATAATTTAAAAAGAAGTGCTGATTTTATTATTCGCAACTGTGTGCTGGAACAGCTGACTTTCAGTAGTACTTAATATAGAATGTATTTTAGTGTTCTACAACTTAGTAAAGGAATGAGACTGTGATGATGACACATTAAATAATTCTGTATGTTTAGAACAACTCTGCGTAGAACACAATACCTTATTTTCTAGAGAAAACAAAATTTCCTTTTACATTGTCTGGTTACAGTCACTCACCTTTTCAGTGGAAAACTGCATTTGTGGACTCACCAGCCTCACCCATATGCCACTAAACCCACATGTTACCAGAAGAAAGAAGAAGAAAGAATTAAAACAGTGTGTATGTGCATGCATTTTGCACAATCTTATTGCATTCGCACCTTATAAAATTTGTGCTTCACCAGCCTCTGCTGACCATTAACATTATAGTTATTACATATATCATCTAGATTCATTTCACAGAGAGGTACAACAAAGAGGTTGTACACCTCTTTGTAACATTTGTAGAACATTTGTACCTAAATGTAAGAGAAAGAATGCGGGAACTTTTTTCAGCCCCATGGTTTATCTGCTGCTGTTCTATTTATTTCTAGTTCTCTGTTATTTTTGTATGTAGTATTTTCTACTAGCTATCTCCATCATGATGTCTCATATGCTGTTTCAT
Organism: Cisticola juncidis; assembly: GCA_013400215.1. Classification (NCBI taxonomy): domain Eukaryota; kingdom Metazoa; phylum Chordata; class Aves; order Passeriformes; family Cisticolidae; genus Cisticola; species Cisticola juncidis. The sequence goes on from VXBR01008031.1 coordinate 53,446, forward strand.
TATTCTGATTTATGATGCATGACTATTATTGTACCCCTGTAAATACAAACTCTCCTTTCATCTATTTTGAGTTTTTATGTCATAGTTCTTTTCTATCTTTACCCCCTGTCCCAACAGCAGTTTCTTTTCCATTGTGAAGTCTCAGCACAAATACTGAGCTGCTTCTGAAATACTTGATGCAGGCTGTCCATGACCTTAGCTTCTATTTTTTATTTCTCTCCCAAAAATTCTCACAGCCACTCAAATTACTCTTGGTGTGCCTTTAAAGATTCAACTCCATGTTCCAATCAGAGCTGGCTATGAATGTGATTTTTTTCACCTTCTGCAACTACATAATTTTGATTTTTTACAGTTACCTGAAAAAAAAAAATTGGACATCTTCATAAGCTACTTGATTTCCATTACTGAAACATAATTCTTTACATAAACTTCCCTGACATTCTCCATTCTCTATTCCATTACTCTTTAATTTATGTTTAGTGTTAGTAGGGTACATCTGTTTAATTTTGTTACTTGATTTAAATTTGCCTTATGTAAATCACACTTTCACCCCTTGTATTCCTAAAATCTTGCATGTAGAGATATATTTATTAAAATGAAATATCAGGTATTTCTCTTAATCAGGATAATTTGATGCTCTACCTTCCTCATTCCCAACAGAATTAAAAACTCAATGCAGCTATATTACTACAGGTTAGTTTTTTGGTTTTTTTTTCCAAGTATCAGTGGAATTTGGGCTTTAATTAACGCAATTTTACTAAGAGTATAAGACATGATAACTCTATGTAGCCAGTTTTACTTTGATTCTTTAGACTGGTGAGGCATTTCATATAAGTATTTTCTTCTGAAGTTTCACACGTATAGGAAATTCTGAGAGCCTTAAATATTTTAATTATTCAGTAGACTATTAAATTCCTAAAAAATTATTTTTCAGTACCTTAAAAATACCATATTCAAAAACGTTTATTTTAATCAATAATAATTTCTATTGTAATCAGCAAGGAGAGTCTAATTTAAAATTTATTCTATTAATTTGTACTCCTGAAGTCCATAGAAAACCTGCCTTTAGACAGCTGGCTATGCAGTATTAGGTGCAGATTTCATTTCTTCTGAAATTAGGGTGCCTTCTATAGATTTGTCCCCCATAAATGTGTAAATATTTTCAGTTGGTTTTGGTTTTTTGTTCAAATAATTTTTTGCTATTTACCTTACGGAATGAAAGAGATATGTTCCTACATGTCTTTAAACTGAAAATTTTGAGAAAACCTCAAAATTTAAGCATTTCAGTACATGTTGAGATATGTACATATCTCTCAATTGATAATAGAGCTGTCATGGAAGTATGGAAATGATGTTGAGTCCCTTTCCCAGTTAAAACAGGGTTCAACTGTAATACCCAAGACTAAAACAATAAAAAGCCCAGCTTTGACACCAAAATCCTTACTATGTCTGGTACAAAAAAGAAACCAGAAACATACCTGTCTGGTTTTTTGCAGAGTGGATTAAACAATCTACTGGCTATGGCTGCAATATGTATTTCAAAGGTATAAGCAGGGAAGAACCATGAAATCACACTGAAATTTCTTATTCACCCTCGCCATATTTTCTAATGAAATTAATTGTGAAAGTGGGTATAATAACACTTCCAAACAAATTATGTTATTCAGTGCATAGATTTCATAGTGCAAAAGGATTAAAATCAAATGGGACATTCAAATGATAAAACTTCTTTCAAATTGTGAAGTTCTTGTTTTGTTTTGTTTTGGCTTCTTTATTTGTTTTTAATATTGTTGGATATGTTCACTCTGAACATCTTCAAGTATTTGGAATTTTAGGTCAGTGTTAGAAGCATATACCATAATACCACGGGTGCATATTCTTCTGCTAAAACACATTCCAAACGATTTCAGGTTTTTAAGTGGACAGAAGTAAATTTCATTGTATTGCTAAATCCTTAAACAACCAGTAGCAGAATTAGTTTTATTATCAAGTGCATGCTTGTTTTATTTAAAAGCGAAAAGAAATATCTTTTCATCAATATATTCTACAAAGTCAATTAGCAGGACCTGTCCTTTCCCTTTTTCATAGTTGTGAGCAGAATTAAAAAATGAGCAAGTCTTTTGTAAATGGTTTTAGAACTTGGCAGTTAGTATGCATTTTGGGACAGAAATCAAAGGCACTGCATCATACACTGAACTCAGACAGCAGGATCAATTAGCCTTGATGCAGTGGGAAAAGCCTGTCATTTTTATTATGCCAGAGACCATACTGCTCAATTGCCAGTCTGGTAAATAGGAGAGGAAGCAGGGCTGATGCCAGGGCTGTGGGGAAGGGTCATGGGATGGTTTGCACCCACAGGTGTCAGTGGTTTGACTGGAGGCACGGGGTGCATTGCTAGATCAAACCTTGCAGTATGTGCCTGCAAAAGGAATCCATCTCACCTGCTCCAAGGTCGCTTGCAAAGCACAGCAAAGTTTAGCTTGTGAGGAGAGTTTAATAAATGGGGATTGGCATGTTTCCTTTAACAGTACATTCCTGAAACAAAAATAGTAATGTGAACACAGCTTGGCAGTTTCGTGTTGTGTCTTTGTCCTGTGCACTCTTTTCTGGACTTTTATTCCCAGCATTATGGATTTTCTGGTTATTTTCCTGGTCTCTGGTTTATACTTTTTCCAAGTTCAGTTGATCCAGTCTCAAACTACATCCTGGCTCCTCCTCAAGTGACCTTGGTTAATGGCCACAATTCTTCTGCAGCTCCTGCCATCCTCATCCTCTTCACTCACCTTTGTCCATTCATGTAACTTTCTTTTACTCACAATTCTGTAACCTGATTTTTTACAGATGAATGGGATTTTTTTTTTTTTTTTTTTCTGAGAAACAACGAATATCTACATTCTGCAACAGATTTTTTGCAGGTGGGAAGTTATTTTCACCAAGTCAGTTTAAATAGACAAGCTATCTTCCCATCTTTCCCTCAGTTGCATTTCTCTCTGGATCTTCAAAGCAAAAGCTTATGTAGATCTATGGAAAAAAAGGTTTTAAAAGGACCAGATAAAAAAATGCCTGTAAAATGCAGTAATACTTTTTTGCATTCTATGAATTGTAAATAATTGAAAATAGCTTTTATAATCTGACACTGAAAACTGGCAGTCAGGAAGCATATAATAGGCATAAATATATATGTCATAAATAGGTCTTCATATATAGATGGATGTAGAAATACTTCCCAAATATCTAAATATGTAGACTTCTAAACTCAAATGTTAGCAGAAGTTCCTGTAAAGGTTATATATTTTCACATCAATCATCTTATTGCTTATTAAAACAATTGAGATGGTATATCTACAAAAAACCTTCTTTCCCCAAATGATGTATCCTACAAATTTGTTTGCTATCGTATTTTCTTAACCTTTCAAGGCTTGCAGTGCTGAAACTGCTCTAGAAACAACTGCTACATTTTTAATGACTTACAGTCAGAATTGCAGATTTGGACAATTGTAATAAGCTATATGCTCAAACACACACCCTCTGAAATAACTTTACTGCCTCTTTCAGGCAATCATTGAGATAAGTGAAAAGTATAAATTTTCCCATTGTTATTACTCTATTTTTAAGGAAAGTGAGATGACAGTAGAACTCCCCAAGTTCAGAGTGCGTAAGCTCCACCATTATCCAAAAGAACATAAACCCAAATAATTCCAGGTGACAAATAAAGCTGAGATCTTGAATTCAAAATGGAGAATTATGGTCAGTTAAGCACAAATGCACATATCTGTGCAAAAGTAAAAAGTGTTTACCTATTCCTCCAGCATTACCCATGCTCTCCAAATTGTTTGTTACGTGCCAGACTCACAAGGGTTTTGGAAATTGATTAAGTGCTTCTATATCACAGTGACCTTACCAACAGGAATTACCTTCATTTCTGTTTTGTGGTTGGTGTTACTTCTCACATGGTATTTAGTGAAAAGACTGCTCTGTTTCTGACTGGTCACCTATTAATACACTCCTGAGTGCCAAAGAGGTTAGCAGACCTGCTCTGCTGAGGTCAGTGCAGTCACTGACATGTTACCACCACCCTGAGGAGATATGTTTGTTTTCAGTCTATTTTAGTCCCTAGTTACACGGCAGCCTTCAAGAAGAAGAAACAGTTCTTCACAGGAAAACTCTTTGTTACACGTAAGATCTGGATGGATGTTTGGCAGCAGGAACTAAAGAGGACCAGGTTCCTCGCAAAAGCCTTGTCTCAGCTGTCCACAGTTCCAACAACTTATATCTTCATTTTCTTTAGCTGTGTGCTGCAGGTCTGAGAGCTCCTAGCAGTTTTTATATGTGCCCTTGGTATACATTACCTCACATCCTAAAAAATCAGCAGGAAAAGGTAATTCCAAACATACTATGTATTGAAGCAGTAATTTATGGAGCTGTTGCAAATGGAATTCCACTTTCTACCTTTGTGCATATACACATGATGATTTATTCTCATGCCTCCACCAGAAATCGCTATTGAGTCTGATTTGGAGGCAGAGTAAAACATCTGCAGTCAGATGAGAGGACTAACGTAATGCTGGGTATTACTTCTCTCACACATACTGGAGCTTTAGTTTTGATAATTAAATTTTTATTTGATTAATTTTTAATCACATCCTTACTGATTTTCTGCTGTCCTGATGGTGCAGAATTTACAGTCTGGGGAGCAGCATAGATAATTTTAATGAATCCATTATAATGGGTGACAAAGAGACTTTCAAGCCTCACGAATCAACTCAGCAGTTTATTGTTGCCAATCTCCAGAAACTCCCTCTTGGACCACTGCTCCTTGAGTGCCTCCATTGCTTTTTTCCCAGTCAACTGAAAACTGAGTAAGGTGCTTGGCTGGCCCTTCCCTGAGTACTGGGGTAAGTTAGCTGAAAATCACTATTCATCTCTTAACTCTTTCTTATTGTCCTTCATCAAAAGAAAAAAAAGGCTAATAATAACTAAACTGCTCACATTTCTTCTTTCTCAGTCCCAGTTCCAGCTTAGGGGGACCTCTAACATATCAGTTGTTGGTGATTTTTGAGGGCTCAAGGGCTGGTGGTTAGTGGAAAAGAGTATATTCCATGGACATTTTGTTCATGGACTCCCACCCAGGAAAATGAAGAAAAAAGTAGATTTGAAGTAAAACCCTCTGTTGGGCCTACATGCAGGGTGGTTATGCAAGCAGGACTTGCACCTTGCTTGTCCTGTCATTCTTCTGTTTTTTTGAGTCTAGCACTTTATCTTATGTCATTCCCTGAGAAATTGTCACATTTCACTTTGCTGTGTTATCTATAATGGCAGCACTGTCTTCTGGTTAAAGTAGGGCATCTTGGGATCTAATTTTATTCTTCTCAATACCCAGATGAGCACTGTAGATAATGTTCTGCATATCTAAATCCATATGGTATTCCATTATGACACAACATCTCTGTTCAAAATTCCATTATAGTCTCATTTTCTGCAATGATTTAATTTGACTAGTCCCTGTAAAAAGGTATCCTTTGAGATAATTTTAATTCTTCTATTGGCCTTTCACATAGAAGAAATCCATCACATTACTTTAAGGTCATTTCATATCACATAGCATCATATTTCTTCCTGTCAAGTTAATTTAGAAACAAATTACATTTGAGTCCTATTTATTTTAAAACACTCTTCCTGTTCCTGCAGTTTCTTTGCTGCTGGTGGTAAACATTTTGAAAGAAGAAACCCCATTAAAAATATTTTTGCAATATCATCTTCATTTCCTGAAATCCTCAAATTCCAGGCCAGTTTCTGAAGTGAGACATCCATTGACTAAAATGTTCAAAGCAGTTATGCAGCTCAGCCTGCAAATTGTTGCCTATGCAAAATAACCACCAGTGCAGGATACTAGCGCATTTTCTCTGAATTTTACCTTGGGTCTTGCTCACCTTTAACATGATGTAATGAAATTTTGGTGCATGAAAATGCTAGTTGTATTTATTTTCCTATGTATGTGAAACAAGTCCCTACCAAGTGGAAGGCAGTATAGCAGGAATTCTTGTCAAACAAAGCTGACTGTGCCAGCTCCCTGTTAGTTTGCACTGATGGTAGAATCAGGAAATGTAATAGCTTAGAAAGGTTTTTATGTTTTGGTGGAACAACAAAATTAGCCATATCTAAACAAGAATTACAAAGAACATAGGGTTTGAGAAATCTTGCTGTGGAATAGAATGACATACTAACTTAATTTACCTTGGATTAAAGATCAATGCAGAAAAGAAACAAATGCCAACAGTGAATAATAACAATAATAAAAGCTGCAGAGTAATAGGAGAGCTGGCTGCAAGCTGGCACGTCCCACCAAGACATTCACCATGTCAAAGCAAAGCTGTTAGGCTGGAACAAAATGCAGTCACGGAGATCGATGCATCTCAAGGATGAGGAATACTGTCATGTAAATACCTCTTCAGGAGAACTTCTTAAGCACTAAAAGCAGCAAGGAAAATGCCAGATGAAAATGCACAGTCATACAGCACAGAATGGAGCAAGTCTGAAGCCAAACTTAAGTGTTGTGACAGAAAAAAAACACACATAAAACATATCTGTATCTCTTGGAAAGTTTCTCATGCAAAAAGAGATACAAGATATGAGGGAACATGAAATGTGTGAGGGCTTTGAGTTAGGTACAGCTAAAAGCAAGATATCAGACATTAAAATCTTGAAAAAAAAGTGTTCTCTAGAAATGCAGAATTTAAAAATAAAACATAGATAAAGCTCTCTTCTGTTTTTGTATTACATCTTTGGCTCTTGGAGAGAAATCAAACTGTGCAGTGTAGTCTAAGTCAAAGCCAATAGATGTCAGTCCTTTGTCTAGCTTTTCCCTTTTATTTAAACTTGGAGCCCTTGGAATGGGACTACTCTGAATCACCCAGATAACCTAGAAGCCCTGATAAAAGGCACTGGATGAAGAGCATTTGATGCTTTCAGCACTTGAGGATTTTTGTGTAGAAGAGAAAACAAAAAGAGGTCATCTATTTCATTCCTCATTTACATATATGGATACTCCAGAAAGTACTGTCTGACAAGGATTTGTTATTTTATGTAGAGAAGGGGTGGAAAATGAAGTTAGGGAAATGTAGGTAATGCAAAAATTTATAAAGTTTCCACTGCAAACAATAGACAATAGAATGTACCTTATTTATTAGAGGTTTATTTTACATTTGAATTGTTGGGCTATTACTGCATATTCATTTTAATTACTACTGTGTCTTAGGGGAGTTGCAGTTCACTTGGTTCACTCCTTCTCTGATTTGGACTTTGTGACTGGATTATGTCTAAGTCATCTCTGAGTGATCTGACTTTTTTTACATGGGTAAAAACTGGATGAAATAATTAGGGTAGTCTACAAAAGACTAAAAAAGCATAACTTCCTTAAAACATAACTTAATTTTTAGAAGACACAGTGAGGACCTTAGTGCCTACTGTGGAACACCAAACAAAATGGTTTGAATCAAACCTTAATCTAAAAGTAAAATATTATTTATTATACTACAGTTCAAACAAGATGTTTAGACATATCCAAACCCCTTCTTTTTTTTTCATTTAATTTTATGAAAGGTTAATATCTTACTTTTCAGGGTATTTGATGTGTTGAGAAGCTTTTAGAATATTATGATAATAAATTTATAATATCATAATTTCTAGTGGGATATAAATCCCAGTTTTTACCAGCTGCTAATGACCTCTGGAGAGATTCAGACTGATGAGGTTTGTGATGCCAAAGAGCTGTAGATGAAAATATGAGACAGTTGACAATAATTAAATAATACAAATGTAAAACCACAAATCTGAGACAAGCACATAATTGTCATGGTATTATTTCATAAGATTTTTATGTGATATTAAATACCATTAAATTGTAATACTCTTAGCAAAGCCAAAATAAGAACACACTAATCTGCATATTTATATTTCAGACAGTAAAGGAATAAAATAACACAGTGTTAAGTTAACATGAACAAAGTTCTGAAGATGTTCTATTTTTCAAATGTGAAACTGATTAGGTGAAAGTACGCTAATTTATTGAGTCCACCCAGAAATTTAAGGGGAACAGTTCACAGAAATGATACAATTGTAACCCCTTTTTGAGTGTATGAATTATCTCAGAGCAAGTTGCGGAATTTTGAAGTGTACCTGTAATTAAACATATTTGCTGAAAAACTCTAAATCTGCAGTTTATTTGCAAAAGCTTTATATACAAGTTCAATATTAAAAGTTCAAGCTGCTTGATTAGGTCAGTAGGCGCATGTTTCTATCTCAGAAGCTTGATTCTTCACATCAAAATTTTGATATGAATAATTCAGACTTTGATTTTTACAAATACTCTTCACTAATATGCCCAAGTCTTCAAATATCATTATTAGTACCTCTATTCAGCAGAGTAGTTACAGAAAGAAAACAATACCCAGTTCAAATTACTAAAGTGTCTACATACCTTTCCAGTGAAAGGAAACCTGGTTGATAAACAAAATCTGACATCATAAAAGAACAAATTATTTACTTACTCAGCCTTTGAACGAAGAATGATATTTACATCCTTGCAAGATATGTAAATACCTTAAATGCATATGGGTAACATATGTTGCTACTCTTACACATTTTTTTCTAAAAAACCCCATTGTCTAAATTTAAAATATAAAAGTAAAGTATATTGACTTGTGGAGCTTGACATATTATATTTATCTGCATGATTTTGATCCCTAATTTGGAAGATACATTTTTTTTGCATTTTTCAGTTGCTAAGCTATACACTAAATGGGAAACTGCTTACCCAAGCTTTTTTTTTTTTTTTGCAGTCCTTCAGAAAATACTAACAAAACAATTAAACCATTACTTCAATGGGAATTGCAGTGCATACAAGTAATATATGGAGCTTATTTTCTTATATCTTCATTGTCTGAGTTGCTTTCCTTTTACTGGCAGGCTTATAGAATGATAAAAGCCATGAAAACTCAATGCTAACTTAAAAGTGCAACCTCTGTTACTTTTTAAACTGAGTATCAAGGCATTGTTTACAGGAGGTAATGAAATGGAGATAGGGCAGAAAACACACCTCTAAAAGATTTTCTACACAAAAGGATGAACACGTAGTTATTTGCACAAAGCATTAGAAAATACCGTGATATTTTATTATTAAAAATGCTGCTGAAAAGTTTATACATATGTGTCCAGCCATATATATCTTCTATCATTACTTAAGGCAAAAAACCAAAAATAATTGCAAAACAATAACAGAAGAAACCATTGAACCCTGTGTGCCTCTTAAGGACAAGAATATAAGCCTGGGAAAGTACTTTTGTTTTTCTTTGACAGTTTCAAAGTATATTTTGATATCATTATTATAGAATTCTATGAAGACCCTATAAATCTGTTCCCTCTACAAATCATACATCAGTCCAGATGTATCAAATTATTAAATCGACTTGATTGTAGTTACTTTTAAAAGCTAAAATCATTCACTTACAGGAACTTTTTTTACCCAAATGTCACAAGCCTGACACAGTACTGTACATATTGCTAGCAGAAGACAATTGGAAGTACTAAACAAATACTGTAATTCACATTACAAACATACCCAACTGATTATGATGCTGAGCATCATTACCTTTTTTTACTTTTTTTTTTTTTTTTTTTTTTTTTTTTTTTTTTTTTTTTTTACCTTTTTTTTGAACCTTTTTAAAGAGTTATGAACTGCTGCATCTCAGCTGAGGCATTACATAGCTGGTGGGAATGGCCTGGTATAAAGTCAGCATTAATACATAATGTGATGGATCAGTGAAAAAAACAAAACAATTTTCCATTTTCTACTAGTTGTACTGTGGGGTTGCTGCTTCATCACATTCCAACCTGAGCTCCCAGGTCAGATTCATAGCACTTTTGCTGCAGATAAAAGTTATATCAGCCACATGTTGCATTTTTATCATGTCATTATCTTTTTATTTCTTTCCTTCAGAATTTGTTTTACAGCCTGCTACAACAAAGAGTTGTGCAGATGAATAGACCTCAGTGAATAACCTTGTCTTTGATTTTATTTGTAGGGGTGACTATTTCAAGGTATTTTATTAGAAAACAAAAAGTGTAGAAAACAAGAAGAGGTACAAGGCATCTTGTGTTAATCATTATGGGACATATGATATCGATGTACTTTAGTTGTGAATTAATAATAGAAAATACATCTGGGATAGTCACGTTCAAGTGCAGACCAATTTGTTCAAAGATCTTTGGTTACTATCTCTTAATGATGGAGTAACTTTCAAAGACAGACTATAAAGCAGTTTTCATCTGCAAAAACTATTTTCTAGCTTTTGACATTCAAATCAGTTGTTTGAATCAAACTGCTACATTACTTCGATGGCTCTGCTTGGCCCCAGTTTTTCTAGTGAAGAAAAGGCAGAAGGGAATAACCAGCTAATTTTTTTGCCTTTTCCTGAGAGTGATTCTCTCTGGGATTTTTAGTTTTGTTCAAATGCAGAGCAGCTGAGGATTTCTCTGCTTCTCTCTCCATAATGCTCACTGACTGTGGGATTGTGCAATGAATCAGCAAATAAGAATTTTCTGACAGGTACACTCTCAAGCACAAAACAAGCTACTGGGCTGAGAAGTTCTTTACACACTCATCATTCTGAACAGTTTGAAAAACAGCCAGCAACCAACCCTGCATTTTCCAACTTTCAAATTGTAGTTTTATTTTGTTTAACAATGCTGAGGAGGTGCTTTCTCAGCTGAGATTCCACTGCAACTGCTGGTGAATATAGAGCTAGTTTTCCTTGAAGAAGGCTGACCAAAACTCAGGCTTTCATCGCTTTTGTCAGGGCACAAAACTCTTCCTAATGGATCACAATAACCAAGAACTACAAACTGGACTCCAAATATATATTTTTGGATGTTTCTTGGTTCAGTTCAACAAGCTTAAAATAGTAATACTTTTCTTTTGTATATTTTCTCTTTGTTTTCCAATCCATCGCTGTGTTGGAATTTAACAAAGGCTAACACAAAATTAAATTATAGAAAAAATGTCTCAGAAAAGAACAACAACAATCGCCTATGAATACTTTAACATGCACTAGTGTAACCTGTAAGAGAAAATACGCAGGTCACACAGACAACTGTATCCTCTGCATGACACCATGGCCTCATATAAATGAAACATGTTAGAAAAAACTCATGGTTTTTGTTAACCACTAGTAATTAAGAAGAAGTTCCTCCTTTGGTCTTGGAGGAAACAGAGGTCATATGACTAATGTATATACACATAGGTCACAATCGAATGCACAATCTTTCTAAAAGCTCTTTTCAAACTGAAAACATCAATAAAAGCTGCTTCTTCTTTTGTTTGTTTTTAAACTCACAGCTATGTACATTTTTACAAAGTTTCTTTAAATATAGTTCAGGCCAGCAAGTCATCTCTTTGCACAGAACTATACGTATTTTACTGCATAGTCAGTCCTCCTCTTTTTTTTTTTTTTATTTTTGTTTTTAATAATAAAATTCTATTTTCCCCATCTGAATTACAGCTTCATATGCTGGGTAAAAGCCCATGGTGATGTCTTTGTTTTATCAACGGCCATTCATGGTATGGCACATAAAGAATCTTTTTTATAATTTTATTTATTAAAAAAAAAAAAAACCAAAAAAAAAAACCAAACAAAACAAAACACCTGTACAGTCACTGGCTCTGCGTTCCAGAAGACTCTGCTTTTCTTGTTACACTTAAAACACCATTTTAAATTACTTCTTCTGGCCTCAACTTTCAATCAAAGTGGCTGAGATCTTAAAGCAGTATCGTAACAGCAATGTACACTTTTCACATTTCACAGGGTTTGTGGTTGATCTTTAACATCTGTGAGTTTCTGTGGGAAGGATCAGTAAGAAAATAATGACTGTCCTTCTCTTATACTTATTTTTAGTTTAGATTTTGACAAGGTGTTCAATGGACGGTATATAACTTTTTCCTCTTCTTTTTTTTCTTTTTTTTTTTTTT
>VXBR01008031.1:65531-86786 GCA_013400215.1 Cisticola juncidis
AGATGGGGAAGGGCTGAGCTATACCCTAGTGGTCGAATGTCCATGGGGCAAATTTGTACTGTTTTGTCCTCCACTGAAGGTGTTGAAAGTATGCAAAGGCTGCATTCCTGTTAATGTGTTTGGGATCATGGTTATGGTGTTGGGTGTCATTAGCGGGATGTCGTCTGGGGACCTTCTCAGGGTGAGCGTGTAGTCAGGCGGACAGGTGAGTCTCAGCGTGTCGTGGGCCTGCAGAGATTCACACTCGTGGTCATGTTCCAGCTGCTTCATCTGCAAGGACATGATCTCCTCATTCTGTATGTGTGCGATGTCGTTGGTGGTGTTCCTCTGGGGGCTGGGACGCCTGTGGGTCTCGTGACGCCGCTTGTCCTTCTTGTAGTACAGTGCGGCAAAAGCTAAAATATTGAGGAACAGCAGGGAGGCCCCCACAGCAATGGTGACGCTCAGCTCTGTGGAGTAATCCCTCTTGTTCTCTATCAGAACTGTCGTGTCCTCGGGAGCTGTTTTGTGGGTGTCTTTTGAATGTTTGGGATTGTTGGCAGGGGTCATTGCTGGGCGTTTTGTGGCTGGCCATAATTTACCAGGAGAACGGCGGGTCACATACGGAAAGGAGGTCATGTCGGGAGGGGGGACTTTAGTTGTTGTGGAGACATACTGGAATATTTCATTCAGGTTGTGAAGGTGAGGTACCAGCTCCAACCAGAAGGCCACCTTTGTTGCTCGGTAGTGATCCCGAACTCGGGGTTTCAGGCCGATATGTAAATAAAGTTGGTCTTTAGGATTGTATTTGGACCAGGCCACTTCTTCAAAGCGGTTGGGTTTTGTGTGGATGAACTTTGTGTCCTGTGGAACTGGCTGGTTTGGATCTCTAAAAAAAAAAAAACAAAAAAAAACAGACAATATTACAGTCACTAACCTTCCCACAAAAAACACAGTACAAAACAAAAGCAAACACCAAATCCTCTCAATCTTATAGTTAATAGTTTACCCAGTACTTACAATAACCTAAAGCAGAAGCTAAAAACTATCCCTAACTGAAGAACAACTATTAATAAATAATCAAAAGAAAATTACTTACTGTACAGAGCATCTCAGATACTTTTTTACATGAAAATGCAGAAATCATATTGTTTTAGTTCCCAAGAGGTCATCTGAAGTTCTGTGATTCAATATCATTTTCCAAGGAATATGTCTTAGAAACATCCCTCTTAGAGAAGTACTAAGTACTTCTGCCCATAGTAAATGTGTAGGTTCAACCCTTCTCCAGGTTTGACACTAACTTTCTCATTTAAGGTACCACTACTTCCACTGCTGCAAGTAGTAAATATGGGCATCTAAGCTCTATGGCAGTATTGGAAGTCCTTAGGAACACACAAAATTATACTGGCTGTGTCTATTACAAGGAAAAAAAACCTCTTCAAAACCTGAAGTAGCAGGGCTAATACATGTACTTGGGAACCATTTCTGATTGTTTTCCTTTATTGAGCTCTGCATTTAAATATCTACTTGGGGAAAAAAATAAAAGACCTTAGAACTACCTTTGTGTCACATATCTTTCCACCATTTCCACTAGCAGCTGACCATTTGAATCTTCCATGTGATCATTGCTACGATGTACCGTGTTTGGGGGCCAAACCAAGATGAGAAATATTTTAGCTGAGACCAATCAGTTTTATAGTACTTAAGTTGTAGTAGAGATAAGAGTAGTACACAAGTCAGAGATAATTTCAGAATTGGTAAGCCAAATTATTTTTGACATGTTCAGAATAAAGAAGAAAACAGTGCCACAAAGAGCATTAAGATATGGTTAATATATGCATATCCTTATAATTTCAGTAAAATTAAAATAAATTGCATGAAAAATACAGAAAGTAAAATTACTAAGTTTAATAATAAGTTGCACAGTAATATGAATCATCTTTTGTAGCAATGAGTACCTTCTGTGACTATGTGATATATTATACTGAGAGTACATTATTTATTTCCCGTGCATTATCCAGAACTTTCCATTCTCCTTTTTATTCCTTCATATGCATTGACTTATTTCCTGTGAAAACAATTCTAATATTTTCGTTTTCTTCCAATATTCAGCTATGTATATTCTGGGAATACCGAACCCCATCTCTACATATTTTAAAGTATCTTTTTTCTTTTTCCATTTTCAAAAGCCCTTGAATCTAATAGCCTACTTTAGCATTCCTTTGCTGTACATAAAGAGCTATTTCTTAGTCCTTAAATGAGACAAGTAATTTGACTTTAATAACCTTATGATTCCTATATTCTCTTTTTTACATGAAAGAATGTAGCTTACCTTTTTTGAGAGTAAATAATATTTTTTTCTATATAATTTTGGTATTTTGGCTTATTTATTTTTGTGGTTTTAGTGTCTGGGGTTTTTTGGGTGGTTTAGTATGGTGATTTTTTTTTTTTTTAATATTTGAAACCTATCTAATCCTTCCCATATCAATAAGATATAAAAAATACAAATTAGGGGTTCTGAAACTGCTACCATTTCTTTCTTTTTTCTTTCTTTCTTTCTTCTTTCTTTCTTTCTTTCTTTCTTTCTTTCTTTTTATCTCTCTTTTCTTTCTCTCTTTCTCTCTCTTTCTCTCTCTTTCTTTCTCTCTTTCTTTCTCTTTTTCTCTTTCTCTCCATCTTTTAACAGTTAGCCAAATGGTGTTAGTTCAGAAAAGAAAGATAATTTATTCATAATTATTCATCCCAGTTCAAACTAAAGTAATATTCCCCTCCAAGCAGTACAGATATAGATGTATGCTGCTAGTTTGAGGGATTCTAACATGCACTGAAGAAGGAAATAAAGCTACTTTTTTTGTTATTAAAGAACAGAATGAAAGATCTGGAAAATCTAAACACAAAGATATTGACCCAATTCAATATCTCCACTTAGAAAAGACTTTGGAGTTCATAAATTCAAAAGCAAATTAAAAATCAATAAGGTTATCAAAATACAAAACATTTTTCTTCTCAGAAACTCAAAATACTGCAAGAGTTCTGGCACAAAATCTTGTGTCATCCCCCTTGCTGTTTTGATTCACATCCCATCCCAGAAGACTCTGGGAATGGTCCTAGAGAGAACTGATTCCTTATGTCAGCTCTTGTAAATAAGTTGCAGTTGCTACACAGTATAGGAGATGAAGAAGGTGAGCACTCATTTTAAAAAGCAGCCAAGTTGGACATGCACTTTTAAAATTTTTAGTGGTCCTATATAAATGATTGTTATTATCATAGCAGATGAATATTTTAGCAAATAACTTTTTTTTAAAAAAAGATTAGCATTCTCACTGTGGTCCCTTCCAACCTTACCCATTTTGTATCTTGTGATTCCCTTCCTCTACAAAAAGCCTACAAAACAAGTAAATATCATCCTCCTTTTCCCTCTCTTCCATCCTCTACTTCCATCTGTCATTTTTAACTATATTTATTGGGAGCAGCCAATTATGCTGCCGCCTCCTCCAAACACAAGAGAGAAAATAACATTACATGAGTCTGGGCCTGTATTTGAATATTTGCTTACATGGCTCTGTGTGGGCATGAAGTTGTCCATTGAAACAAGAAATAGAAAAAAATCAGCCACCCCTACAGACAAATAATTTCTTTGCTGGGAATAGCAGAGCTCTGCCATTGACATCAACTCACTTTAAAAAAATGAATAAAATGGTCTGAATGGTCTGAAGTCTCTCTGAATTTGGAAGCTATATACCTAAATTATTTTGAGGGGTTTTGATAAGAAATGAGAATAAATCCAGTCCTAAATAAAGTATCTAATAATGACCTTAGATCTTAGTTTTATAGACTAATGATCATTTTCCAAAAATATTCAGTAGCTATAAACAAGAGAATTTTTACTTTCCTTGGCCATCCTGCTATGTACACTGCAGAAAATTAATGAAATTACAACTTATGACTTGTTATTTTCCTGGAATAATTGGGCAATTTATCCTACTATGAACTATTTTCCAGTTTATGGGTAGGCATGAAACATAGATGTATAGACAATAATTTCTCCTGTCAAATAATCTGTTCGACAAAATTCTTGATCTGTTACTTTAATTTCAATTTTTCCCTTGCCTTTCAAAAACTCTCACAATTCCTTTGTGTTTCTAGATGTTCTTGAGGCTCAAGTGTGTCATTTCATAACAAAGGCTGCCAGGAAACCTTCCTTTAAAAATCCACTGCAATCATGATAGTAACAGTATAATCTGAACAATATATTTCCAGTTTGGTACTTCTTACAGGATTGGCTCTCATAGAAAGGAGATTTCTTGTTTCCCAATTTGCCAGTTGGTAGGGAGGTTATTTTTCTTTTTTTCATCCAACTACTATAACAAGATTGATGATTATTGTTATTTATTTTGCTCTCTCATTACTTATTTTTACCACCTTTAGAATTCCAGCAGCTTATCCTTCAAAAAATGTCCCCATCATGAAATGTCTGAACTTTTTTCCTTTTGAGAGAAGATCATGTTTTCTCTAAGGTGTATTTTTGTTAATGTGCAGAATAATCCCATTTCACCTGTCACTTTTTTCCTCCCACTTTCAGTCTGTTCTAATTTTGAACAACTTAAGATGTTTTTGCATATTGTCATTCAATTCACACCTCATGAGCTAGAGATGTAAAATCAAAACACCAATTTTTTTCTCAGGTGATATAAATTAAATATGCCTGCAATGGATGTTAACTGAAGAGCAACACACACTCCTGTTCACAAGATAGATTAGTAGCTGATCTGGAGGGTAAATGATGGAACTGGGTATTTCATACCTGATGATATTTTCATGGGGAGAATGGTGAATTAAGAATTTTTCTAATATCCCAAATTCCTTATAAGATGATGAAACACTGTTTGTGTTTTAATAGTTCTGACACAGCATTGACTATCACCCAGGACAGTGGAACTGTTACATTAATGTATTTGAAATTTTTTTTTTTTTTTGTCCTTCTGTATCTTCACTGGAGAGCAAAATATCTTCACAGTTACATAATCTCTGTCTCCAACCATTTGAAAAGGCCCTAGATACTTAATTTTCTTTTAGTAGTAGTCTTTTCTCTGTATGATAAAAAAAAATGGATGAGAGATAAAAAACTGGCTTTTCTTCATTTTTATGTTGATTCTTTCCATGCTGTCACAATAATTATAGTGGCACAGCCATTCCTGATTGAAGGACTGGTACGTGAGCATATTTTCCTTTACCTCCTTTCCTCAGTTATCACTGGGTCCCATGTATGTAAATGCTCCCTCTCAGCTAAGGACTAACAGCTAAGGACTTATAAGAACTAAGGAACACATACCATGAGTACACTTTTGTTTGACTAACACAGATTTGCTATTGGAGACAGTTATTTCTTCAGCTGAAAACATCAAAAAGAAATGCAACAGCCTCATTAAAAAGTTCACTGAGAATTGATTTGAAAATACACTTTAATAATTGCAAGTTTAATCATATCTTCTATTAGAGAAACAAACTGCATAAAAAACACAGACATTCTTAATAACTCAGGTTTGTTCTTCAGAATCAATGCAAAGTAATTTGGGAGTATTTATCTGAAATACAAAGAAAACAAGGAGGTAGTGGAGCTGGATGAACAGGAGCAAAAGCAGAGTTCTGTAATTCCTCAAAAACAGGGCAATTTTTAGAAACCTAATAGATGCCTCTAATGTGAGAGCACGGCTTTTTATGTACTGTGTGAAATTTCAAATCCTTCTTCACAAGAGCATAGCTGGCAGAGTATCTGTGAAGGACTGGCACACATCCCCTCGTGTTGTTCACTCTTCCCCTGCTGGTGTGTCTGCAAAGGAGGTAACATGACCCTAACAAACAGAACATTTGGCATATAAGATTACCATTACAGTTAGGATAGCACTACTGGCAGCAGACTGAAGCTCCAAGTGCACCTCTTAATGAAGCTTTCATATATAATTCTGTGCACTGAGGAATTCAAAACTGTATTTTCATGTCATTTTTGTATGTCAAATGTAGCATCTCAAACTTACTCTATAATAAATCGTTTTCCTGTTTCTAAGGCATGTTGGAAATATAGTTTTGAAAAAGCCAAATGAAAAACTCTTCATCATCATCATCATCATCACCAAAAAAAGGAGTCATAGCTAGGTAGAGAACGGGGAATTAGCAAATGCAGCTTCCAGACATTCTTTTCAAGCACAAGCTCTTTGCCATTAAACACTTTGTCACCTGCTATTTGCTAACTTCAGTAACCGACTTCCACATTAAACACAATAAAAGCAGTGTGCCCTGTCTTGTGTCTTTCACCTACTGATTTTACAGTTCTGACCTGCCCTCCAAACCCAGCCTTGGCAGCAGGCCCACTAAACATTGTGTCCTCTTTAGCAATGGATGGCCTCTCGTTAAAAGCCTAGCAAAAGCCATCTGAATGATGCACCATCTGAGCCATAATTATACAATAAGTACCTGGATGCAGCCTCTGTGGGAGAGTGATAGAGATTGGAAAAGTCTCAAACGCTTTAAAAATAAATAAATATATCTGCAGTTTTAATGTTCAAAGCTTACCTACAGGGAAATGTGAAATAATAAAATCTTTCAGTTAAAAGATTTTTTAATGTGTTGCCATGGGTACAAACACAAAGCAAGACAAGTTCTTTCATAATAAGGATGGGAAATGATCAATAAAAAATAGAGAGGGGCAAAAAAACAAAGCAGAACCTCCAGCAATGCAGTCTTGAACTATATCACTCATCCTGAGAGCTGAAGGACCTGAGTGGGTACAGAGATTCCAGATTCTAAGTGAATGAGCAGAGTGGAGAACAGTTACCCCAGAGATGCCATTGCTCTAGGCTTTAGATGCTACAGCCTTTGCCTTTCTGTTTGAGGAACCAGAGGTACAGAACAAATATAATCGTAAAATATTATTTGCCTCCAAGTATTCTCTTGTACTATTCAGAACAATTAATCATTGTTCACAAAAAGAAAAGACCCCATCAAGGTAATATATATTGTGTTCTTTTCCTTTGCAAACTGAAATTTTACAGCTAGAGGTCATTTGTAATGACATAACTTTTAGACTGCCTGTAAGAGAGTGAGTCTATAATAGAATATATACCCCTTTCCTGTCTCATCAGCAATGGGAAAGTTTCAGAAATGACTAATGCCTCTCCCAAAGCACCTGTTTTTCCTTTAGGTATAGTATGACAATGGCTTTATAACCAGAGAACTGGGTACAGCCTGCTGAAATTAGTTTTCAAGAAGCAACAGCTGGAAAGTGCTTGAAATTATGAGTAATGTTGGCAGCTGGGACTGTGAGAAGCTCCTTTCAGCCTCAAAAATTGCTTAAACACAAATTCTTAATCGACAGGGAATAGTCATAAAGTAATTGTAAACAATAGTGATACCATGGAGATCTTGCATCTCCATAATTATTCCAATGAGGCACATTGGTTAGGACCTGAAGTCCTCTATGTATATGTGGCATTTCATCTACCAAAATAAAGACAAACTGATGGTGTCATCACCTCTGGGCATGTGGTACAGCCATCAGGCAGCTTTGTCTGTCCCTAAACCAAGATTTCATCAGGAAGTTTGCTCATCCCAGTAACTTCTTGTTGCCAAATACACCTAAATATTACACAGTTCGTTCACTTTTGTTGCTGAACTCCAGGGTTTCTGCATGCTTTTGTACCTGTTTGTCCCATATGCAGTGCATCAAAAGAATTCTTTTTCCTTGTAAATTGACCTGCAGCATTTGATTGTTTTTTTCTCAATTTATGTTTGAGGTTCTTGTTAAGACTGCAAAATCTCTCTCCCCTGAACAGCATTTAGATTCATGGAAGGCTGCAAGGGCTGCTAAAGCCTCTGAATGTTTCACACTAGGCATCTGAGTTTTTCTTATGTAGCTGCACACCGTTCACTGCAGTGCAGTAAAGCTGCAGCTTCCAGAGCCCAATCCTGCCATTAAACATTCAGTGGAAAGATTTACAGCCCCTTTGTGCCACAAGTATCTTTGTTTTAATTCAGTACTGAGGACTCAAGGTTAACAAAAAAAGCCCTTGCCGCTGAAGTAAAACACTGCAATACTCTTTAAAGGAATGTTCTAGGAAAAGAACAGAATTTATTAATATTGCTCAAAGATTAAGCTGTTTTTAGGGTTGTTTCCTTGATGTTTACAACTCTATTTCAGCAAAATACTGATGTCTTTATTTTGTTTCATAAACAGAATTAATTTAATTTTTTAACCTTCTCAAAGCAAAATTTATATCTGAGTCTTTTCTTCATTCCAGTCAAGTACTTATTATTGCCATTATAGCCCTCAGAGGGAAAAAATTTTCCAGTGTCTACCTTTCTGTTCTAATTTCTCCCTGAGTCCTCATCCCTGTGAAGGTCGCTGAAAAACAAGAACTGCCTTTCTTTTGTAGTAGATAAGTGCTATCTCCCTGACAGTTCCTTCTTCAAGTAGCAGACTTGTTGCCTCTGATTTTTCGGTATCTTAGTGAACCACCTTTTCTCTGAGACAAGCTTTTTGTCTTAGTAATTGTCCTATTTTTGAACCAAAAATACAGTGTGTTATTATTGTCATTGAGCTACCGAAAAAAAAATAGTTTGAGGGAACATACTAATTAAAAATCTATTAAATAAGAATAAGCCTCATTTACCTCCTATCTTAACACAAATATTTCTATACTACTACTTTAAATTCAGATTTTGAGGCCATTGGAGTGGGATACTGACTATTTTAGAAGTATGCTATCAACAAAATGAATGCTAGGGGTCAGACTTACCCAGTTTTGGCAAAGTTAGTCCAGTATGTCATAACCACTGCACTGAGCATGACATCATTCTTGGAAAAGTTGCAGTTGAACAGTTCTGTGGGACCAATCATAGGAATCCCAAACACATAAGGGACTTCATCACCATGAGCCGAATCAGCCCAGCTGGGTTTCATTTCACTTTGGCAATGGTGATAAAATGCATAGAAATATGTTGGAGATCCATACTGGGCATGCAGGTCAGCCGTGGCAACAGCTGGAGCAACCCACTGGTGGTCTGTGAAAAGAGCAACCAGGGTCTTCCGTCTTGTTTCGGGGTTTTCTTTGTCTGCCCAGTCAGTGTACATGAATTTAATGGTCTCTCTCAGTGTGTCCTTCCCTTCTGGATAACCGTATAGATTGTCCACAAAATTGGAGACAGAAAAGTCAAAATCGTTGGGAGAAACACCATCTTCATTGTCTACAATGCCATCCACAAATTTTAAACCTTCCCCTTGATTCACACCCAGCATTATATCATAGTTAAGGAATTCCCCTTGCTCCATTAGAATCTGAGGGTCATCTGGAATCACGTCTCCATCTATCACAGGCCCAAAGGCAATGTGGTACGTGGCTGGAGTGATAGTCTGTTGAATGAGTTCTTTGTAATTCTTATTCCGCAGACATTCAACCAAATCAGTGGTATCCAGCATGTCGCAGCCCACTTTATCTGCCAATATCCGAGTGTACTTGGCAGGCTGATAGTTCACTGCCCAGCTGGACAGGGCTGTTCCACTCTGTATGATTGCCTTTTGGAACAAACCTGCAGGTGCAAATTGTTTAAATACAGATCCAGTTAGATGGGGGTTTTTAAAAATATATATATACATATAAATGAAAACTATTTCTTAGTAAGGAAACAAAGCTTTGATTATAAAATCCCAGAAGGGTGCATACAATTCAAATCCAAATTCAAATCCATTTCCATAGATCCTACTCACTGCTCCCTTTTTATGCTATGTAGAATAGGCTACTAATTAAAATCTCATATGTTCTTGATGCTCACACACATAAAGCATGAAGCTTTCAGGTTACTGTTTCAAGAACAAAGCTCATTTCTGTACCGCAGTTTCCTTGTATCTTTGATGGAAGTCCTCTGGCTTTGCCACATTTGTAGTTCTGTGAAAATTTGTTTGAAGGACTGGCAGCTAAAAGCAATCATGTGCTCTTTGCCATGTAAATGACACTCATAAATGCGCCTTTCAGTAGTTTAAAGGTCAAATGAAAATTACACGTTCTCATTTCCTTCAGAAAAGCTTTGCATCATACTAACTTTAAAAAATCTGCTCCATTAAAAGCATAGATTTGAATTTCATTTGAATCTTCTACTCTGATATTATTTGTTTACCATTTATTTTTTAAATTATTATTAGGTATATGTGTTAGCGCTGCCTATATGTTAAATTTTGCATGTGTGCAACTCTGCCTATATGTTGAATTTAAATATATTTAAATTGTTTTGTAAGAGTAGGATGATATTCAGTGGTTCTTTCTGGTTGTTTTTTGTACACTAATATAAAGAGAAATGAAAACCCAGTGTGAAGAGCTTCTCTGTTTAAAAAACTGAAAGGCAAGGGAGCTTGCTGGTGAATCTGTTGTATGTGTTTTGTTTTTTTTTCTGGTAAGATCACTAAAATGGCCTATTTCATATTTAAACTGAAATACTTGAGTGTCTTCTCCAAATGGTTTCTACTGTCAAGTTCTCAAAATGTGAAAGACAGAAACAGCTACAAAAGCACATGGGGTTTTTGTTGATATACCTTAGAAGATGATTGCACACACTACAAAATTTCAATTATTTGATCAGTTAAGTTTTTCCTGGTTCCATCTGCTTGATTTTGGCATGTCTGGCTCAGCAGTTATTCACTGAAATTTTATTTCTCTCAATAGACTGAATCGTCAAGCATAGCTCAATGTATTTCAAACTTAAGTGTGTTTTTCAGCCTCCCTGCTATAACTTCTGGCTACTGCTTACCTGTTACAAATTTCTGTTTGTTTTAATGGGATAGAAATGGCATGGATTAATAAATACAATAGATATTTTGGTGTTGTCTTTATCAAGTCTTTGTAGATTTGGGCATATCACCAGGAATATCTATAATTCAGTACTAGTGCTGTACATTCTTGGAATTTGGGTTTGGGTTTCTTTGGAGGATAAGGTGTTGAGGGTAGAAATCCCACACCTCACTTACCAAAGTCTTAAGAACACTGTATGGGATCACACAATACTTGTGGGGAGTTGAACACAGTTTTTAATAAGGCTTAGTTATGTTTTTACTAAATAAGGAAAGCATCTATATATATGTTGGAAGTGGAGCCAAGAGTGTGCAAAAAATCAAAAAGGTCATTGCTCTTTTCCATTTTAATTAGGACAAATTCTTTGACAGAGGAGACAGTGGAATCTGTTGATAAAGCTAGAAAAAGTCTATTGCCCGTGGCATTTGTTGCATGAGATTTATGCTGTAATAGCATTTAGTTTTCCTTATAAATATATTTATGTTGACTAATACAAATCCAGAATTCTATCTAGCATGTATTTTACAAAAATTAGAGCCCTCATGTAATTCTAATTCAACCTATCTCCATTGGCACTTTCACTACATTTAATAATGTATTAAAAAAATATTATTAAAAAAAAAAAAAGAAAAGAAAAAAAAGAAAAAAGAAAAAAGAAAAGTACTTTGCCTAGAGGATTGTTACCTTCTGAATAGTGGGAGAGTGTCAGGAGACTGACACAGGAAGCTCCTGCCCCAGATCCAAAAATAGTAACTCTCTTCGGGTCTCCTCCAAAAGATCCAATATTTTCTTCAATCCAACGTAAAGCTTGGATTTGGTCAAGCAATCCATAATTGCCTTTTGCAGCTTGGTCCCCAGTACTTAAAAAACCTATAAGGCAAAACCCCATAATTTTAGTTCACCAGAAACAGAGTTAGCTACAGGGTATCTACATATTCACAACACATCTTCCCATCTTTTCATCCTGTGTACTTTATTTTTTTCTTCTTTTTAAAGGTCACAGTCCTAGCTAAATGTCTTCAGTGCAAGCAGAGAAATTCATTGTGTATGCTGTTTAGCTTGAGTTTGTTTTCCCCTACTTCAGCGGTCCCATTTATAAAGAATCACTATTTCCTTTTTGAAATATTTCTGTAACAATGCAACAATAGAGAAAGATTTTAAACATTTTATAACTGGATGGGAGTAGAGTACAAAATCTTTGGAAATCATTTTTGGGCAAAGATGTGAGCCAGTCTTTGATTGAGAACAATGCTCCCTACCACAATAATTTAAATATTTCTTACCAAAATTTTCTGAACTACATAGCTCTTTAAATTTCTATACTTGTGATATGAATAAATGTACTCAGAAAGAGAAAAAAGAAGGCTGAAGTAAATAGTAAAAAGAACATGAAAAAGCCTAGGGAAAAAAATTACACTTCAGTTTCACAGAGGATATTTATTAGGAAGATAGCAGGTAAATCCATGGCAATATTGTCTTTGGTGGGGAGATTTTATCTGAACAAATCAGGTCTTGTCTTTCTCTTTGGAAATTGCAGGAAAAGCTGTGCTGCTGTTTTTTGTTCCTTCACTGTGGTTATCTGATTCTAGAAAAAAGGCATGACATGTTTGCTGCTTGTCTTGCAACTGAGAACAAAATGACCATAAGATGAGGACTGAGATTAATTTTGTTTTTTAAACCAGCTAAGGTGAAACACTGCAGTTATCCCTGCTGTGTATCATCCACAGTTAAGACCTTGTGCTATGTCCAAATTACCACACTGAGCCATGCACTCACAGTCCTATCTTTAACTCCCCCAGACCTTTCCCTGTTAGACAACTGCAAAGTCAGAAGCCTATTCGAAATATCTTACAGTATATGGAAGTTTTCAGACGGACATTACTGATTTAGGCACCAGTGACAGCTGTCAAAGACAAAACAAGGACATCTCTTGGCAGGTTTTTCCAGCTAATTATCAGTTCAGAAAATTTGCTAGAAGGAGGACCCAGGACTCAGGAGATCTGTGGTCTGGTGCTGTTTGAAACGAAAGAGTCTGTTATCGTAACCCCCCTGAGCCTGCTGTAACAAGACCTCCTGGAAGGTGAGTCTTTAGTTCCTGGGGGAAAAAAGACATTGCAGTACATTTCCTAGGCTTTGGCAAAGGGGAACGGATCCTGCATCATATGCATATTGCTAAAAAACATTTGATTAAGCTTTTTCATTAAACAAGTCTCTACTAATGGCGAGCTCAACTGTAAGAATGGCAGTAACATCTTTTTTTTCTTCTATACAAAGGGAGAAGAAATAAACTCTTAATCCATAATTGTCTCCATTTATTTTTTAACAGATGTGTTTTTCTCTATTTTTACATGTCTTTATTACCTTTTTAAGCCTGTCAAAGAAAGAATAACCCACTTGTTGGCTTTGTTGCTGCAGCTCACTGCAATATTCTATAATATTCTATAATTAAGTCTTTTTTCAATCAGAACTATGACATCCATTGGATAAAGAGAGTGTTGTATCCTTTAAAGCAGGATGGTAATTAATATTCAGAGCCTAAACCGGCTTTAGTTCTACTAGCAGCATCAAACTAAAGCTGTTTGAACTTCATAATTTTGAATTCTTACCAAACGCACTAAAAGGTGAACTGGATAAAACCGCAGTCAATGAATATCTAATGTTCAACAGATTTCTTTTTGGTTTTGGTTTGGGTTTTTTGTGTTTTGTTTTTTTTTTTCCCCTCTGTTGTGTGCTGATTCTCATTAATTGGGAGAACAAATTTTCTTAAGTTGAAAACTAATCATCATGGCAAAGATTCAGTCTGACGTTATACAAATCGAATTCATAAATCTGTCCTTTCTTGACTAGGATATATTTTCTTTAATACTCTGAGTATCAGATCAAAATATTTCTTCAAAGCTATTTGAAGAAATTCAGGCAAATATAGTAAATATTTGTCCAGAAACACACAACACTAATATTTTTTTGGTTTTTTTCTGTATTACTTTGGTGAAGAGAAAAAAATGTTTCTTTGAAGTGAAGTTCCTGAAATAATAGTTTTTATTTTTCTCTGACTCTTGAAGGAAGGCATTCAAGAAAAATTCTTTAGTTTTAAACTACCAGATAGCAATAGTCAAGGACAAAATGATTACAAGTGGAAATTGCTGGGAATTTCCCAGGACAGCTTCAAGCTGAGGCTCACCTGAAAGGGCCTAAGCAGTAAGAAACTCTGCAATGTGAAACAGAGTGCCAGGAATGATGGCAGTACTGAGGTTTTCTGTGGAAATACAATCTTGATCTGAATTAAAGCACTAGTGGGAACATGGCCAGGATCAAAATCATATTATACCAACCACAGAACTTAAATTTAACATACACAGATTTAGGAAGAAATAAAGGCAGTTGAGAAAACCCCCTAAACACCATTATGTTAAAGATGGTAAATTATGATCTGAGAACTATGCCTTCACCCTTAGAGATAAATAGAACCACCAAGATAACTGCAATCCTGTAGCCATTTTCATTTTTTCAATTTATATCACCTACCTTCTCATTTTTTTAAAAATACACAACTTTCCTTTGACATTTTGCACACAGTAATACCCAATGTCACATCACTGCAGGAAAAGTCCATTTTTTATCTCCATATTTTGGCCCCATGGGCCTAATGCATAACAAATAAATTTGATAGCTGGCTGAAAGCCTAAATTTCAGCTGTGAATGTTCCTCCAGTGCTTTGTGCCTTTTCCTCTCTCTCTCCCCCTCCCTTCCAACCCCCAAGCCGGGGGACTGTTTCCCACTCCAGGTGGGGTGAAAACACTAGGAAAATGCAAAAATGCAGACATCATGAACCAGTTAGAAAAGGAAATGTGATTTCAGATAGCAGACTACTGCAAGGACTGACCATGGGAAAAAGCATAGTGCTTAACAAGTGATCATTAGCAAGGGTCTCACTTTCTTCTGTTCCTTGGACAATTCTCACCCTCTTATGCACCATTTTCTGTTGCAAGACAAAATGAGTTACCTCACTGGGTTGTTTTGCTTCCTCTTCTCAGCTATAGATAACCTCCCCTTTTTATTGCTTTCATAGCCTCAGTGATCCAATCATTTAAACAGAGATCAGAATATTTTAAAGTATACTTTGACTATTCTAAGTTAAAGTAACCCTAGAGAAACTCCAAGCAAAGCATCTATAACTATGATGTTTGCCAAAAGACTTTGATGAAGTGGAGTCATAAATTAGACAGTTTTTTTTTAGTTCCTTTGTAATCCAAGACATTTCTTCAACTTGGGAAAAAATATTGATGATAATAATATGTTATGCTCCAATGAATGAAAACATGCAGTTGCTTGATTGTTTTAGCACATTATGCATATATGTTTCCTATAAATCTCTCAATAGATTTGGAAGGTCATGATCAGTCTTGTCCTATAACATTATCATACCAGGTGAAATATTATTTCTATTTTGTACCAGTTTTGGACAAAATCTGATGATTTAACAGATTTGACTTTGCAGTTCTTAGTCAATTGAAGATTTTGCAAGGCATTCAGCTAGACTTATTCTCAATAATACTATATATATGCATAAATCAGAAACATAAAAAATACATAAACAACCACATAACCATTAAAGTAAATTAGCAGGTGGAAATGACCATTATTCTTTGAAATGTGGTCCTGATGGGAGACTGTCATACTCATTGTTCACTTTTTATTATCTGGCAGTATTTTTCTCTTTATATGTTATTATTCATATCATTGGGGATATAATTTGATTTTAACAGTTGTAATAACAAGGGAGTTAAAACTTCAAAATCCTTCAAAATAAGATGAAAGAACCAACATCTAAATTTTGGACATTTTAATGAATCACTTGTTGATAGCTGAGTTTGTGGTACAATAGTTATCATTTCATAGGCACCACAACAGCTTCCTTAAGTGGTATATAACAGCTTCCTAATAGAATTACTGATGGGCCTGAGGGAGGAATTAGATTTTCAATTATTACATTCATAATTTAGAAAAGGAAATGTTGATTAGATTTGTTTAATTTAATGTTCCAGGTAATGTGGGATTTTCCTCACTAATATATTTATTCTTGGGTTTGGGGTTTAGTGCTTTCTTCTGTGCTTCTCTGATTAATAATTTATGTTTTATAGCACTAAATCATTAGAAAGGTTAACAGTGATGAATCATCATTCTCCTTTTCATTTGTTTGGGGTTTTTTATGAGCCTCAGGATATACTTACTTTGTCCAGCTAATAGTGAGGTTTCAGTTATTACACTGTTTATGTTTACATATCCATGTAGTGACTTCCGGATGATGTGAGAAAATTTGAATAAAGAATACTTGAATAGAGAAATAAGATAGAATTGTCTTTAAAACAGTTTGGGGGGTTTCTAAGTATCTCCAAATTATGCTCTAGCTCATAATTTTTTCTTCAGGATGGATTCAGTTTTGGTGATTTCTGAGAGACCACAATTATGAAGTGACAATTCCCAAGATATGATTTTCAGGGATACCCTCCACCTCATCTTCCCAATGATCACTGCCATGGTATTCAAAATAACACATTTCATAAGCAAAGTAGCTCAGTCCTTAATCAGTTGCTAGAAAACATTCACAATATTATCAATAATTTGGCCTCTCAGACAGAGATTTGAATTGTAGGAGGACCCTACTCACAGAGGCAAACATACAAACTTTTGTAAAGGAAGATTAATCTTTAGAAAATCTTCTATTATAGATAGTGGCAGAAGAGAAAAGGAAAAAAAAAAACAAAACCAAAAAACCACCTTTTCTAGAAGCCAAATTAAAACATTGAGTCACAGTCTTGCTCTGACCGGCCACTAAGTGATCACTCTTCCCAAGACAAGGTTAATGGGAATAATCTTTCAGGGCGTGACCAGCACCCCCTCATCTCCTCCTGGTATGTGCTGCCAGGGGTGCAAGGAGGCAGCCACACAAGGGATTGCCTCATCTTTCAACCCAGCAAAGAGTGCTCAAACAGCAGGGAAGAGGTGATCAGTTTCTATTCTTTAAAGAAATAACAAGAAAGATGGAAATTACAGAGATCCCACTTGGGAGCAGTGTAGGTCAGAGGGATGGACAGACAAACTGCTGCTGTCCGTCAGGGCTGAGCTGTGACAGCAGTTCACATGATTCACTAATTTGTACTACCCCTTCTTTGAAGAAAATGAAACATGATATCATATCTTCAACATGAATCTTCTTCCTGCAGAATCAGTCCAGCTCTCCTGGCATCAGCTGACATGCATTAGAGCAGCAAACACTCTTGATTCACCTGCACTCGATATATCACTACTAAAAATTGTGTGTCTTTGCATATTTTTACTACAAATGATCCTCAGAGTGTTTGAAGGCAACAGAGATCCTCTATAAAACAAGCAAAGTTAAGAGGTTTCAGGGCTCAAATTCTAGCAAAGGAGTTGTAAGAATATGATGATTATCACCCACAGCAGAAGGCATAAATGTTGAAAAAAGAAAACAATCTGCAGCGGAAGAAAATATGAATGAATTTTATAAACTGGTAATATGACTGAATCCAGACTTTGGTTACTCCACTAAGAAAAGACAAATCTTCTGAAATGATTCTTCATAGCAGGTGTATCTGAGAAGTCTGAAAAAACTTTGATTTAATTTGTTTATAAAGCCAAAAGTATTTATTTCCTAGAACTATTTGGGTGCTTTCGAATTCTTTAACATAGCAAAAGATTAAGAGAGACAGTTCTAAAAGATGAATTAAATACACAGAAAAGCCCAAATTGCTTTTGGATTTGCACACATGTATCTTATTTTATGAAATGTAAATGCTGAGCATATGGACTTTGTTGTTTTCATCCCAAATTCTTCTGGTTATGAAACAGATGTTATTTGTGGAGAAAAAACAAAGTTAGACACTGCTAAATATTCATGTTTTGAATGTTTCAAAATAGTATTAGAAACCCAATAATTTTCTATTTGTTATTTTCAACAAGTGAATGTAATAGAAATAATTATTTCTTTAGAAACTAGTTCTGAGAGCTAGGAATCCACATTCTGCAGTTTTGGCTAAGCTCTTTAGATTGGTTTCTATATCTTCATACTTCATATTTCTCTCTATTATCATGTATTCAAGAACATAATCCTAAAATTAAGACTCTCAGTCCTCTGAGAGTTAACAAAAAAACCTTATTAGCCACATTAAAACTATTTCTGCTGCATGTTGTCTGTCCCTAGATTAATGTTCAGCAGAAGGAAGAATATCTAGGAATGACCAGACACAACATTTTTTTTTCCGTTTCATTCTATCGTGCTTCTAAAGAATACTGACAAGAAATATAATACAATGCTGGGAAGTATTAAATGAACTGAAGGGGAAAAAAAAGCACTAGGAATTCATTTTCATATTTGGATTCCCAGAAGTCACTGTTTCTCATCTGTCTAGGTAAAGCTTAGATAGGAATGAAATTATTCCTCCCAGTGAAGGAAAGCAAAAGCGAGGGTGACCGAGTACAAAAGTTTCTTCAAGTTATATCCTTAGAGACAAAATTAAAGGACTTTTTCATATTTAATCTTGTACTTTGTTGAAAGTTCTTAGTAAATCTAGTTATTGTTGACCCCTTCTTCAAAAAACGCAATATTTGCTTCTCTTTACCTTTTACAGAAGGGTAAACCAGTAATTTATTTCTTCCGCAGTATGCGCCTGTTAAAATGATTATTTACGTTCATACTTTACTATTAAAATGGAGCAATTTTGTGTTGCCTAGATACAGATCAGAAGGCTACTTTATATAACTAATACACATGAACAAACAAAGCAATCACAGATGAAAATATTCTTTATTCTAGTATTATGTTTAACCTTCTTTGCCCTTTTTTGTTACCATTGCTTGTGACAACAAAACATTCTTGTTGAAGATGCCTACAACTCCAGCAGGATTTTATAGTCTTTCTTTTGCATTCAAAGCATTTTACTAGCTGTTTCTTAAATGGATTATTGTATCCATTCACTAGATTGTTGGCACAAAGAAGACAATGAACTGTGGCAATCAACATTTCTAGCTTTACTTACTGGTCTGGTTTTATTTGTATGTAAATATGATGCAAACCATCAGACATCTTGAATCTATGCAACACATACAATTATCTAAAGCTGTATTTTCTTATTTAAAAATTATAATTTTAAAGAAATACTCTTTCTCCAAATTAGTTCTTATTTAAATTTACCATCATAAAGTAAAATTAATAGATTAATACAAACATATGTGAAATACCATTTTACGTATGTTTGCAGAAATTCATAACTTATGGTTATTACACAGAAATTGTAATTCAATATCTTCTTATTAATTTAAACTATACTTTTTTTGCCCTATCTTCATCTACATACTGGTCTCCAGTGGAATTTTTATTCACATATAAACACACAAGCACATACGTGTGTGTGTGTGTGTGTGTGTGTGCATTTAGTGTTCATTAAGTACAAACTGAAAAATATAAATCTGTCTTTTGTTAAATGTTTCAACTCACTAAGTGATATTTATTGCTAGAAAAGAAAATGTAACAAAAACAAATTGTTAAATGGGAGAAGGTTGCAGAATCTACTTTATGGGCTGTCACACAGTTTTGCTTTGTTGCCTTTTTTCCCATGGGAATTTACAGAATAATGCAGATGAAACCTAAATAAATAATAAAATAAAATAAATAAACCTAAAATAAAATTAAATTATTTGTTCCATTTCAATTATTTTCCCTTCTTGGAAAGTTTTAAATTATTTATTCACACAGCTTCCCCTTGCCTCTTTGTCTTATGGTTTTTCTAGCCTGTTTGAAGTCAAACAGACTTTGAGTTCACCAGAAAGATAAATTCTATGCTCAACTGGAATATCTCTTTTGGGGCTGAGTAAGTTTGTAAAATAGGTTTCTACACCTCGTATGAGTACTATCGAGGTAAGATGAGGTATAGCTGTTTCTTCACACTGCCTGCTCCTGAATGCAAGCCCTACCAGCTCCCAAGGGGAGGCTCCCAGCAGAGTCTGCTTCCTGCAGCATGGTTGCTTTGTCTTAATCAGGAAAAACTTGACTAAGGAAAACTCAGTCTTTCCTGTGGTCTCCAGAGCTGCCTATCTTTCTCCACTGACTGCCTTACTAATAAACACTTTATTTT
The DNA here is from genome assembly GCA_013400215.1 of Cisticola juncidis. Classification (NCBI taxonomy): domain Eukaryota; kingdom Metazoa; phylum Chordata; class Aves; order Passeriformes; family Cisticolidae; genus Cisticola; species Cisticola juncidis. The sequence continues at coordinate 85,498 of VXBR01008031.1, forward strand.
TGCAGAATAGACCCTAAATACGAATCAGGAATCCTCAAGGACCACAGAGATAGTTTTTCAGTTGAACAATCAAACACGAGTAATGAATAGGCAATGCTACCAAATAAACATCCCAACATCTCTACAAACATCTAAATTAAACTCTCCAGAAAGGATTTCCAGCACTGCTTACTATAGAATATTAAAAAAAAAAAAATATTTTGAGACTATTTTTAGAATGATCATTTTAGATCCACACACTTTGTAACATAAAGAGGACTTTGCTTTTGCAATGCAAGTATATACAGAATACATGAATAGAAGTAAAACAGGTAATGGAAATTGGTATTTTACCTAAAAATTAATGAAACTTTTAATGTAGCTTGGATAGCATGTTCTTTTCTGTAAGCTGGTGAGTTGTTTGCCACCATTTGCTGAATTTGGTGCATTATGAACAGACACAATTTTGCTTGCGTGCTACTTTGGAATCAAAGCAATGACTCACAAGCACTATTTGTCTGTTTGTGACAACAAGTCTTTGTACCAGTATTCTTACTGAAGATTTCAGGGCTCCCAACAGGATGCAGAATTTTTTATGGTGCCTTTTTCATTCCCTAACTATTTCATGGCAGGTCACCAAATATGTTTCTAAGTGGGTCATTCAGCCCATTCACAGTTTTTAATTTCTTTTCCCCTATTTTTATCCAAGATTTTTAATCACGTCAGAATCCTCCTGAGAAAGAGCTTTAAGGACACAACATCAGGGCAGATACATTTTCTGTGTAGTTTGATACCAAGCATAGTCTGAGAATGAAGACTAGAAATCAGGAAAATACCCGATGTCCTGGACAGAAATTCAGCATATTTTTAATGTTTGCTTGTTCTGAAATATTTAACATACACATACACAAACACACAAATCCACACACATGTTCAAAATACCCCATAAAAACCATAAACCTCAATATACACAATCTTCATTAAAATGAGAAGATAGATGGATACAAGGCTCTTCATTTTCATAGGATGATTTGAGAATTTTTACTTCCTTGTTAGTGCTCCATTATTATTGCTTCTAGGCTCTAAAACTTCAGGGAACATACATTCTATTTAACAGAATATTTGAGCTACACAGAGGGATAGGAATCTGATAGTGTTAAGTTGCCTTGTACTTCCAGGCTCACAACTTTCTAACATCATCATTTGGATGAAAAAAAAAAATCCCATTTATACCAAATTGTAGGACCTAAGACTCACTTCATATCAAGCAAAATAGATTGTGTGAAATTGGGTAAAAAAAAAAAAAAAAA
>VXBR01008031.1:86811-180737 GCA_013400215.1 Cisticola juncidis
AAAAAAAAAAAAAGGTTTATTTACAGATTAATATCAAGGGATTTTATCTTAAATTATCAGAGGTCTGTGTCAGTGTTTCTTCTGTTATTGCTCAGATAATTAAGGTTACAGTAAGGGCAAGTGCATGAATCCCTACTGCTTTGCTCTTCTGTAAAAGGAACTGATGGAAAAGGTGTGGCAGAGACATACAGCTGTGGATAAATGCCCTCTAGTCAAACTAGCCTCTGCTGACTGTAATTCTACAGAGCAATTCCTGTGATAGGATTATTTTTATCTTCCCATTGCCTTCTCTTCACCTGTTATCTCTTACCAATGTTGTTGGTTTTTTTTCTTCCCTTTTTTGTTTGTTTGTGTGTTTGTCTGTTTAGTTTTCATTTGTTTGGTTTTGTTTTTGCTTCATGTCATGGTAGTTTATTGGTGCCCTGCCTCTGAAAGAAACAAAATACAGTTATCCTTATTTTGAAAACAAAGAAGCTGGAGTAAAGAAACTGAAACCCAAGAAACAGAGAAAAACACTTTTAGAATTAATAATAGAATAAAGAAGAATATGTTTCCAGTTCTAATGTAGCATGTTGCAAAAAAAAATGTTTTCATCAGTGAAAGCAAATAGAAAATCACAGATAACAAATCTTACAGATGACTGATATAAAGGGCATAAAACACCCAGACAGCAAGCTACAAACAAACTTAGTATTCTGCTCATTTTCTTTCATACAAAAATTCTTTATCCAGGCCACAGCACAGATTTATATAGGAGCATGGAATGGAAGCCATAGCTTTGGAATGTATGTGAATGTGAGAGCACCAATGGGCAGTAACCTACAAATTAATGACTACAAAAGCCCCAAAGGGGCTGGGAGTTTTTTTTGAGCAACTGAGAAGAAGATTCCAGTGTGATAAACTGATGATATCTTTGGATATTTAAGGAGGAAGCAGTTTGTAAGAAAAGAGAGATGACTTCAGCCCTATGAAGAACACTGTAATCCATTCTGTGTTTTTTTATTTTAAGAGAGCAACAGTGTGAATGAAGGATGAGCCAAAAAATGCAGGGTCTTAGGAGAATAGAAAAAGCAATAGTATTTATCTCACTTAGTTTCAAATATTGTCAGTGTAGAGAGCTGAGTTAGATCTCTATGTGTCTCTTTAATCTTGAGGGTAACCAGTATCTAATAAATTTGAGGTAAACACATATAATGAAATTACATTCTCTAGATTTTGGAACCCAAGTCTGCTGAGGTTTTGAAAAAAAAACGAGATAGAACTTAATTGCAATGTAAAAATACCTTTATGATCACAAAAAATCACTGACTTGGCAAGGAAAAGTCTCAAAAACAACAACAAAAAGGCAGTAAGCTAAATTGAGACAAATTCAAATGAGATATAAACATGGAAGGTTTTTTTCAAAAGAGCAAGTACTGTTGATACTTTAAATTGAAGCTGAGTGAATGGTGTTGATATAATCCTTCTAAGAACAGATCTAGGAGCATAAAATTTATATGAGGAATTATTTTATTTCAAAAACACACCTCTGCCTACTGAAAGGCAACTTTGATGACTATACTATCACATTTTCAACACACAAAGATTATATTTCAATCCACCAATAAAGAAGGGAAGTTTATATTCTAGTCTAGGACCAAGAGAGGATTAATTTTAAATTACTGCAGACCCCTTAAAAATTACATATAAACCCCTATGTACAACCATTGAATGGTATAGCTAACTGTGTCCACACCAGCGTCAGTTATTGGGGAATATCCTTGGAGTGAGAATTAGATTGGCAGTACTAAGCAAAGTTATAGCATAAGAAATCACTCATCAGATTTGACCCTTCTATTAAATATTTCAATTTCATACATAGATGGAAGCTTCTTTTCTTACAAGGAAGAGTTCTTCTTTTCTTTCCATTTTTCTATTAGTATGCAACAATTTCATTTTTAAGCTATATTTTTTCTCATCAAATTTCCCTTCCCTTCTACTATTGATCGTATCAGAGGCCAGCCACTGGAATGCATTCAGTTTCACTTCCAGAAGCAGAGGCAGATGATCACAACATTGTGAATGGTTACTGCTGTTGATCTATAAAACAGTTATTTTCATATGGCAACTTCTAATCACCTATACAACAAAACTGAATAGTTTACCCATTCATCTTGTTCTCTTTTAGGATGGCAGTTCAGCTGCCTTACATTATGCCATTACATCAACAGATCTATAAGAAATTGTGCTTCTCTCGAAATCTCTGAGAGATTTTGCCTTTTCACTACAGCAACAAAACCCCGGTAATTCCATTTAGAAAGAAAACTTTAGGTTTCATAACAAAGTGGATATTAGCTTTGTGTACAATTTCCTCTGAATGCATTCTACAGCTAACCCAGTTTTCCTGGTGTCTTTTGCAGGGACTCTGGGTTATCACAAGTGTAGCTGAAGATTACTTTCTTCTAATGATGACTTGATTTTTATAAAACATGAATCATGTTCTGAGAAATAAAGAGAAAAATTCACAGACTAGGTTCTTAACACATTTCTGGGTGATTGGGGGTGGAGGATAGAAGTCCATATTCCTTTCAAATCAGTAAATTTTATTAATAGAAACACTGTAACATATTCTATGTTACTACTGAGCCATGAATATATCAGAATTAATAAATATATTATTGATATACTGTGCATGTTCATATTTATATGTTCCTCCTGCCATTGAGGCAAACAAAAATCTTCTACAGAGAACTTTACCCTTTGCTAGTAAATTTTTTGAGAAACAGATCTTAAAACATAAAAATAATTTAATTTACACAAGGCACAATTATAGAGACAGCTACACCACAAATGTAAATCATTGAAAAATATATCATTCAAATCTGTATGTTAAATTAGATTTCAACTCTTTCAGAGAATCAAGGGATGTAGAGACATGTCATGGAATGAAGAATAGAGATAAAATAATTAATTTTTAACCAGCATTTTCTGTGTCTGGTTAATTAATTTCCAGACAACAGTACAGATTAATCTATCACAACCTTTAAGCTGAGAAGTTCATAGCAGAACTTACTTGATTCTTTCTACTTATTAATGTCTCACATTAAGGACATGTTTGTGAAAAGGACATTGTCACAAGAATGCAAAGCAATAAATTAAAACAGAGCACAAAATAAATAACAGGTTCATTATTGATGAATAGGCCTCCTATATGAAACATAAGAAAATGATGAAATGAAGGACTACCTTCATCTTTTTGGCTTAAAAGAACTACAAAAACTTGTTTGGGGATTTGTTTGTTGATTTGTTTGTTTTAAGGCAGAAAACCTGCTTTAATTCCAATCTACAAATTCTTATGAAAAAGGAGAGCTTTGCACATATAATTAGGTCTTCTGAAATCAATGACTCTTCCTTATAATCTTAAATGTTTGCAAGATTCTGTCAACCAACACGTGAAATGACAACGTGAGGGCAAGAGGTCTGCAGTGCAGAGCTGCTCCCTAAAAAGAGAATGAGCTTGTTTATTTCTTTAATTTTTATACATTTGTGGGCCTGGTTGTGGATTGGCTGCTGGCGTTACTACCCCTTCACCCCACTGGCCAGACCAGCTGTCAACCAACACTATTTTCAGGCTAGAAATATGTAAACAAAAGACAGTGAACAGAAACAAGGAGGTTTGTCTATGTTGCAAGGCGTGAGAAACTGAAAAACTGACTCCTAATATTGTGCAGAAACTAAAAGACTGACTCCATCTTACAAACCAAGCAGAAGGCATTAAAAAAACTTAGAAAAACCAGGGCAACACACAATCAGACTGCATGTCCTGTAGGAGACGTTTCCCAAATGCAAAACCCAGTAGCTGCAAATTTAATGTTTATCATCTGTGAGGAAAACAGGTTTTATCTGAAAATGCCAGAGTGCACTGCATTTTTCTCTAGATGGATTTTTTTTCTATTACTTATTTTCCTGATTAGTCTAAAGCTAAATGAAGTGAAAGTGTCTTTGCCAGTTGCAGGAAGAATCATCACCAAACGGCAGCTGGTTTATCAAACCAAAGGAGGGTTAACAAAAGGCTCTTCTGGCAGTAACCAAATCTATCAGACCTCAGGAGAAGCAGCACAGCACAACATTCCTTTCAGAGTAAACTTTGCCAGTCTAAAGAGTTTCACAGGTAAGTAAATGAGGTCACAGGGATTAAAGAATGAGGTTCATTCCTGAGAAAATGACCCAAACTTGAAAGTTCATGAAAAGTTATGTTAGTATTAATTTGAAAATTCCAAAGAAATACTGCAATCATAATATACCAATGCAGAATACAGTAATATATATTTTATATATATGTATTTTCTCTTACATAAGATGTTTTTTACATTTGACATAAAGATATTTGTATATTACTACGTTGCCATGATCATCCCTAAACTGAAGAGAGTCAATGGGAAGGTCAGTATAAAATCAGTAATTTGGAAGCAAACTCTGGCAAGAGAAATAACTATAAATAAATCATGCAAAGGTATTGTTAACAACATATTGAGGGTTTTGTACAGATCCCATTATAGATGAGGACTATATCCCTCAAAATTCCAAGAAAAAATTCTTGCAAAACTACCATTCATGAGTGGTAAGCAACAATTGATTATTTATATTCCAGATCTGGGTGATGGGCAAAGGGGAGAACATGGAAGAACTTCCTCTCACCCACAGCAGTATTAAAGCATCACTTAAATTACAAAATGTATAATTTTAACCATCATGATTTCATTTGCTTTTACTCTCAAACGGATGCAGAAGTAAAAAATAGATAAGATACAATAAACTGGCCTTTTAGGCAACAGGCATTGTCATGGGACATCTTTCAGTTGCCTTTCAGATGTGTTTTTTCACACGTCTCTCTCTTTATCTCCTTCCTAGTTATTCCCATGAAAGGCTACTTTCTGAATATTACTAAAATGATCTAGAAAACCCTGTGGATAGCTTTTTATTGAGAACTGAAAGAGATCTTGCTTCTTAAAGGATTAGGCAGTACCTGAATAGGGATTTCAAAAATAGCAGTTAGCCATTAATATTAATAATTACCTGCTTTAATTTGCATCCCTAGACTTCAGAAAAATAAGTTGAGCAATTTGTGAGAGAAACTGTAATCATCCCTCTGTTACAGAAAAAGCAATGAGATATAACTGTGCAACACAACAAAACTGAATTTGGATCCTTATATCCTTTTATGAATAAATTCAAGATCAAGCCTGCCTGCAAATCTTTGGAAGTGAGCCCCATTCGCTCAAGCTTCACTGAAAGGGCTCTTCAACAGCATAAATCCCATGTCCATGCAAGTCCCTACAAAGATGCCCATTGACTCAAGAAGACTTGGATAAAATAAACAAAATAACAGATGCAGTAGTTTTCATCCAGAATAAACTTCCTTAAAACAAATGAAAAAACAAATGAAAAGACAAAAAAAAAAAAAAAACACCCAAAAAAACCCCAAACAAGACTCATTACCCTGAAATGATACTGGGGCTATTCCTTTACACTTGTTGGGTTTTTTACTTTCACTTTAGACTTACTCTTATATCAACACAAGTTGTCTCACTTATGAAGACAGGAATACAAGTTTGTCCAAAAAATAATTCATGCATTTCAAAACCTGGAAACAAATTTTGCTGCAAGAAATAGATTATTTTCCAAGATTGTTGGTAAATCTGCTGTGCTCAGTGCTAGAAAATTATTTATACTATGTACATGGGTCATTATCAGCAACATTTCTCATTTGAGTCTTAACACTGGAGAATACAACAATGACATTTGGATGTTTATTCCATGTCCACTATTAGAGGTCTTTAAGCTTAGAAGTAATTTTGTTCTTGCTCTACTTATTTTCCCTGGTAAAAATGTTTATTTCAATTCCCACTTTATTTGCTACCTAATCCCTCACAAATACTCATGGTCAGATTATTTTTATATTTGACTGACTTCCACAGGAAAAATAAAAAAGCATTACCAATGCCCTCTGATTCGTTGTAGTATTGTGCTGTCAGAGTGAAATTGTTAAACAAACCTTGATTACATCAAAGATTAAATGAATGTAAAATTGGAAGGGCTTTTAAAAAACATATGGTGGGAGAGGTGTATTTGCAAAATATCTTTCTAAAACTATTTTTCTACAGGAGACTCACAGAAGCCTCCTATAATTTAATAATTATTATATATTTTTCTGAATAAATGGATGCAAAAAAGAGAAAAAGCAAAGCTTTTAGGTTCTTTAACTGTGTACTTGATTTTTATAAAAATTAATTACTTGTAACTCTACAAGGAAACAAATAGAACCCTTGAAAGAGAGAAGAAAATTTACAACATGAGAAAGACTTAAATTTACTAAATCATTCATAAGTAATAAAAAAAGTTCATATCTTACTGTTATAAGAACAAATAACTTGTATCTTTCCCTTTCTCAATAAAATCATCATGCAATGAATGAGAAACTGGCCCACAGGTCGGGCACAAAGGGTTACAGTGAAGGGTGACATCAGACCGGTGACCTGTCACTAGTGGGGTTCTGCAGGGCTCCATCCTCATCCCTGTGTTCTTCATCTTCATGACTTGGATGCAGGACTGGAGGGGATACTGAGTTCACAGGCAATGCAATAGTGGGAGGAGGTGTTAACTCCCTCAAGGGCAGGGAGGGAGGCCCTGCAGAGAGTCCTCAACAAGAGGACTGGGCAATCACCAACCATAAAAAGTTCAACAAGGGAAGTGCCCGGCTGTGCATTTGGGATGGGGCAACCCTGGGTGTACAGACTGGGAAATGGGTTGCTAGAGATCAGCACTGCAGATTCTGGGGATTCTGAGCAACAGAAAGTGGAACATGAGCCAGCAGTGCCCTGCAGCTAGCAGGGCCAACCCTGTCCTGGGGGCATCAGGGACAGCATGGCCAGCTGGGCAAGGGAGGGGATTGTCCCCTCTGCTCTGAGCTGGGGTGGCCTCACCTCCAGTGCTGGGGGCAGTTTGGGTGCCACAGTATAAGGAAGACATTAAACTATTAGAGAGAGCCCAAAGGAGGGGAACAAGGATGGTGAAAGGCCTTGAAGGGAAGGCATATGAGGAGCAGCTGAGGTCACTTGGTCTGTTCAGCCTGGAAAAGGAGACTGAGGGGAGAGCTCATTCAGTTACGGCTGTTTTGTGAGGGGTAGAGGAGGGGCAGACATTGATCTTTTCTCTCTGGTGATCAGTGACAGGACCCAGGGGAGTGAACTGATGTGTCAGGGAAGGTTTAGATTTGATATCAGGAAAAGCTGCTTCATCCAGAGGGTGGTTGGGCACTGGAACAGGCTCCCCAGGGAAGTGGTCACAGCACCAAGCCTGACAGAGTTCAACAGGCATTAGACCACATTCTTAGGCACGTGAGAATTCAAAAGGCATTTGGGAACATTTTTGGGCACGTGGTCTGTTTTTTGGGGTGGCCCTGTGCAAGGTCAGGAGTTGAACTCCATGATCCTTATGGGTCCCTTCCAACTCAGCAAATTCTGTGTAATTTATCTTTCTTCACCTCTTGTGTATTTTTTTTTGTTTGTTTTTGATGTTATTGTTGTTTTGGGGGGGGGTTGTTTTGTTGTTTTGTTTTTTGTGGGTTTTTTTGTAATGTGTTTACAAAATACTATCTTGTTCTTTCTTCCTTTATTGAGTATTGTTATATGCTAGTGGCACAGACTTTAAGTGGAAGCCACGTTTTAGAAACATCTAAATAGCAAAGATTTAATATAAAACTAGACTTTAAGTGGAAGCCACGTTTTAGAAACATCTAAATAGCAAAGATTTAATATAAAACTGAAAAAAAAATGGCAAGCCATCTGTATCAAACAGAAATATACTTTGGTTTTTTGTTTGGTTTGGCAACATGCAGTAGCTAGCTCACCTTTCCATGTTATGTCATTCCATTACATTCCTGTGCTATTTAGGCATGATAATGATCGGTAGGTCTACAAACAAGACACTGCACACAGAGAAAAGACTGAAGAAAAGGGCTAGCTGAAACTGGTCAGAGCACAAAGCTACAGACTCTCCTCCTGCTGACATTCTCTTGAGACAAGTTAATAAAGCTCTCCCTAGATATAAAGATACTAAATTACATTGTCCTTGGTCCTGTGCTTGTTCCAGGAGAGCAAAGTCAGACTACTAGATGCAGGTACATAGAAACCAAATTTGGAGATGTAAATTATAAAGTTTTTGAATGAGATTTCTTTTTCTGTATTTCTGTAAATTTTCTGCCCCATTTTCATTTTTCTTAGCTGTCCTTTCTTTAGCACATTCACTTCAGCTATCATGCTTTGTCTATTTCTTACTTCTTTCCATTAGAATATCCTCCTAAAAATGACTTCTCTTCAAATACATTATCATCCATTACTCCTTTCACCATGTACCTCTGCTATCCTCCTTTCAATAGCCTGTGACTGCCTGTCTAAAAAAAAAATTTAGGAGAGAGAAAGCCTAATGCTCTATAGCTGTCCATTTACTAACAGGGTCAGGTATTATTTCTGTAAAGTCCCATAGGAATGTTATTAATCCTAAAGGCAAGTGCTACCTAAAGGGACCACAAATATCTGACACCACCAAAGGTCAGCCCCATTCCTTAGCATATATTCAGTCTACATACAAGGATTACAGAGAAAAAAAAAAACCCTCACCAAAAAAAACCAACCAATACCACCTCCCAAACAAACCCCACCGACATCCCAAAAGAAAAACATACACAAAAACCCTCAATAAACCCCAAACCAACTAACCAAAACAAACAAACAAAACCAAACAAAAAACACCCCAAACCACAAAAAAAAAAAAAAGCCCCACAAACAAGCAAACCCACCCTCCAAAACCATAGCCAAAGCCAACCAGAATTTCCTGCTTAGAGAAACTGAAGAAGAAAAGATTGCTCCTCCACTTTTTCAAAATATTCTCAATCAGTTCTGTAGTAACTATGAAACATGATATTGTCTGTCATTCCTAAGAATATTGTGAGTCAAAGTCTTATAAAGAAAGATACAAAGCACAAAAATAAAGTAGAATTTTGGTCTTGGAAAATAGATCATCTAAAGGATAAATCTCTGACTGAATTATTAGGAGAATGCATACAGCAAAGTTTATAAAGTTTATATAAAGTTTATACACAAAAAAAAGAATTGCCCTTTCAAATCTCACAGAAATATAAAAATAGCATTTGGAGCACTTACATCTCTGAAGATCACTAGAATTTAATGATGCTTAGTGTTTGTGAGAAATAGCAATATGCTTTCCTGCCAATAGCTAGAATGTGTTGTGCATGAAATCTTGCATCTTTAAGATATCAAATTCAATTTTCTGTGATAATGGAAATGTGGCTACCTAGCACCAAAATACTACAGCTTAAGTAATACATAATAGCATTAGTAATAATAGCATTAGTAGTAGAAATAACATTATTTGAGTAGATACTAAGTAAATCTAACTTCAGTAGATTTTAAGTAGGTTTTATTTAGTACAGAGAAACATTTTGTTGTTTTCTTCAGGATCTTACCCACAATGTTCATATAAAATCATGCCATTTATTTAAATTAGACATTCGGGATGTTTTGATATGGTTATGAATGAATTTTATGTATTAGACAATGAGTAGAAGATCTCTTTACGTAAAATATTCTAGGGGGTGGGAGGGAAGTAGTATCTATATATCCATTTTAGAAGTTACTCTAATCCTGCAATTTTTTTCATGTCACAGCCCAAAGAACCATTTTCAGTTTTCAAGTAGTTTATTTGATCATTTTACTATATTGTGTCTTTTTTTCTCAATTATCACAACAATAAATTACTCCAAACTGCTTTGAGTAAGAATATTGTCCAAAAGATATGAATAATACTCAGAAGTTAAATTTGAAAGCAAGACTTAAAACTTCAACAGTTCTTTGCAATAAAAATGGAAAATAGGTGTGAAAATGAGTGTGTAAAGTGAAGATTTCTTCTTCATAGTGCTTAATATTTTATTTCAATAAAGGAGAAGCAACATTTTCTTAGAAATTAATACACATCCACTTTAAGCTTAAGGGCTTAAAGTTTAAATGCTGACATATTTCAGTGGGAACATTTAATTTTATTTCGTATAAGAAAATTCCATAATTAAAAAAAAAATCCTCATGATTCATGTTCACGTTTTCATAAAGAACTTATAGAAGGCACAAAGATTTTGTTGATATTCAGCTCTGTTTCTGAGGGGGAGAATCATGCAGCATTTTCTTTATGTAAAAGATGGAGGCTGCAGAGTGGCTGTGATGATGAACAGCTGCACTGACAAATTGCTCTGGTGGGAAATACCTCTACTAGGAAGCACCATTTTGCTGAATATTGCTGGCAGGTATTCCTCACGGATTCAAGGCCTCAGACAACACCCTGTGTAGGTAAATTAGTGACTAATGTAATTACTAACTGTATCAGGACTTTAATTCATCATCTGATAAAGTGAAGGTGTCAATAACCTTGCATTCCTCTAATAAAGCTTGTGACATGAATGGCTGAAAATTTGGCCAAATTTTCTGCTGATGTAAATATGTAGTAGAAATATGTAGTATTTCAGCTACATCTACCTAGCCTTATTTTACTTTGGCAGAGAATGTTGTTCCTTTTGCACCATCATAAGGCAAAACCCAAAGACAAGCCCAGTATACCAGTGTCAAAGTAATGCAAAAAAAAAAAGAAAAAAAAGAAAAGAGTCAACTGGGGTAGAATTGGTGGGAATAGTTGAATTTTGGATCTTTTCAAAGCAACATAAATAATATGTGGATTGTGAAACAACATAATGAGACTTCCATATTCACATAAAGTAGAATTCAAAATAATCTTAAAAAAACCCCTCACAAACCACCAAACAACAAAACCAAGTCAGATAGAGAGGGACATCTCTAGCATATCAAGTGAATTTATTATAAGTATTGGATTTCTGTGTTTTCCTGATATTTCCAAGAAAATGCCAGTCATTTAACTAAATTGTCTTTCTGGGTCAAGCCATGGAATATGTAATGGACCCAGTACCACTGTGAGATAGACTGAATTCCATCCCTCTGTTTCCATTGTTTGTAATCCATTGGATGAATCTCTATAGTCATCAATGCAAGCTGAGATGGATGTCAGAAAACAAAAGACAAGCGCTCTATCTCTGATTATCGGTTCTGCTCGGCCACATAGGAACTGAAATCCAACTGAATCCTACACTAGTGAAGAGTACCCTGAACATCAGGCCAAAGAGCATTCTAGAAAAAAAATCCTTCTTACAGAATTTGTTTTCCTACTGACACTAAACTGAACAAACGGGAATGCAAGAGGCAGGAAGCCTTAAAGGAGACTCACAAGAGCAAGAGACTGGAATAAACCTGAAAATTTTCTAAACAGATCAGATGTCTAATCCACTGGATTATATTTCAATCTAGGAATTAAAGTACTTAAAATCCACTGATGCACATTTTAGGCTGTGAAACAGAAAAACTTGTGCACAGCACTGTGGCTGGTGTATTCTCCCAAAAATAAAATTTGAAGCCTAAGTAAGCCAGTCAACACAACCTCAAAATTATTCCTTAAAAATAATCCTGTGTAAGAACAAAAAGAAAACAAAACCATCACCCCAAATACTATCAGTAGAGGCCAATTATGAGAATTTTTGAAATTTATTACAATATAATTTTGAAATCAAGTATTACTTATGATCTTGAAAATCTATGATGTTCATGAAGGATATCTGAGTCTTTGAGCTATCTGAATACTTTTGCTGTCTAAACTGCATTTTTGCAATTTTGTGGGAAAATGATTATTTAGCAAGAAATAAGAAACAGGCTCTGAACTAAATTTCTTTACCACACAGTGATCATATTTTCTTTAATTGTACTCAAGTTGGTTATTTAAATTGATTTTATCTTAGGAATTATCTGTATCCTATCCCTGGATATTGAAAATAACCATATGAATTTGTTCACTCCAGTAATATCACAGAATATCTACATGCAAATGTAGTAATGTATATAAAAAATTCTAAATTCAGTTCTCTTCAAGGCCAACCTTTACGAAGGATAGCATGATGTCCTGTGAGTTTGTGATGTAAACAAAGAATATAAGTGAGGTGCATTGTCAGAATATTGCTCCAAACTGGTCAGTTTACATGAATAATCAGGTTAAGATATGAAGAAACATAATAATGATGCAAAGAGAATCTTGTTCATGAAGACCTCACTTTCAACATGCTCATACCATTTATAAACAGCAGTTGAGCTACTGTAAATTATGTTGGCTGCTTACATTTTTGTCAAATTATTCCTGCAGACTAGGACTAACAGTGCAGATGTTTGGTATTGCCATATGTTCTGTACTTGTAGACAAAAATGAGTATGTCTTCAAAATCAGGAAAAATTCAGAATCCCATTAATATGCCCCTAACATCATTATTTAATTGAGACACTTTTGCCTTTTTTCCATTTCTTTCCCATTTTTTGACCATCTTGAGACTATCTTAGTGTATTAAATACTTTGCATAGCAATGCTGTTTCTAGTTAGGGCAAAGTAAATAGCAGTAAATGTCACCATTTAGAAATGCAGAATGTCACCCATTTTCTCCAAGAGTATAATGCACTTACATAACTTTCCTCCAAAAATCTTTTGGGTAAAAAATAATATTTCATGACTGCGTACACATTTCAATAAATCTAGGTAACTATCTATCTTTATATAGAAAAATACATAAAGATTTATCAATCAAAACTCAATTTCAGTCAAAACTATATGAGTTATTTAAAGGCAAATTGTTGTGATTGAGATTCATAGCTTCCTTCCATCTTAAAGGCCAGTTGTCTTGGTCTCCATATTCATTAGAATTCAAAATATATCCCCAGGCTGGAAAAAGGAGATAGAATTTGAGTTCATCATATAGTAGATGAAGTCTGTTAGAATAACTGAGGAGAAAGAATCAAATGCATATTAAATCTATCGTAGCTTTTTTTGAAGAAACTAATTTATATATGTAGGTATTTTATAACCAAATTGATCACAAATTTGTGTGAAAACTAAAATTAGGTGTGTTAGAGAAAATTCAGACTATTTAGGAATTACTGTATCTCAGAGATTCCAGTTTTATTTATTTAAATAATGAACAAAAGAAATGGCAAATTATGTGTCCTTTTCATTACTCTAAATTGCTATTTTCACCAGCAACTCCATTTTCCTCCCCACTGGGACATTAGAAGATAAATCAATTTTAGCAGCTCCAGTAATTAAAAACTGGACTTAGGTGGTCAAACTAACTTACAAAGTAAACAAGAAGCTGAAAGATTTTATTTGTCTAGGGAAGATATTTCTTATAGGAATGGAAAACAAGTACAACCTGTTCTATATAGAATGCAAGTTGTTAAAATAGCCACAAGGTAAAAAAATGTGTTCCTAACCCTTTTTTAATCCACTTTTCATTTTTCATTCTGATTTTTCATTCCCATCTCTTTCCACGAGCTGCTCCAATATCTTCTGCATCAATTGAATATAATAGTTAAACTACTTTTTACACAAAACTACTTTTGAGGTGACTTACACTAAAATACTTAATGTCATCTGAAAGTCACACATGTAACATCTCAGTGACAAACTGAAAATTGCTACACATTCATATCAACATAGGAAAATGATGTCTTAGATACATAATTTTATTATTTTGTACTTTAGATATGTTTTCAGGACCTTTCAATAAGAATAAAGATATTCTCCTCTGCTATACAAAGAATTGTCTTGTTCATTGGTTTTATTGCTATAAATCCAACTTCCTACAAGACCATTAGGTGAATAAGACATAGCTACTAGTGTGGTCATGCAAAAAATAAACTCATTTTATTGTTTTCAAAGTATATGGAATTTTATCATATATTTTTATTATACTCTTTCTCTGGTATATTGTTTATTTGACATGTAATAATATAAATTGCCACCTTTGGAAGGACAAAGAATGAAACCTTAGTATAGGTACCTATTTTCGTTGCATTCTGCCTCGGATTTGGTCATGCTGAAGGAAACAGTGACTCAGTCACCCCATTCTGACAAGTTCTTTTTATTCTTTGCATTTAATAACAAGGGAGATAGATTTTTTTTTTTTAAATTTTGTTTTTTTTTAAGATCAGATGTCATACACTGGAGCCTCATCTTCTGCTGTCAAAGCTGTTAGTGCTGTCAGGCTCTCTCCATGCTTCTGAATTGGTGTGCAATGTTCCCATTAAATATTGTGTACATTGCCCCCTCTAGGAATTATGAATTCTTTTATTCAACATGTCTTGTATTGTAAGTGACATCACTGTGTGTATCTCTATGACACTTCTATCTGGTGTTTCATGAGGTAATGTAATTTTTGTCTCCAATATATCTACATTTCTAGTTAAAACTACTCCTTCAATTAACTCAGGGAAGAATACAAAGTTGAGCATGCTGGTTAAAGATATTGGATGACTGTTGTAAAACAAGATTCCCTGTTCTTGGGAACCCTATTTAACTAGTGCTTAATAGATTATCAAGTACTGAACAAACAACTGTACTCAAAAATAACTTTAAAAGCTTTTTAATATATTTGCATATTTTGCTTGTTGGTTTGTTCTATCTTTGAAAGTGATTTCCCAGAAATAGAAATCACTTACCCTGATAATAAAAACCAACTTATTCCAGAGACTGCATCAGAAGTAAATGTAGTTTGAGTCTACATTTGTCAACTCATATCTTTCTTTTCAGAGCTCTAAAAGTAAGAAAGTCTCTATTTCTAGTTTTTTTTTTACTATAGCAAGTCAATAGTTTAACTTTGGAAAGAAACACACATTAAAAAGAATGGGAAAGTTTAGTTATAAGATTACCTCATAAGATTACCTCATAACAAAAAACCAAAAAAAAAAAAACAAACCAAAACACAAACAAGCAAACAAAAAAATCTGTATCTATACTATAGTGCAAAGTAGTGACATGGCTCAGTTCACATCACAGACAAAACCCATATTCCATGAGGAAAATTAAACATTTTCTCCAAGTTTTCATATGTGACAGTCCATCAAAACATGACTGTTAAAGGGTGGAAAAAAAAAAAAAAAACAGAACCAAAAAAAATTATGTCTAAACCCCCAAAACAAGAGATAACCAGTCTGAAATACTATTTTAACAGTAGCAAGTAATAGCATCTCCTTCCTGTATCCCAAGAAACTCACCTGAGAAACTCCTCTGCAATCCTTACTTACCCTTGTCTTGGCTGCTGTACCCACAAAGAAGCTGAAAAGAGCTGTCCTGTCCAATGACAAGACTGTGCTTTGAATTCCAGTACCCACAAATGGTAACACCCTAAACATTTCAGGTCTTTTGGAGTGGTCTGGAGTAAAGTTTTTCCTAGTTCAAATAGTTCTACCATTACTTGAATGTTGAGTCAAATTGCTGGTTGCCATTACTTGAAAGTCACAGTGCTAGAAAAAGGAATTTTTTACTCTTTTCTTAACCAGTTTTTAACAAATTTGTTATTATCTTTGAATTCCATTCAGCATGATAAAAATATTCTTTTTAAAATAAATATTCTGATTACTCTTAATATAATCAGTTTTATCTACTGTAATTATGAATTTCTTAATAAGTTTCTGTATGAATTCTAAAATGTTGGTATAATTTTAACTGTTTCCAAATCCTTCCAAGTAAAAGGGTCAGGGTATGTTTTTAAATTTAAAGTGTTATTATTTTCATTTCTATTATTTTTAAAAACTCTTCAGGAAAAAAAAAATCACTAGAACTACAGTCATGTTTTGAATTCATGACAGACAAGCTTCAAATATGTTTTTTCTTCTTAAGCTATTATCTAACTGTGAAAGATCAAAAGCTTAGATGACCAGCTCCTAAAAAGCTTTGAAGACTGGGGTTTTTTCTGTGCTTCTTTTTTTCTTTGTTTTTCCTCTTGCTTTCTGAAGATGGTAGAGTTATCCTAAAAGGATATTTTTACCAGTGGCAGCAGTATTAAAGACATTGTTTTAGAAAGGTCATTGGTTCTTAGATATGCTAAATATTTTTTCACAACTAACAGCAATGGTGTATCTCTTTCACTAGAAATTTTATGATGCTATGCATCTCATCTTCTACTGCTGATTTCATATAAACTACATATTCTTAAAAGTCCCATTAAAATAAAAAAAATGAAACAGCAAACTGCTTTATGGAGTGTATTTGACTGTACAAAAGCAAAACAATTACATTGCTAAGGTTAATTCATGTTGAAATGACAGGATTGAAAAAGAATAAACAAACTTGTAGAACACTATTAGTACTAAAGTTTCTATTATTAAAAAGCAAGCATAGAAGTCCCTGAAAGTAACTTCAAAACACCACAAATGTTGTAAATAGACACCAGATTAAACTCAGGAGAATATTTTGTGAACTTAACTTGCTGTGATACTATAAAAACTTGAAATAATTTATCATGGGAAAACAGTAAAGAAAAATATCTCATTTTAAAGAGTGTCACAATATTCAAGTAGAATACTATCTGTGAAAAAAAGGAAAGATTTTCCAAAGAAACATCCTTTACATCACAGAATCACGGAATGGAGAGGATACAGAGGTAGGCCAACCTCAGTGCTCAAGGAGGTTCACCTGGAGCAGTCCTCAACCCACCCTACTGTCCACTCATCTAACTCAGGCTTCTTGACCTTACCTAAGGGGATGTTATGGGACACAGGGTCAAAAGCCCTGCAGAAGTCAAGGTAAACATCTACTGCTCTCCCCAGGTATCTATCTCCCTCAGATTTCTGAGCTGCCAAGAATTTATCTGCCGTAAGTTCAGAGAAGAAGGCAGTTCTAAGACTTTGCCAATGTCTTAATTCATTGCTTAAAATTATTCAATTAGTTTTACCTACCTCTACTATGAGGAGAGGATACACCACATACACATAGATATCCAAGTTGTAGTTGATATCCAAGTTGTAGTTGACAGATATCCAAGTTCCTATTGTTCCAAGTTGTCTACTTAATGAGATGAACTCCCAACTACACTTCACCCCCCAAGTCTTCAAGAGGTGATGTTGTTGTCTCATGTAGAAAGTGTTCCAGTGTTATAAACTCAAACTTATAGATACAGTTACAATCAGTATATATTTGAGGAAAAATATTTTTAAACAGGAACATTTAAAAATGGTTTGAAAATTAGTCATTTTGAGAATCATGTGTAGTATAAATGACCAGATGTTCTGTCAGAATTTATGACAGAAAGGCTCTGTGAGTTTATTTTCCATTTCATTCTTATGTTTTCTTATTTAAACTTTGCACAGGTAGTCTGTTATGTCTATTATTTAACAAATATTTAACAAATATTTAACAACCAATTTTTATTCATTCTGGTTGAAAATCACTTTCAAAGACAGGAAGTATAATCTTCTGTCTTTAATTTAATATCTTAAGTCATTCTCCTAGATTCTGAAAGGTGATCCAGTGTACCCATGTCAGATATGAGCCTTAACCACCAAGTATAGGAAATGCCAAGGAATGTTATTTACTTCAGTCTAAAGCAGAAGTAAATGAAGTAAAACTAAGCAATGGTTTCAGACAATGCAACGATGACACCATGTTTCCAGAGGTGTCTATCCACCAAGGCACATTAAACTCTTGTACAGGACTCTTCACTGTTTTGTTTCCTCAAGCTGAGAAAACATGCAGCTGAGAATATGAGAAAAGAAAGAGTAGGCTGAAATTTAGGATAGAAAAGATAAGAAACACACCTCAGCAGAGAGTTGCTGGTTACCTTTTCCCTAATGCTCAGCACAGGGGATGATGACCCCAGTTTCACTCTTCTGAAGCGAGTGCTGTAACCATCACACTGTTACCCACCACAACGACCAGGTCAAAAGCAGCTTCTTACAGGTCAGACATTGTCTGGCTTCTGAGGTCTCCCAAGAGATTTGGGTTCTCAGATCTTTATCCAAAACCTGCCTGTGCTGTATCTCAGTGCAGCAGGAGGTAAGGAGGTGACAATTCCATCCATTCCCTCAACCTCCAATTAGTCTTAGGTTTTGCAGTAATTGTTTCCTTCTGTTCTTTCTCACAACCTGTCTTGTTTGCAGTAAGAAAAGCACCTGCTGTGAATTTAAGCATGCTCGGGGTGTAGGTGTTTAGTTGTTATTCAGTGTTTTGCTTACTCAGTATATTTTTCAGCTTCTGTTTTTCCTATAATCTTTCATATTCCCAAGAACTGAAAATATGAAAACATTATTTTATTTAGTGCTGCTTGACCTTTAGAGACTTAGCCCTTCTTTTTTGACCCTTTCTTATCATGAGTCTAGATAGAATTGAACCAGAAAAATATTCTAAACCAGAGAATCAAAGAATACATCAATAAAAATTTTGTGGTTCATGTTTACATATTTCAATAAAACAATGATAATACATAGGTGCTATATAACTTTTTAATGGAGTGATCTTTCAAAAATATTAGGTAAGAGCAGGCCCATTTCTGATAACAACAACAACAACAAAAGGGAGCATGCAAGGACAAAAATATATTTCTACTTACATTAAATTAAAAAAAAATGAAAAGTTGTTTCAACTCAAATTTGTGAACCTTACAGGTTTAAAAGAAATTTTTTACAAAATGCTGAAGAGGGTTTAGAGGTTGTTTAGATTTGGAGGTTTTTTTCCCTTTTTTTCTAACAATGAGTTCCTAGCACATTTTTAATGAACAGAGGTCTTAATGAGACTGAAATATACAGGAGAAATTTTGCTGAATCAGAGCCAACTCAATACCTTAGAGAATTAAGTGTCAGATTTTTTTGTTTGTTTGTTTGTTTGTTTTTTTTTTGTTGTTTTTTTTTTTTTTTGTTATTGAGCCTATCATTTTGAAAAGAAAAGCTTTATATCTTTATATGTAAATTATCTAGTCACTTTCTCTCACACAGCTGAAACAGCCTTGGAGAGAAAAAGAGAACAGTTTTCCTTATATATATTTTTGTGTCCACAATAACAAACATTTCTTGAGCCCTGCCAAGCCTAACAGTCAGTTACAGCTTTTGTGTAGCACTGTTTTGTTTTTTTCCTTTTGATTAACTTGTTATGGAGATGTTAAAATTTTTAGTATTTAAAAGAAATAAAATAATAGAATACCATCTCAGAAGTTCAGTGTGGTTTAGACCAAGTCATTATTGTTTGGTCAGGACTTTTGCTTCCAGTCACTAATTTAAAATATTATTCTGCAATTGTCACACTATATTCTCTTTTGTGTAGTTTGTGCCTAGCATAGCTGCAAGAGGAATATACAAGCCAATATAAATGTTGTCATTATCTTTCACTGCAGTTTTATATCCCATAATCCTTATCCCCCATTTTAATATTTCTTAGCTCTTATTAAAAAAAAAAAAACAAAACCGAAAACAAACAAACAACAACAACAACAACAAAAAACTAAGAAAACAAACCCACTAAAAAAACCAAACAAAAGAACCAAAAGAACCCATAGAAATAAAATATTACGTTTTCTCTTAAAGAAATTTTTATAAGAAGGGTACTTGATTTTTTTTAAGTGAATCAACTAAATTTAATTAATTTTGTGAGGAACATGTGGGTTTTTTTGTTGTTTTTCTAACACTGTCAGTGAGATTTGAGGGCTCTCATAGAGGGAACTTCATCTGCACTAGGCTCCTGCTCTGGAGCACTCCCTGAAGGAGTCTCTGTTCCTTGCTAAATGCTTACTGCTTACAGACCCTGTTGAGAAAAGGCTTCTGCTTACTTCACACCCTTCCTGTTTTCTAGTCAACCCCTGCCTACAAAGTTACTGAAAGCCATAAAGGGAATTTCAGAATGAATCATGGCTCATGTTCATGGAAAGACCAACAGCTCTAATTTTATGGGACTACAGTTGTTCATACTTTCAACCCTTTGGGAAACATAAAGAATAGAAAGACTTTTTAGTGGAACCTTCTATCCACTAGAGAAAGTAAAAATAAAAAAATTGTGTTTCCGAGTTTTTCTATTTACTCAGCAGCCATTTAAGGGCTCAGAAATTCCCTCATGTCCTCTGTCCCTTTAGCAAGCTCTTCCATGTAGTCTCATTCTTGACTTCATTTGTGAGACCCAAGACCTCAGCCACAGTTCATTCACACTGTCTCCTTTATTTTAAAGAACAAGATGCCACTAACTATCTTTAACCTGCACTTCTCCTTGGATTCTGTTAGATTACTCTTCTGCAGTTAGTTCCCCTCAGTGGGATATGACCAGTCCTTCACTTTTCTTGGCTAGCATGGAGAAAAGCTCATGTGGTTCCCCATGTGAATAAAGCATCTAGGGTACACAGCAGAGTACATTCTTCACAGCAAGGTAAAGGGATAAATTACATTTTCTTCTACATGAAGGAAAATTACAAGAAACATGTAATACTATTTCTTTCTTTTTAAGCTATAATATTGTAACAGTCATTATTCATAGCACTGAAGAAGACTCAAATAACCAACTTTTCTCTTTTAGTTTATATAGCAGTGTTCTCACTGGTAGCTGTTTATTAGTGTTTTTTCTGTTGTGTTTGAAGCCTTAGATTAGATTTTAGGATATAATCTGCACTCAGTAAATAAGGATCAATAAATATTAGACAAGAATCTAATGTATCAATTCAACACATAAATTAAATATATATAGATTTTGAAAAGGGTATTTCTTCAGTGTATTTAATACCATTCTCTTCAATTTGATCACAAAGACATTAATGAACAAACAAGCATGTATCAAGTTCTTATTCAAGTTTAACAAACCACTACTTTGAATAGTCAGGGCTTGGTATAAACACAGCTGCGATAGTTTTTGTTTGTCTGTTTCATGACCATAAAAAAGTTCTGTCTTCTAAAGGCACTGCTGAAATCCCTGCTTCTTCACTGAAATCTTAATGTGCAGAGTTTGATCCTGCAACTTTGTGTTAACATTTACATGGGAAGTAAACCAAAAAACATCAAAAATTCAGAAGACAAGGTAATTTACAGCAAATAATGCAGAATTATTATGAATGTGCTTAGAATGCATTTAAAAATGATTAAAATAAGTTAATGCACTGATCTTTTGTACACCATAGTGCATATAGAACTGGTTTTCATCAATAGCTCTATTTGTTAATACCAGTGAGGAAGGTAGTCATTCTCCCTGCACCAGACACTGCTCTTCAGAAACAGGCAATTGTTTTCCTTCTGTTGTTTTTCAAGGTCTTTGACAAGATTTTAGTTTCTATGAGTAAATAAATGTATGTTATTTCAGTCTATTCCACAATGATGATCATGGTATTTGTTAAAATTTATATACCTATCTGTGTAGAGAAGGTAGGCCAAGAAATATAGACGTGAAATTTGAGCTCCAAAAATTTGGTAGATAAGGATTAGAATCACTTAAGAAAAAAATATTACTGCTGAGAAATATACATAAAAATTCAATTTTCCACATTCATGCAAAGCCTAGAACTTGCTTACACAAAACCTAGATTTTCAATATCATGAGTTAAGTTTTAATATTTTATCTGGAAAAATGTTCAGGGGATTTCAAAACAGATGATTTAAAGAAAAAGCTAAGTACCATTTATAACAATGTAATTAGACTACGAAAAATAAGGAAATATCTCAAACATAACTAAAACCTAGTACAGGCATGATTTTAGATAAGTTAATGAAGAAGAAAATATATGCATGTATAATGTGTTGATATTTATTCATTCTTTCTTTTTTAGAAAGCTGTTTTGAAAGTAAATACTATTTATTTGTTTTTAATGGGTCAGTATACACTTACAGCTTTCATTCAGATATTGTTGTTGCTCAGCCTCTGTTATATAAAAGCACTGAAGTTTTAAATAATTAATCAATTGCAAAAAACCAAACCCAATAACAATAGGAGGCAATCTGCATAGTCACTTAAACGGCGTGATATTAAAAAAAATAATTAACAATTGGAGGTCTTTTCATCCTAACTCTTATCACCAAATTCAGTCTCAATTCCACATGGTGATTATCTAGTTAAGATTTGGTTGTACCTGCCTTTTCTTTACTTGGCGTCTGAGTTTTATCTGAGTTTTATCTGTTCCTGGCATTCACTTTTTCTCTTTCCCATTTTAGTTGCAATTCTCCTATTTTTAGAAGCCAATCACACCTTGGAACATAACTGTCCAGCCAGTCCATGTGCAAATACACAGTGAGCTTCAGAAAATGATTATGGCACAATGTGCAATCAGACCTTGAAACCGTGTCAGAAGTAACCTTCAGCCCCTTCATCCCTAGGCAGGATGCAAGAACGTCTGATGCTCATACATACAAAACAGTCAGTTCTGACTAAGAGGATTTGAAGGTGATTCCTGGGTTACCAGGGAGAACAAAGATACATGGTATAAATAGGATGGATACATGAAAGCAATCAACTTAAGGAAATATGACATTTCATGTCCCTGCGTCAATGGGTCAAAGATTACTGCTTTATGTGGCACAGGAGACGGAATACACCAAGAGGAGCTAATAGATGAAAGTATTGGTGACTTTTAAAATTTTCTTTTCTGTTTTGCACTGCAACTGGTATGTCCACTGTTTAACATGGTCTGAGTATTACTCTGAAAAGACTGCACAGAATAAATATATGCAATGAAATAAATAAAGGTGTCTACAGAAAAAAAATCAAACTGTTCCAAGGATGTCTTTTCATTTTTTACAAGCTTTACATTTATGATAATTTTGATTGCATTTGAGTAAGCAAGCTTTTTTTCAAGGATGGGCACAAACTACCTGGTACCACAAGAAAACATTATAAGAAATATGACAAAGTTACTGCAGTATTCAGAAAAAGTGATATAAGAAGCAGATGATCAAAGAATCTGATGACCACAGAGCATCAGTTGCACAGTTTCTGATGCTATCATGTCTATTTTTAGAAATTTATATTTATTATATTGGAAGCATCTAAGAATAGGACTCTGATCTATTCCTTTCATGTTATTTCTAAACTTCAGGCTGCAAAACACCATTCCTGTTCTTTTGCATGTGCCAGTTCTAATGCAGCCCTAAGTAAAATGGATGAATTTGCTGGAGTCTACAACTATGATCTGCAGAAACTGCTTTGAGTCGTGAGTTGTGAAATGCTTTCTCTCAGTGCAGAGTTGCATGTTCGCTAGAACGGGTTAAAAGAAGGAACTTTACCTCTGATTTACTCATTGCACAGTTCAAGGCAAGTTCTCTCCCTATCCTGTGTCCTAATCTATCATTAAAAGGGAAATGGGAGAAGGAAAATTTCAGGCATCGAAGATTTTGCAGGGGTTTCAAGTCAGTAAGCACTTCATATGATCTAAAATTCCCAGATAAATTCATGACCAAACTATAACTTCTAAATAAAGCTGAATATAACAGCAATAAAAAAGAATATGGAAAACAGAACAATTACTATTTGAAATTACTGCTGTTGAAAGAATTGAGAATCAGGAGTTATGTCTTTACATAAGATCTCACTCTTACACTTCAGGATGGAACAAACATTTTGTTGTTGTATTTTTTACCCTGAGCTAAACAGTGAATAGTGTTAAATATGTTCCTTAAGTACACATAAGTTTGTATGATTACAAATACTTGTTGGCATTCAGTAATTTCTTGGTCTTACAGGGTAACAAATTATCTTTGCAGTAGTCTTAGATACTTTGACATTAAAAGTGCTACTTTAATGAGGAATTGGATTTTACAGGACAGAAAAGACTAAGTGCCCAAGGGAAATGTCCATGCAAGAAGAAATGTCTTGTAACAGCTGCTCTTAGAAATGTTTGACCTTATTTCAACTGTAGAAAAAATTAGGGAACTGTGTAAAGCATTTTTTAAGAAGTGTAAAAGTAGCATAGGAAGGAATTAATATTCTACTCAATAGCTCTTCCCTTCTCTGTTCTCTTGGCTATTAGGATCATCATTATTTTAAAGGCCAGTATTTTAATAATTACTGTATCTGCAAACCACACATTCTGCTTAGCAATATTATCTTATTTTGAAAAACAAAAAAAATTTAAAATGTTACAATTTAGGATTGCAAGAGATATAAAAAAGTTGGGTCTCTTTTTTTCAACTAGTCCATATTTTCTAAAGTGATTTGCTTTTTATACATATCAGAGGAAGTTCATTGAGAAATGGCATCATTCACACCTGCAATTTCTCCAAAACTTGTATTTTCTTAATTAAAGTGTATGATTGTTTAAAGTAATAAAGGCTTATTATTTTAAAGGGACAACTTTTATCTATTTCTTACTAATTTTGTAAAAAGAAATTTCCATTTCAGATAAGCACTCATTTATTTTATACATACCAATTTGAAAAAATAAATTGTATAGGTTCCAGCAAATACTTAGTTTTCTATTTAGTAACTGAACAGGATAAGAGAAAGGCAGAGAAATATTGAAATATTTCCATTTGTATAAAGAGTATGTTTTCTTTGCTTCGCCAAAATTGGAAACTACTTAAACTAATTTCCTGTTGAATTAAATAATCCCAAATGGTATAAAAGGTCCCCTATGGATACTTTATTAAAACCAAAATAAATATATGTGTCCATTTTGACTAGGATAGAGTTAACTTTCTTCATAATGGCTGGTATGGGGCTGTGTTTTGGATTTGTGCTGAACAAAGGATAATAGAGATGTTTTTGTTATTGCTGAGTGACAGTTCCACAGAGCCAAGGCCTTTTCTGCTTTTTCTACTGCCACACTGGGGAGGAAGCTGAGGGTGACAGGGAGACTGGGAGGAGACACGGATGGGACAGATGACCCCAACTGAATAAAGGAATATTCTAGACCATACAACATCATGCTCAGCATATAAAGTGGTGGGAGGAAGGAGGAAGGAGAGGGACATTTGGACTGATGGTGTTGGTCTTCCCAAATAACTGTAACTTGTGATGGTTCCCTGCTCTCATGGAGATGGCTGAACATCTGCCTGCCCATGGGAAACACTGAATTGATGCTTTATTTTGCTTTGCTTTTGTGTGTGGTTTTTGCTTTCACTATTAAACTGTCTTTATCTCAACCCATGAGTTTTCTGGCTTTTATTCTTCCTGTTTTCTCCCTGATCTTACAGGTACAGGAATGAGTGGCTGAGTGGGCCTTGAAACCATGACAACATACTGAAATCCCCTTTTTAAAATCCCCTTTTTAAAAGGGAAGAGTACATGCATTTCTTTATGGAATTTTCCCTACCTTTAGTGTTGATCATGTAGAAGTTTTCTATAGCAGCTGTTTTCAAACAGTCATTATTTATTAGAGACTGTACTAGCCCAGCATTCAAAGAATGACACTTGTATTCTTGAATTCACCACTGATCTTCTGAACGTCTGTGAAGTTATCACCTCTTGCTACTTCATAACTTCTGCTCATTTTAAACATGAGTATACACATTTCTCTGTGGGGAAGGTCAGTAAATGAACAGCTTTATCTAAGATGATGTAGTCTGATTCTTAATCCCCTGAGTGATACACAAAGTTCACAGTTCTGCTTAAATAAACTTCTTTAAACATGTTTTTGTCTTCAAGAGTAAATTCTACTTGGGACATTTAATATTATTCCATCTCACAACCACTATAAAACAATAGAAGCAAATATGTGATAACTTTTTAGGTGTCTAGTGTTAAAAATTCTGCATTTCCCCCTAAACTCTAGCTCACAATGTATTGAAGAAGACTAAAAAAGTAATTTTTATCTATAAGCACAGCTTCCTTGATTTTTTATTTTTAAAGCTGAAGTTAGAGTACATGTCCTATATATTTCATAAATATTTAAGACTGTTGTCTTGCATGCCTAGGCATGAGAGAACTCTGCAACTTCCCACGCTTTAAAAAAATCTGTGTATTCAAGGATCAAGTTGCATGTACAAAGTTGCCTACAGTCCTTAAACCAATGTTTTGGAATATTTTGTAGTTTGTGTAAAATGT
Organism: Cisticola juncidis; assembly: GCA_013400215.1. Lineage (NCBI taxonomy): Eukaryota > Metazoa > Chordata > Aves > Passeriformes > Cisticolidae > Cisticola > Cisticola juncidis. The sequence goes on from VXBR01008031.1 coordinate 112,735, forward strand.
CTCATTTTCTAAAGTACAGGTAGTTGCTTACAGGCAAGGTAACCAAATTTGTTTAACATCTGTCAGTCAGACTTGCCACATTTAGGAAATCATAAGTGATTTTGATTGATTTTGATTGATTATTCTATTTCAGGGAAGTATCAAGAAAAATAAAACAGGAGAAATGGAAAACAATTATTTAGAATATAAACTTACAGCACACTGAATTGGATGTCGTTTTTTTTAATATTGGTATATTTCAAGATCATCATGCAGGTGTCGTTACAAATTAAAGACAAGGAAAGTCAGAAAACCACAATTTACTCAGACACGTGGTGACACTAACTTTTGTTGTACTCTTCAGTATAGGAACTTTCTCTAAACCTGTCTGCTTAAATTACATATTTAACCAATGTCATATGGTAGTGATCAGTGAGACCAGCCAAAGACCCTTCTCAGAATTTTTTATGCAGTTTTTGCTTTTCCTATGGTCAATAGTAAGCATGTTTCATTTTAGCAGAAAAGGGAAGATGTTCAGTTCTTTCCTAAGTAAAATATATTAAATTGTAAACACGTCAAACTACATTTAACAACATCACTGTTTCCTATATTCTCAGCCCTGCCAAGGAGGACTTGGGGATGCTGGTGGGTGAGAGACTGGACCTGACTAAAAATGTGCTTGCCTCTCAGTAATATCCTGGGCTGCATCAAAAGAATCATGAGCAGCAAGCTGAGGGAGGTGGTTTTGTCCCTCTACTCTGGTCTCTGGTGAGATTCCCCCCTTGAGACCCCAGCACAGGAAGGACATTGATCTTTTTGAGTGAATCCAGAGGAGGGCTGCTAAATTGATCAGAGGTGTGGAGCACCTCTCCTATCAGAAGGATTGGGATTATTCATCCTGGGAAAGGGAAGGCTTTGGAATGACCTGATTGTGTCCCACAAGAAAGATAGAGAGGGACTGTTACAAGAGCATGAAATGAAAGGACAGGTTTCAAATGGGAATGGTTTCAAACTGAGAGTAGGTTTAGATATTAAGAAAAAATTTCTTTACTGGGGGTGGTGAAGGGCTGGAACTGGTTGCCCAGAGAAGCTGTGGATGCCCCTTACCTGGCAGTGTTTGAGGCCAGGTTGGACAGGGCTCTGAGGAACCTCATCTAGTGGAAGGTGTCCCTGCCTGTGGCATGGGGCTTGGAATTAAATGACCTTTAAGGTGCCTTCAAACCCAGACTATTCTATTAATCTATGAACATGATTTTTCTGACCTTGTCGTCTATTTACTTCTTATAAATAGAAAATTGCATAGGTGATTCATTAGAATTTCTAAAGCAGTATCTCTATATATATTATTTCCCTAAGACATCAATTTCATTTCCCCTAGGCAGGGTAAATCAAAGTCATACATTCTGAGTACTGCCTTTGGAAAAAAAAACTAAAATGTGGAAAGGGTAAAATGTCACCAATTTAGAACTTCTGTGGTGACTGGTCTTTTTATGTTTCTAAATGAAATTTCTCTTCATTGAGATGACATAGAAGGTGTTTCCACATAGGAGAATTTTAATATATTCTTCTTTTAGGTACCATCCTTTGGCAGGTACTAAGATGCAGGCAATTTGTCCTTGATGATTCAGCTATATAGTTAACTGATTACCAGACTGAGATAGTTTTTGTTGGAGTGATTTGCTTCCTCTTATGATCTTTGCAAATTTTTGCAGATTCAAGTTATTAAAATAAAAGGAAGACCTTCTCTGCAATAAGAGAAGACATTACATTTTAAGGAAAATAATGTGAAGGTGAAAACTGATACCTTAAATGAAAGGCAAAAGTCCTACTGATTTAAACAGCAGTAGGATTTCATCATGAATATTAGAAAAAATTGTCCCACAGGTTATTGAATATCTTGCATGCAGTTATGAAAATGATACTGTAAATCAAAGTCTGTGTTATTTTAGCAGGTATACACAATGTATTTCTATCTTTCCCATAAAGTTTCTCTTTCAGAAGACTGTATTAGAAGTAAATCTCTGGAATATTTTCTCGTAAGTGTTGTTCATGTGTATATCCTATATGAGAGTCATAAGGGAGCAAAGTATTTTTAATAGAAAACATTGCTTATGAAGATAAATTATTATTAAATAACTTTTTTAATATATTTTCAAGGTGCCTAAGAGATAAAACTTGATTGAAAACTTACTGATACTTATTGAAAAGTAGAAGTCTAGCTGGATTTTATTCTCTCTTATCAGCCCTGGGCATGACTAGCCTTCAGTAGGCACTATAAAGGTCTCAGTAAAATTAACTTGCATTTCAATTGAGCCTTGACTAGAATCACAGGCAAAAACCCAGGTATACTCTGGGAGAGGAGCAGCTGGAGAACAGCCCTGCAGAAAGGGATCTGGGGGTGCTGGTCAGCAGCAGGGTCAGCAGGGGTCAGCAGGGAGTGTGGGCAGCCAAGAGGGCAGACCCCATCCTGGGGTGCATCACCAGCTGCTCAAACCAGACAATTGTCCCACCTCATTCAGCCTCACCTTGAGTACACTTCTGGGCCCCACGAATTAAGAAGAATGTGAAGGTCCTTGAATCCATGCAGAGGATGGCATCAAAGCTGGTTTTAGAGTTCAAATGCATGATAGAAAAGGGTTTTCACAAAGACCCCCTTTTTCTTTCCTCATAAAATAACCAAATGATTTAAATTCTGCCATTCTGAAAAATAGCAGAAACTTCCACGCAACAAGATAAGTGGTTGAAATATTCTATTCTTTCTTTAAAAATGGATTTGCAGCACTTGAAAATTAAGATAAGACCATTTCAGAAAGGAACAGTCCTGAATCTAGCATTGTAGAGATCATGTGCATATATATATGCAGATACAAAGTGCCATGAGCTCTTAGTTGTGATTGCATAGAAAAAAACAATTATTCTCCTGTCACTCTAGTGCTATGAAAAAAAGATCTTTTACTTTTTTTCCACTCTGTAATCCACACTAGCAGAAAAGAGAAATCTTTTCCTTTGAGAAAGCATCAATTGAAGCAATGTAATTTCTCCCAAGAGCAAGAGAAAAGTAAAGATGAAATTAGGACCTTATGAGTCATAGCTTTTTCTCTCTTCTATTTTGGGAGTACAACATCTGTAAGCTACCCTTTATTCAAGGATAATCAGAATTTAATTCCTTGTATTTTTATCAAGGACTAATCCAAGTCCTTGATTAAAAACAATTAACAATCTAGGGCAGAATGTGTGCTTGATTCATCCTATTTCCCACAGTAAAATAAAACTGACACACAGAAAGCTGGTTTGTTTTCCCTCTGTCCAAGAAACAAGAATTGTCTTGATAGTTTCTGGTAAAAGGAAAACTATACAGAAGTTAAGGAGGTTTACAGTCAAATCTCCTAGAAGTTTACAGTATACACAGTTATGTGTATAAAAACCATAAAGTTTTAATGGCAGTATTTCTTCCTGAAAGATTCTCAACAGAAAAAGAAAATCACTGATTATGTCTTGCTGGAGACTAATGCAATCCCACTGAAAGTAAAAAGGCACAAAATTCTTCTTATGATTAATTAGTCTCAATGTGGTACTTGGTTGTGGGCTAGACAATCTCTGTAAATCAATGTTTTATTTGTTACCTTCTTATTTGACTGAAATGTCTTCTGATAGAAACTCAGCTAGTCATTACAATGAGATTATAGCAGAGACATAATGCAGTTAGGTACCTACTTGCTATTAAAATGTGGAAATATTTTCTAGGAGCACAAATATTTACAATCAGACAACATGTTTTACAAATGAAATGTGAAAAATCATTAAATTGTTTCAAAAAAATCACACACACCTGAGTAAATGTTAAACACTGATTTTATAGTTCTATCAGCAGTGAAAACATAAACTTATTCATTATACTTACAGAAATTGATTTTGTTTTGTTACATGTCTAAGATCTGACTTTATGCAAATTAAGATTGTGTGAGCAATGAAACTTGGATACCTTCTGGTTTTATTCTTGTCTCTTAAATTCTTCTGAAGTATAAGTATTTATTTGTTTTATCTTTTCCCAGGTCCCAAAGTGGGAGTACTTAGTTTTAGGAAACATATGTAATAAAATACACAGATGGTGTGAAAATGGGGAACACAAAACCGGAAAATTCTTAAATTTTTTTTTTCCTTCTCACTTTTCAACAGTAATTTCATTACATCCATTACTGTTTTGCTTTCTCCTAATCATTGTGAGCTTTAAATGAACAAGTGCTATCACAGGAGACTTGGCACTAATGAAAGCCAAAAGGACACATTATTTTGGTTTCCTAAATAGAAACCATAATTTTCAATTAGAAAGCAGAAGTGAAAAGATGGAAATAGATGGCTTTTCTCAGCTATTAACCTTTACCTGCAGATATCTATTGAAGAATGCACTTCACATCCATCACCAGAAAGGCTTTATTCATTAAATATTCTCAGATATTTTAGAGAGGCTTTTGGAGATATTAAAGCAAAAAAATCCATCTGTTCTAAAATGGAAACTCTGAAACCACACTGGAAGCATGTTTTCAGCTCTCTATACTGTGTATTCATATACTATGTGAAAAGTACTGTAAAGCAGTAAAGGTATTTTGATCTCAGTGTCTGAAAGGCTCTCATTGCAAGGAATTACATGGGAGTTATAAAATAATTCAGGAAAAAATCCATTTGCTTTGTGCTATCCTTCCAAGAGCTGCTGCCATCATGCAACTTTTAAACTCTTTTAGTCTCTGCAAAATGTTCCCCTGTCTCCTTGAGAGCAATGTAATTACATTTTCCTCACACACATGCTATTGCTATTCTGATTATTTTAACGGGTTCATTTCCAGGGGTGCTTAGATTAAGTTGCCCTTTTCCTTTTTTTCTTTCTAATATCTGTATAAAATATTATCACCTACAAAATTATAGATTTAGCATGCAATTCTTTTAGCCAGCCAGAATTTTCATAATAGTATTAAAAGCAAGTCTCTAAGTATCTTTCTGGATAACATGTCCAACCCCCAGCTGGGTAAACACATCATGCATTGGGTTAGTAAGTGGCTCACCAATCAGGCCCAAAGGGTCCTTTGCACTGTCTTGTAGCTTTTTGTTGTGTTTTACTACATAGGCTATGATTAAAAAAAAATTTGTAAGACTAAGCTCTACTGTCTTAGTCAACTGGGTCAATCCATCAAACCTGGAAAAAGTGGATTTTGTTGCATTAGGTAAAAGGAACTCTCTGTCAAAAGTTTCTTGCCACTTTTGACAAGTACATTTCAACAATAAATATATCTATTTATCAAAGCTCTATGAATGTACCTATAGCTTCTGATGACACTGTAACTTAAGTATTTGTTGCTTCTGGTATTTGAAATGGAAGAGTCTGAATGGTATATGGATATGGTATATGGATGCAGCTTATGAGCTGCACTTGCACAAATCCAATTTCTGAGACTGTAATAATAGAATTAAAATATGAGAAAAGTGTTTTACCAAGCAAAAGTAAAAAAAAAAAAAATTAAAGATCATATTTGCAGTCTTTAGAATAGAATAGAATAGAATAAACCCCAATGAAGCTCAGTTGGAAGGAACCTATAACAGTCAGTCAAACCCTAAGCAGTTCCTTTACAACATACCCTTTGTTAGTGTTGTAGCTTGCACAATAAGTACTCAGTGAAACAGAACAAGCTAAGGTTCTCATTAACCTGAAGATGTATGGAGCTTCCTTGAAAAATTGATTTATATTGCATTAGATATAATTTCAGCTAAAAGGAAGTCCAGCCTTTACAGACAGAGTACTTAAAATGGATGCTTATTGCCAAAAAGGCAGATAGAGAAGAGATAGTCTATTCTTATCTGCATGATTTAAAATTCTAAGAGGAAGAAAATGTTAAATTGCAAGGGGTCTGGGAAATGCTAAGTCAATTTTACAATGCTGAATTCTTAATGTGTCTCATTTTACTACAGTAGATCTTTCATTTAACTCTGCCTTCCAAATTACCTCATTCATATTTCTGGAATTCAACTCAGGTTTTGCATTTCTTTCTTCTCTGTAATAAGATTCTGGCTTCCAAATGCCTGATTCATATTTCTAGAAATCATCTCTGGTTTTGTCTTTAATAGGTCACACAAGAACATTCCTCTTTGAATATGGCAACTTTTTTTAAGATTGCTTAAGCTTTTTTCTTGCAAATGTGTAACACTGGGATTGAATTTAACTGCATAAAGAAATATTATAGGAGTTTGATTTTATTGCTTTGAGGTTTTGTTTTTGTTTGGGATTTTTTAAAATTTTTTTTTTTTTTTTTTTTTAGGGAGGGTCAGTTGTCAGGTTTACTTTCTGCTGTTATAAAATCTAAACAGAGATTCAGCATATTGAAATATCACCATGAGACCGATTCAGGTTATATCTCTGTAAAACAATATTAGACATAAATCCCTTTTTTGTATTTTTTCTGTCAACATAATCCTGAAAAAGGCACTAAGAGTGCTTATAGCTGTGTTGAAAAGATGTTGCTACTTCTAAAAGCATATCCACAAAGACTAACAATTTAGATAATAAAGAGGAATTGAGAAGTATCTACATTGAGTGAGTCAGGTCATTCAAACCATTCCATTTTTTGTAGCACTAGAATATATTTTTAATTAGGATATCTATTTTTCTGCCTAGTCTCATAAATGTCTATTATTTTTGTTAAATAACCCTCTAAATAGCTTTTGAACTTTGAAAATTCAAGTGAGTTTTTTTAAAAACTTACATGTATAATAAAAAAATACACAATGCTCAAAGCATGTAGTGAGGGGTGGGGACCACCATGGGATATACTACTTCTGCGTTTTTCAGGATTGAATTTTCCAATATACAGGAGCATTGCCTCACACTGGGACAATTTAGCAGCTTCCTCTAGCTCCAGTAGAATCTTCAGTCATCACTGTGGTGAGGTATGAGCAAAACCAGAAACTGCCTAGCTGGGCAGAGGCAGGATCCTCACAAGCCTTGAAATACACAAGAAATTAAACTCAGCACCACAGCACTCCTCAAATAGCGCCCACTACAATAAGTAGAAGGAAAATGTAATTTTTTTTTATTTTATTGTCCTAGAAGTATCCTATCCACAGCATGCATATTTATACTTAAAGAAGAAATATGGCCTTCTAAATAGGAACAATCCATATTACTGCTGCATGCATTCTTGGGGATCTAGAAATTAGAGGAAAGTCTAGAACTCAAAGGAAAGAAGGAGATAATGAAAAAGTTGGAAAGTCTTGAGCCCATCTGTCTGCTATTTTGTCATGGTAATACTTAGAGTGAAAGAGAAAGATGAGGAAATTATTCCCAGAGCATCTCTGCAGTCCTCTAAGGGAGTATTTTGGAGCTACAGATAAATATTGTTCCATGCACAATCTAAAGATTTATATTTTAGCCATATGCAAAGATAAAAGATAGAGATTCATATATTTGTCTTTATGATTCAGTTAAAATGTTTTATAACCCTGAATGTCACGATGTTACAGCTACATTAATAAAAGGGTTTTTTCGGACTCAGATGTCTGCCTTTTCATTTACTGTAGACCAGAATTTTCTATTTCTTGGTTGTAGACATACTTTGGGGAAGCAGAACCAGGGACACATATCCTGGGAAGAAGATAAAGATGCTATCCAGATGTGTAGGGATACACTAAGCCAATTTCCACCATATTGGAAAAGCCTGGGAATCAGAGGAAGGCCCCAGTGACTGAGGGGACATCACATCTGTTTTAAAAAGGATACTTAGGAGGACCTACTTGGGCATTACTGACCAGGCAGCTTCCCCTCCACGCCCAATAAGATCATAGAAGAGATCCTTATGGAAGTTATTCTGAAGCATATGCAAGACAGAAATGTGACTAGAGATAACATCACAGTTTCACTAAGGGCAAGTCATGCCTGGCTAATCTACAATAACAAGAGGCCATACAATAATGTGACTCCATCAACAGCAAGCAAAGAGCAATCAGTGCTATCTGCCTGGATGTTTTTAAGATATTTGATAATATTCCCCATAATATTCTTGACAATAAATTGAAAAAATATGAGTTTATGGATGACCATTGGATAGATAACGAACTGGCTGAATGGCCATGTACTTAAAAGTTGCAGTCAATAGCTAAATGTCCAAGTGGAAAGCAATAACCAACAGTGTGCCTTAAAGGTTCATATTGGTACCAATACTATTTAATACCTTCATTAAGGACATAGATAGTGGGATTAAGTGCACCATCAGGAAATGTGTGGACATCACAAAGATGAGTATTGCACTTGATGTCCTAAAGGGAAGGGATGTCATGCAGAAGGACTCTGAAAGGCTTGAAAAGTGGACCAGTGGGAACCTCAAGAAGATCAACAAAGTGCAAGGTACCAGCACTGGAAGAAACCCCAGTATTTTACAGACTAGGGATGAATGAGAGGCTTAGGGATAATGGTAGATGAAAATATTGGACAAGAGACAGCAATATGCATTACAGCCCAGAAAGCTAACCACATCCTGGGCTGCATCAAAAGCAGTGTGGCCAGCAGGTTGATGGAGGTGATCCTGTCCCTCTATTCTGGTCTTGTAGGACCCTACCTGGAGTGCTGCATCCAGCTCTGGGGTCCCCAGCACAAGAAAGCTATGGACCTGTTAAGGCAGGTCCAGATGATCATTCTGATCATCAAAAATTATCAGAAAAGCTGAACTGGGGCTGTTCAACCTGGAGAGGAAAATGCTCCTAGGAGACCTTATTGGAGCCTTGCAATATACAAAGGGTGCTTACAAGAAAGATGGAGAAACTTTTAAACAGGCCTACAGTTGCAGGACAGGGGGCAAAATAAATTTTTTATTATGATGGTGAGAAAACACTGGAACAGGTTGACTAGAGAAGTTGTGGATGCCTCATCACTGGAAATGTTCAAGGTCAGGTTGGATGGAACTTTGAGCAACCTGATGTAATAGATGTCCCTTCCAACGGCATCAGAATTGGAATGGATGGTCTTGGAAGGTCCTTTTCAACCCAAACCATTTCTTGGTTCTATGATTTGTCTAAGATTATCCTGTGGTTATCTATGTGGTCCTAATACCTTTTCTATCTACTGCTATTAATGACACACTATAGACTGAAAGACAAGTAAGTTAATGTGCCTTAAGAACAGCACTAACATTTATAAGAGAGTATAAGATCCAGTATCCATGTCAATTCAAGTGACTTTTCCAGAGGAATTTAGCATTTTCAGCAATTCAGCCCTGTAGTCAATTCCATTTATATTCCTTCATTACAGGGTGAGATAATAGTGACAGAATTACACATCTCTGTCATTAACAACAGGTTTGTATGTGACTTTGTGTATGCATTTACAAATCAAATGCCATTGATACATACCAGATTTATGGAAATATGACCTTCAGTAACCCAGACTATAAGAAATGGATACAAATATTGTTAATATTCAAACTATATGTCATAATAATGACACTATTGTAATGCTTATGAGTAGTCATTTCTGCTTTTCAAATGGCGATTTTTCTGAAGAAATATGTGTTTTATTTTTTAGGGTTTTTTTAACTTATGAAGGAAGTCAAAAATACATGGAATTCATCAATATCTTCCAATGGACAGGGAGAACCTAATGAGTTCTCAATATTTACATTTCACTCAGCAAGAAAAAAAGTAAATATGTTCATAAAACACAATTCATCTGATTTTTAAGCATGTACATATTTTCTGAATATCTTCTGTTTTTCTAATTCAAACATAGGCTTTTGTAATAAAGAGTAAATTCCACAGAGTCTTGCAAGTTACATTTGTCACTGCTGAGAAGCAATATTTAATGTCAAACACTGTATTTTTCCTAATCCATTTTAAGTTCTTATGACTATTACTTTTCTGTTTCTCATATAAATGCCAGTTTTGTGCCTTTTTTCCTAAATGTCACAATTAAAAAAGTTTTCTGACTCTTTCTTCTATTTTGTTTGTTTTCAATATGAACACATAAAATAGTTCACCAATACAAATGCTGTACTTTTCTCTTTAGATTTATAAAATACGGAGAAGCAATTATGTATTTTAAACCACTTATAGTGGTTTACACTCCTCTGTATCCTTCAACAATGTTAGATTTAGGAAACCAAGGGAAAACTTTTTAAAGAAATGCATTAAATAATCTTTTTTACAGAAAAATGACTACTACCAAGACTCTCTGTATAAATGTTGTTTGACAATATCAAAACAATTTGTTTTCTTGTGTCTTCAGTTCTACCTTTTTTGACTTGTTTGTTTTGTTTGGTTGTTTGTTTGGGTTTTTTGTTTTGTTTTGTTTTGTTTGGATGTTTCTAAATACCTGGACTGCCTGCATAAATATACTGATATATTTTTTATATTTCTAGTTTTCCATTGAAATATGTTTCCACCATGGAAAAAAAATACTCTTTTGCATTTAATGAATGCTCAAAATTAGGGAAAATCAGGGACATGACAAAAATTCTCAGCATTCTGATGAACTATAAAGTTGTTGAAACACATGAACATGAACAGATAACTCAGCAAAAGAAGTCTTTTGTGTTCCAAAACAGTACCTGCCATGAATATAGACCAGCTTTGCTATTAAGAAAAACAAGATCAAAATCCTTGTAAAAAGACACACAAACAAAATTACTGTGCCTTACCCTGTGTATCTAAAATGCCAGAAATATGATCATTCAAGTATTCTTTATGCTTTTCTATACAAAATGTATGCTTTTTCACTAAAATAACAAATATTTCTAATGTCTGCCATTATCTGCCATTTTTTAGATTTTATTTTTCTGTGGAAGAGCAGAACCTCAATAAATAAATAACCTTATTTTGGATAAAAGTTTGGTACATGTTATGTACCATGATTATGGAGTTTCTAATATTTTTGAAGATAATGTCACTGTACTTCTTAAAACCCCTTGTTTGCTTATTGCCCGCAATACAAATTCCACCAGGGTAAATGGCCTAATTTTTGTATGTCTTTCGAAAAAACATTTTGCACAGAAAAAAAATAAATACAGATAAATAGTAACACTTTCCTTCTTCTTGCCATTACCAACTATTTTAAATCTGTGAGGACTCATTCTTGATTGACTTTGTTCTTTTGTTTTTTTTGTTTTTTGTTTTTTTTTTTAACATGGAAAAGAAATTATTTAAGAAAAATAATTCTAAAAACATGATACATTTCCAGCCATTTCTCTCTAAGGTGAAGGCAGGTGTCAAAAATAATGTAGTTTAGGCCAGTTTCCATAAAAAATGGAAATGGACAGAATTTGAAATCATTCATTGAGATTATTCTGTTTTAAAATCAAAAGTGAGTCAAACATCTATGACAGACCAGTGGAAAAGTTCAGCAATCAAATACTTCTGTGCAAATATTTCTATGAAGAAAAGAGTCACTTACCTAAAACCCCCAGCCTGTAATTGATAGTGACAACAATGACATTTCCATAACTTGCGAGAATGCTGCCATCAATCATATTTCCAGTACCCTCCATGTAAGATCCACCATGGATGTAGACCATGACAGGTTTCTTGCTGTTCTGATCATGAATGTCTGAAAAAATTCAAGTAAGGAAAACACAATAAAGTAATAAAAACATAAGGAAAATGGCATTAACAATTTTTAACAGTGCTAAAAATCTTAATTACTTCCTATGTTTTCAATGTCACCACCACCATACCTGCTAGCTTAAACAGTTTAGGATCATACTACAAGCCTAATATTTATAATCTAAAATTTCAAATACTATTTCTTCTAAAATGTCTCAGAACACTTGAAATGCATTCAGTATTTAAAAAAAAAAATGATTTAAATAGAAATGTCTTCAAGCTTAAAAAGCAGATTATGAAGTAATCCTGTTTTTTTTTTTTTTTTAAGAATACTGGGATTCAAAAATATACCAATTTAGAAGTATTTGTGCATCTAATAATAAAATTATAGTAATGATAAACACTCTCCTATTTCTCATTTGTCATAATTACTGAAATTATACTCCCAATAGTTCAGTAAGAGATAACATCACAAAATCTAGCTGTTCTGGTAGAAGAAAACATAGTAGACTGTCCCTTCTTTTAAACAGCCTGGGACTTAACAAACAGAGAATTTATGTGAATTTATGGCTCAGATATTTTTTTTGTATTTAAATCAAATTATGTCTTTCATGTTGCACTTTTCCTGGTCTGATAGCAGCTAAGCCTCAAAGAACAGCCTTGAGATAATTGTATTGCTGATATATGTTAATTGGTATTTCTATTGTAGAAAATTCCTGACTACCTTTAAAAAGGTAGTTTTTCTCTACTGGGGGTTTATCTCTAAAAAAATTAAATGAAATTGATGAAATTAAAAAAATTCTAAAAGATAGTTAAATTGACATTAGGTATTTAATAGTAAGTTATAAAGATGTGCTAATCAATGGTTGGGGTATATTTGGGACCAGATTAATCTAAAAGTTTGACTCTTGATGCCAGTGATGATTCAGAATACTTAAATCTGGAACAAATGATGTTTTAAGTCTTAGCTTTCATATTTTTCAGATTCTGTGCTGGCTAGGGGTGTAGTTCTGAGACTCATGTTAAGTGCTGGTAAGCTCTCTTCACAGAGCAGGAAGACAAAAAAAATCCTTTTCCTGTTGGAGACTAAGAGAAACAGGTATAAGTTTTCAGGCCCAAAAGCATAAACAGCTGTGGACTGAAGAGAGAAACAAGAAGGATGGGACTTCATAAGCTGGAGATGTAATGGGACAATTAAACCCCAATATGCAAATGGATTAAAACTTATAAAAGTGAGACCTCATAACTGGTTGTCCCTTTTGTGACCATTATAAGTCCACCTTGGGTGTAACCCTGGCCAGACCCTTGTACTGCCCAGGTGTATCCATAAAGGACTTTTAATAAATACCTTCTTTATTCCCTTAGCTCTGTCTGATCTCTGTTCTAGGTCAGCCTCATCAAGGCATCACTTATGTTCTCTACAAGAACAGTGTGAAGAGAGGCTAAGCTCCTTTAAAAAGTAGGGCAATTCAGCAAGCTGTCATTAGATATACAAATCTTTAACAAATAATTCTGTGTATCTACATGGAATCAGAGCTCTTCTTTCAACTATATAGCACAACATACAAGGGAAAGCAGAGTCTCTGATTATTCAACCAGGTTTTGGAAAAAAATCTTTGATGAGACATTTATTGAAGTGTGAAGAAAGGAGACGGATGAAGAAAAAGCTGAGCTTAATACCTACAGGTGAGGGATCTGGGTTTGAAAGCCCAGATCCAGACATCTTCTCTCCCTTCAGGCTTATTAGGAAATACTGAGATTAAAAATGTGATCAGCAATGAGGTACCAGATAGTGTTTTATCTATGTGGAACTAATTAGAGCATACTTAAAGTTAAATTTTGACTGACAAATTCGAATGTCCCACTTTTGCTTTAATCATGTGTATACACTAACTTAAATATCACACATTTCCAGTTGAGTTCAGGAATGTCCAGGCTGCAATGTACACCTGTTTACTTGTCAGAGTGTAAGGCTTGTCATTGATTCTGCCTTCTTTTCACAAAAAGATACATCCTTACACGTTGTATATTAAATGTACTTGAGCAGCAGAACAAAAGTCTTTGTGATGCTATCTTTTTAATTGTTGTGACTGTAGGAGAAGTACAGCAGTTAAACAGATCGTTTAAAGCAATAAGGTGCATTCTAGTGGACCTATTGTTTATTTTTTAATTGATTGCATTTTCAGCAAAGTACATAAAAGTGCTTCTTCTCTGAAGACACAGCCCTCAAAAAACCTGAAAGCAGCAATTATTTAACTGAATTATTTGTGCTGCTGAATTACCTTTCCCTTCTCTCCTCAAACTCTCATAGCACGATATTTTGTATTTAATCTTTTCTTATTACCTAGCTGTACATCAGGGTTGAATCTTTCACTGATAAAGTCAAGAGAAGGTTTCCCCTTCCCCTTCAATAAGAACATGATTGTCTTCAACATAAAGGAAATTAGCTCAATACTTTATATGTTTAGATCTAAAGTGGATACCCTTGTGAATCATGAAATCCTAACATTTAAAAAAAAAAATTAAAAGGCTGAATAATAATGTGTTCCAAATCAAATATTTATCTTTATTTTTAAAGCAATTTTGGTTTTGATTGTTATTTGTCCTTTACTTTAAAATTAACTTCAGAATTTAGTATAGAAATTATAACACCATCACTTGAAAAAAGCATATGGGGCACAGAAATAGGAAGGTGAGAATCAAAAATAACAGAATAATTTTAGAGTACTCTGCACAGTATCTCTGTGTTGTAAGAAAAAGTGTAATTCATCTATGTAAGTGGTGGAGTAGAGGGCAAGTGTGAATCAAAGACTTGAGGTATTTATTTTGGTATTTTATATATACACAGAATAGCTACAATAGACCTGAACTCGCAGGAAAAGTGGTGATAGTATCCTTACTGTAATGTGTGTGATTTTAAGGGAAATAGAAAGGATATGTGTTTTAAAGTCATTTGAAATTTTGTCAGACAGGAGAAAACAGGAAAAAAAAGACATGGAATAACATTTTGGATTGGCCAATCATGAGAGGATTAATAAACATGTTGCTCTGAAGCCAGACCAATAAACTACCTAGGGTTTTTATCTTTTCATTTAATTTGAAGATGTTTTTTTCTTAATTTGGTAAATACATGTAAACTGACAATGTAACTTGAATGAAAAGGAAGGGTGAGAATAGAAGAAGATTTCATGACTTCTTTCTATTTTGATGCATCCTAAATAGATTTGTTGCGTCAAGGGAAGAAAAAGAAAGTGTTTTCATCTAAAATTTTTTGAGGTACTTCACTGTGAACTTTTTGCATTTCCTTTCAGGAAACCCAATCCAACTTTGAAAGAAGTCAATGAAAATGATTGTTACTGATTTCAGTGGGAATGTGGTCAGAGTCAGAATAAATGTGTCTCAGAGGCTAGCTGATTACAGGAAGAAAACAATAAAGTAACATCAACAGCTTCCTTTATTTTTGTGTCCTGAAATAAACCACATCCTGTGAGAAGAAAAATAAATAAGTAAATAAAAATAGCAAAGACAAAGCACAATTCAACTGCATCAATGTACAGCATGTGCACTGGGGAAACAGTGGAAGTGAAAGGAAGGATATGTGTGAATTTTTTCATGAATTTCAAACAAGTGAATATACAAAATATGTACGAGGGAAAAGAGTACATGCATGTTTTTAAATTCCATTTTCTCAACCTGAGAAAGAATAGAGGGGGGAAAAAATGGTTTCAAATAACATTTATGTTACTCGTTTCACACATATTTAGGAATAAAATTTGCACCTATGTCACGGAGGAACTGCAGTCATCTATATGCTAATTTAGATTTTAAAAAGAAAAAAACAATCAAAGTAAATTCTAAAGAAGAAAATAAAGAAGCACACTGATGTGAGCTTCTGCAAATAAGAGACTAAAAATCATGTTGGTATAACAGCAATAATAGTAACAATAATCATTCTTATGATAACAAAAATTTAAAAGTTTATGTTCATGCATCAGGGTCAGGCTTTGAAAAAACAAAAAATACCTTCATCTTCACCACGATCATTACTGGTTATATCATCTGCGCTTTTCTTTGTGTTGGCTCCTGGGATCATATTGAGGAGGAGAATAAAGGGAAAAAAGAGAATTCAAAACCAGCAGGTTCTCAAAAATAAAAAAAAACCACTAGTACGAAAAATGTAACAAAAATGTCAAAATCTGTTACATTTGAAATTGAAAAACAAAAAAGATGCAAACTGCACATAAACATAAAATGTCAAGAAGAACAAATTGAAAATATTTGAAAAAATGTATCATATTCTGTGACAATGCAGTACTTTAGTTAAAAGTGATTTCTGCAAAAAAACCAAATTAATGTGCAATTAAAAAAGAATAATATAAACCAAAAAATATGTTAAAAACCACCAATTCTTTTTTATATGAGAAATGCATTTTTTAAATTCTGTTCTATAACCTTGAGGAAATAATACCTTCCTTTACTTTCTTCAACGACTTAACATTTTATTCATCCTCAGATTTTTTTAAGAAATAGCCATCACTTGAATTTTTGATGGAACTAATGCAAAGAAAATGATCATTTCAGTTTTACACAACTTGCTGGACCAAGACAAGCCATGAAGACCTCCTTAGAAATTAATCTTACTTTCCATATGATCAAAAAGATATTTAAAACAAGACTGTAAACAAAAGTGAAACAGAGTTGATTCAAACTCAGACATGAAATTGGCCCAAAACCAGCCTTGGTTCAAAATATACCGCATTTCATGATCTTCAGAAAAACATGGAAATTGACTGAAAACAATTACTTACCATGATAAAGAACTTGCATTTCTTTATTAGAAGATTAATAAAGAATATATTTTATTTGTATTCAATATGCATCCTTAAAACACTTTTGAGGTGTACACATGCACACAAACACAGGGGCTCGCACACACATAAACATTTATGTTCATACATGTCATAACCTGTGCTTATGGGAGCAAGAGGAAATAAACATAGTTTTCACCAACCCAATCCTTGGGCAATACTTCTGTTTTGTGACTAAAAAAAATAAAAATACACTAAGCTATCTTTGCACCCAGCATTCTATAACATCCTGTAGCAAGTAGCTCTCTATAATGTAAACAGCTACTTGATAAGGAATGAAACAGATAGGAAACTCAATTTATAATTTAGCTTAGAAATTAACATAGCTACTAAAAAATAAAATGGTCTAAGTATGATAATCATTATTTTTTTACTTTATTTTGAAGTGTCTTTTCAAGACATGCTGAAAAAGAACAGTATACTTTAACTTATCCATGTGTGAAGTCTAAATTTGTCACAGACACATCATATTAAAATAAATATTACTTTATTTTTTTGCCTATTTAAATTCTACTTTTTAACTATATATGCCTCAAAACCCAAGGTTTCAATTAAATCTTAGTTCATTATTGTAAGACAGAATGTCTTAATTATTACTAAAGTATTTATGATTTTTTAATATATACATTTTTGGTATCAGTGTACTAGTTTATTTGTTTTCCAGATACACATTTTCTACAGGCATTTTCTGGAAACACTGCCACTGTGTGTGCAGTGATGATGATTAGTGAGTGAAAATGTGAAAACCAGTGACTGATACTCTATCTCCACATGAAATCTCCATCTTCAAAGCTGTTGTACAAAAGATATTGCTTATGCAGTACACCAGTGGGTTCATTATATATATACTATACATAATTAACTAAATAAATTATCTCTGTCAATAAAGTATAGATGTTCTCTAATCTCTAATTTCTTTCAGAAGTAGTAGATACAGGCTTATCATATCAGTCACCATCTGCGTTTTATCCTTTTATTCAATATTGTTCCAAATTACTTGTAGCCCAGTCAAGGTTGAATACTTTCTCAGGTGATACGCAAATAAAGTTAATTTTGTATTTAAATAAACTAAGTACTCAACCTTGCCCTTAAACTATTTTTAATTCATATAAAATATTTATGAGAAGTAGTTATTTATTAGCAATGAATACATACAGAAAGAAGTTTGAATGCACATAACAAATTTCAATACTAGTTCCCAAGGAAGGTAGTATTTTAAGTGTTTGATAAAAATATGTTCATCATATGGCAAATATAAAAACTACCACTTTTTTTATACCTATGAATTAAAAATATCAAAATCTGTGTAACCCCACATATGCAGTATCTGTAAACAAAAACTCATTGTACAATTATTAGGACTGTATTTTTGAGTAAAAGAAGTAGTTGTGTCCCAAAACATCACCCCAAAATCTTCAATTCACATATCAATAACACATTGAAAGAATTTTCTCTTTAATGTGCTTCACAATGTGACTCTGGCTCAGTGTAATTCTGAAAAAAAACCAGCACAAGTGTAATGAGAATTTAAAAAATGTGCCCACACCATGCTATTAGATGTATCACCTGGCACACTATGTGATGTAAGGTTATTTGTAATATTTGAAACATCCCTGTCTTGGGTTGGAAAATGTAACAAGAAATGTGTTTTCTATTTTCATCTTTTGAAACCAGTTAGAAGATATTGTTCTTTATCTCTTGTAACTCTAGGGGGGGAAGACGGCGGATGCCTTCTGTTAATGGGACACCTGATAACACCAGATAAGGCAGAGCCTCCTTATCTCTTCCTCCACCCATCCTCCTCCGAGGGACATCACCTGTGAATGGGCCATTTAAGGCCTCTCACACGACTGATAACATCACCTCATTCCATTGTGAGATGCTCCACCCAGTGGGAGGAGCCAAAGCCTTTCCACTGGGATAAAAACCTGTAATCCCAAACACCAAGAGAATTGGTTACCACTGGATTCCCTGAGGACAACTGGACCGTTTTCTTGAGGATCATCTCTAGCCCAATGGAGCCACATCTGTCACTCCAGGAGGACTTATTTTGGGCTGCTTCCAACACCTTGACCAGCAGGGTATCAGGTTTGCATTCTGACTCTGCCAGTGATTCTTTGTACTATTGCATTTATCTTATTTTATTTTTACCTTTTTTGTTGTTGTTTGTTTACTCTCTCTCTATTAAATTGTATTTCTGACTTGGAGTTTCACTGGTTCTGCTTTTAAACCAGTACAATCCCTTATTCCTTTTTTATATTCTTCAAAGATGTTAAAGAACAAATTTTCAGAAGGAATTACAATAACCTAATATTTATTTACTTACAATGTAAGTGGGAATGCTGTTTCTCCTACATGTTGTGAAACAATTATTTGCCTATTGGAAACTGGAATACAGTTTTGTAACTAAGTTCTTGAGTGTAAGAGGACTTTGTATTCCTTTTGAGATCTGGTAAGATAGATTATATCAATGAGTTCTCAAAGCAGGTTTGTGTGTTCCTGTTGGAACTCACTCTATACCTTGTTACATGGAAAAACAGACCAACCCCTGCTTAGCTACAAACTCCTTTTAGGTAGCTGTAGAGAGTGATAATGTCCCCTGAGATCTGTATTCTGCAAGTTAAACAACCCCAGCTCCCTCAGTTGCTCCTCAGACTTGTGGCCAGATGCTTCATCACCTCTGCTGTCTTCAATAGCAGAGCACTCTGGTGCCTCAATGTTCTCTTTGCAGTGAGGGACCCAGAAATGAGTACAGGATTTGAGGTGCAGCCTCACCAGGGCTGAGTACAGGGAGACCATCACTGCCCTGGTCCTTCTGACCACACTATTGCTGATATAGGCCGTGTGGGTAATACTGTTAGTGTGAAACAGTCTGAGGAGAACAGACGTTATTGTTGGAATTATTTCAGTAGCTCCAAAACCACCTAAAATACTCAGGAGCATTGCTTAGAAAAATTATAATAATCTTTCAAAAACATAAGCTTCCAGAAACATACTATCTCACACAGAGAGCAAAAATTTAAATTTTCCATGTTGTGGAAACATGTGGTTTTTTTGTATTAAAACTGCCAATTCATTTGTCCCTAAACTTCTGAAGAACATGCTAATCCCTGTCAGAAGATAAAAAAAATTGCTATGCCTCTAAGGTTAGTTTAAGGTTGCATTAATCTAGGATACTGGAATTATGACTGACAAACTCCCATTGCTCAGAAAAATTGCCTATGTGCAACAGCTGATTGTCCCATAGATCAACACTACACTCTGCTTTGGGACTTCTTGTGTGAGTGTTTACAGTTGGGTCAATTTTTTTCCCCATGTTCTCCTTATCCCAAATCACTGCAATTGTAACCTTCAGTTCCCATACACCAAGTAAACACTGTCACTGTATTATAGGATTTGGCCCTTCTGCAGGCTAAGAATGTTAACTCATTCATCCCACATAAAACATAGATGGGAAATTTCAACAGCAACCAGCAGTAATGATCTAGTGCATTAAAGACTGAATTCCCTAAGTATCTCTGTTGACTAACCTGGTGTTTGACCAGAGTTCTTGGTTTGTAAAGTTTGTGTTTCACATTTTGTGATACTGAAGAGTAACAGAGAAAAAGGTAACAGAGTAAAAGTAGGACGGGATTTTTTTTTTCTAAACAGTCAAGGCTAGGAACTATTTAATTACATATTTCAAGATGGCATAGCTCTGCTGAAGAATACGTTTGTGTAAAGGTTCATGATTTAGAAAAATATCTTACTGTTAATGACAATTACTAGAAAAATATGTGACTTTATAATGCGTATATTAAAGGCCAGGAGACCTCTTTCCATTTGTCCTACAACTCCCTTTGCTGCTGAGTGGAAAGAGCACAGTGCAATGTATTACTGGACTTTGTCAAATCTCTTTTGTGAAGTCTGCCGTGAACTGCTTCTTTTATATATATATATTTACTATAAGTGGTTTTGAAAACAGCTCTACCCAACATGGTCATAACAAAGAAGGGTTTCATGTGGGCTGCTTTTTTGCTCTCTAAGAAGTACTGCAAGCAATGCAGTTGTAAACATTTAGTCAGCAAACACATCTAAAAGGTATTGATTTTGAAACAATGATCAATAAACTATTAAACAGTAGTTGATTTCATTTGTCTATGAAGTCACCTCGTATTCCCAGATTTGTTCTCAATGCACAAATCTATCACAAATGAAGAAATCACCCTGCTGTAAGCATGTCCTCGGGCTCACATTTCTTTTGCATAATGAATAAAAATCTCATTCAGAAACAGATTTCCTGGTTTTGTAAGTTGTCCCAGTTGTATTGACAATTCATGCTACATCTTCCTCCATTCAGATAATATGCATCACATATATGTAATATAGGCAGGTCCCATGCATGCAGTTTACCAGGCTTGCATATTAGGAGTTCAATCTGAAGCCTCTAATGGCAGCAAAATATCATCCACAACTGCTTAAATTGATGCCATTTCTTTGCATTTTATATGCAATTACTCCATCTGTCACATAGTATATCTTTTGACCCTATTTAAATTTGGAAAAGGGCTCAGTTTTCAAAAATCACACAGCATATTATTAGTTGTATGTCCTCCCAGTTTCACATAGCACATGTTTAACCTTCTGGAAAATTTCAGCTTAAACCAGATTAATACAGATTTAATAGTCATCCTTGCAGTGATATGTCTTATTTATACAGCTATTTTAATAGAAAATAGCAACTATTTGTGTGAAAATAGAAAATAGAAATAGAAAATAGAAAATAGAAAACTATTTTAATTTTACAATCAGGTGAAGGCAACAGTTCATTACAGTCTCAAAAGAGCATTAGAAAAGCAAAATTTGCTTTCAGCATTTCTCCTAAGACTGGTAGGATAACTTAGCCTTGAGTCTCACCTAGTGTGCAGGACTTGAATCATTTCATGTCCAAAAAAAGGGGTTCATCAGGGGGCAGTTTGGCTGTCATAACCCTCTACCTGGCTCATCCCTTTGGCCAAGTCTCTACAGCTATCTTCATAGTTGTAACAAGAAGTTCTAATTTGGCAGGTGAAGAAAGATCAAATGAGACATTTGACACTTCAAATAGAGTGGAGGGAAATGATTGTTTAGAATTTCAGCTTGTTAAGGTGACAGAAATTGACTGTTGATCCCCTTTCCTTTCCTATGTTAGGAAAGATCACAAAGGTGGGCAATATATCTATATACCTGTTGTTTGGATGTCTGATCTTTTAAGCAAAGAAAGAAAAATATGTTAATATTGCCTAGATTTAAACAACTATTATTCTTAACTATTTACTGAATAATGGCAACATGTATGTGTGTGGGTGTACATATGTAAGCAAATATGTACACATAAATGAACATGAAAAAACTCTGTACAGCTAATCAGCTTCCAGAAAGAAACCAGTTTTATTTTCTGGCACTCACTTCTTATAATCATGTTAAAATTAAGTTATAATATGCCCACAATGTGCATAACTCCAGGAAACAGCCATGTTTATTGATTTCAATAAATGGCAGTCCTTAGCCATAAATTAGACACCTCCTATCTCTTTCCTTAATAATATGAAGACTTAGATTCCTACTGCTCTAGGTAGTTTTCAATGTGAAACTCAATGAAAGCTCTGAAATTTCCTTATATATGCCTGAATGAAATGTATTTAGTTTTGTTTTAATTACTATAATATCAGTGAATATCCAAATCCACACAATTAAAGCCATTATTCTAATACCATTAATAACAACAAAACAAAACCTTTAGGGTTGCAAGTGCTAGCTCTGTAAAGCAGCAACATTAAACTAAGGAACATGCAACATAATTGAATTTAAAGGACAATTTTGTGTGATATTCATAATTAGAAGGACTGTAAGGAAGATCAGCTGAAATCCCTACAGTTTTGTGTTCCATGCAGTAACGAGGACTAAATCAAACAGAAAACGCTGTTTCAAAAGCTTTTTCAAACAGTTTCAGAGAAACAATAAAAAATCTATTAAAAAATCTGCGGTTGAAAAAGAGGTTGCATAAAAAGTATAGGATTGTTATATTACCTCAACTCTGTACTCTATGTTGCCTATAGGTTTCAGTTACCTGTTAATGGACATTAAATGTTCCATGTACAATGAAAGTAAGATGATATTATACAAATGACAGTATGCTGAATACTGTTCTTACCAAATAGTTCTAAATTATGTGCTTCCCACATGATATTTTCCTGGACAACAGTAAGGGCATTAAATCAGTCCATCACTCCGTTTCCCATGATTTAAATGAGGTTTTATTTTTCATCAAGTTAATACAGGGCAGTGGACTATATGAATTATCACACAGAGTGACTCTAGGGTCCCATATAGTTCTACAAAAGACTAAAAGCACTTTTCGGAAGTAGAGATGTGAATACCATTATTCACCATGATTTAATAATAGTTATTAGATCTGTGATTGGTATGAGAGTTCCTTTTCTTACAAGTTTATTCCATACCAGTATGCTGATATGTGTTCAACTCAATGAAGAACTTATAATATCCCACAGATTCTGAGGTAGGGAAAATCTTTAGACTATCTCTATAGATTATATCTATTTTGATCACTAGTTAGGTCCAAAAAGAGCTTACAAAATTAGCAGCAACAGTTATTACTCAGGAGAGATGTTACATCAAGTTTTGGCAGATCTACATGCTGATTGTACTATTCTCTGTTAAGCAACTAATAGACAATAGATCTTATTCCGTGCAAGACATAAAAAACTTTAAGTTATGTAATTGGAAAAATCAGGTTTCTTTCCCTGTTTTCCAAGTTTTCACTATTCTTCAAAGGTTTCCTATATATTTCATTTTTTAAAAGTGAGAAATTTAAAGAAGATTGTTAAAAATAGGTCTATGATGAAGATAAACACTGACACACTGTACACGTTATGTTTACTGAAAGAAACACCTAAATGTTATTTCTTTTTCTGAAAATATTTGCATTTTCTTAAATTGTATTTATTCATTGAAAGAATTTATGAAAAGAAAAAAATTTATATTTTAACCCTTATTAATTCATTTTTGCACACTTTTTACCTCCTAAAATTTCTTTGAATAAAAATTAAAAAGAATAATTTTAAAGCTAGTGAATTAACACTTACCATATTGTTTTTATTCATATTACCATTAGTAAAACTGTTAGTATTTTAGAGAAGTCATAACTAAAAAAGAAATGAGGTAGCCACATAAATTCAGTAATAGTTTGTATAAGCGTTTTTGTCATGCAAGTTACACCATAACTAGAACTTACCATCTTCTAAATATAGTACATTGCTTTGAGAAAACAATCCATAATGGCTCCAAAGAAAGAGGGCATTGTGAAGCCTATCCTTTCAGTGACCTCCAACAGATAAGAAGAGGGTTTCTTGCACTCCCAGTGTAAATGAATCTGCTTTTTTGGATGGAAAACTGGACTAAGCCTGGAATGCTTACTGATTCAATATTGAAAGACTAATTAAAACCATAAAACTATTATATAGTTAAAATAATTCAGAAAGAAGCATATATTTTTCTTTGCAAGCATCAGCTGAAACACTGTCAGTATGAAAGTATAGCAGTGACCTCAAATAGCTGACATTTCTCTGCTGAAATGATGCACTTGTGAAAGTGTGAACGTAGTAAAGCTGTGTCCTAGTTTCAGCTGGGATAGAATTAATTTTCTTCATAGTAACTTGTACAGTGTGGTATTTTGAATTTAGTATAAGAATTGATAACACACTGATGTTTCAGTTGTTATGAGTAATGCTTGCCCTAAGTCATGGACTTCTCAGTTTCCCATGCTCTCCTGGTGCACAAGAAGGCAGAGGAGCATGGCCATATACTGGTGGGATCTATAAATCCTACTGCAAATCCAGCATGCAAAGTTTGTTCAGAGTATATTAATGTCAATTCAGTGAGTGCAAAACAAAAGTTGAGTGCAATTAGCTGCAGAGTACAAAAAGGTTGTTGGCATGATGAGTATACTATAATTAAGTTACCAATAATTAGAAGATAATTCAACATTTATTAATAGTCAAAATTTTCAAGCCTAAATGCAACTGCCTTCTAGTTAATGTTGTCAAGTAGAATTTGCAGAAAGAATTCAGTAATGTTGACTTAATAATACCTAAATATTAAGGTAGTATTAATACTTGAGGTATTAGTGATTAGGTCTAAGTAGTATTTACACCTCATCACTAAAGGGTGATTACTTTCAAATACATTTAAGAGAAGTAAGTACCTATGTGCCCTTTAAAATGAATGAATGAACCCTCTCTGCAGACAACTGAACATGGGAAGCACATGCTCTGCATTTAGCAAGTGCTGGTGAAGCTGTGCAAATTCTCCCTTTGGACATTTGTAGGCACCATGGAAGCTGTGAACTGAATAATCAGCTTCAAAGAATACATCTAATTATTTGATGCGGCTATTTAATTCTTAATTTTGAAGACTAGTTCAATTTGTGGTTGCCTTTTGAGAATTCAGGAAGTAATTGTGTTTGTTATGTCAGTGGATCCTATGAAACTAATTTTATTCCATTGTGATAGATAATAGTTTGGCACCACATTTTGATATTTATTGGATCTTTGACCCCCGTAGTTTTTATTTAGAAAGCTTGGGAGTGTTAGTTACAGGTAAATAGAAGGTCCATATGAGATATCCAATGGAGATAAAAACTTTTGTGGGTTTTGGTTTGTTTGGGGTTTTTTTTGTTTTTTTTTTTGTTTTTTTTTTGTTTGTTTTGTTTTTGTTTTTGTTTTGTTTTGTTTGTTTGTTTGTTTGTTTGTCTGGTTTGGTTTTATCATATAGCCATATCCTCAGATTTTTTTTCTCTACTATATTTTAGTGACATCTTCATCTACACACAATGATGTATTAAATCTCACTGGAATTAATTATACCAAACCAACTAAACAATTATCAAATATCTAAGTTGCTAATAAAAAAAGCATTAATTTAAAAGATAGAATAAAATATAGCTATTTCTGGGAAAATCAGATCAAAGTTGTATATGATGAAAATTTTACAATGTGAATTATGAATATTTAATTACTCTAATACTTCACAAAATAGAACAGGAACATAGAAGATTTTCCCTAGAATTCAATAACAGATGTGTAGGAAATAAGATAGAACCTTGAATATAAAGTTCATGTAAATGTTTTATTCATTATTACTCAGTACTGAAAATGTATATGACTTTTACAAACAGAAATTAGTGTCCTTGTCCCAAACCACTGGCAATAACTTTCTGTTATCAACTTGGTAAGATTTTTTTGTTTTCACAGAAAAATGTTAGGGAAGAGGGATGAGAAAGGGGAAATCACAGACAAAACCTGCAGCATTCTGAATTATTTACAGCTTAACTGCTTCCAAGCATTAGTTTTGGGCATATTATGAAGCTGTGATATTTTATCTACAGAACACAGACCCTTTGATTCATACATGCCATACAATTATCAATTATATTAAGCTAGCCTCAAAACTGGTGGTTAGAATCATGATTTAAAGTCAAAATTCAGCAACACACCACTGAGCTCACTAGTATTTGATCCGTATAAACCCCATTATTTGAAAATATCAATTGATTTTGGATAATTTGTGGATTTGTGGATAATTTGTAGAATTTTTTTTTGTCTAATGAACAAACTGCATGAGAATTCATATTTCACTTTGGCTTTCCATTTTGCAATGAAGCATAATTCACATTTTTGACTTTCAGTGTCGGGTTTCACACTCTACTCAAAATTTAGGAAGGAATAACAGTGGCTTATCAATTATAATTATCTGACAAAAGTAGGAAATTAGAAGCAAGTAATAAAAAGCCCTTTTTAATACAAATACCACACGGCATGTGCCATTTGATACAATACCATATAATAGAATGATATAATATCAATATTGTATAATATTGATATATTAATATATATAATATATTATTCCATCTCAAGAAAAGCAAGTTCAATTTTGCATTTCTTAGGATATATATATGAACCACATGGAAGTATATGTGAAATTATACAGGTTATGTATGTAACTACTTCTAAGAAATTGAATTCCAGTCATTTTTGACTAAATATAAGTAGCTCTTGTGAAAAAGAACAGCTCAAGTTTTTCTTCTTTTCATTTTTTAAGCATTATTATTGTAGATATGCTGATGTTATTTGTTGTTACATGCACCTTTGAGTCCTACAGAAAAAAAAAATCATTCTGCATTTGTATTCAGCTGTAGAAGAGAGCTCAATGTTTCCTTTCCTCAATCAGTGCAATTTACAATTTAAAACACCTACCATCTATTTGAGGAAATTAGTTATAATTGGCAGTTTTGTTCAGTAAAAAAAGCCACAGAGCTTGAGTCTGTTGAAGGTCACTGACAAAGTGATTTAGTGAGGTTGTCTGAAGGTAAAATTGGCACAACAACAAAATTATACCTGCCTGTATGCTGTTACTCTGTCAGTCATACCAGGACTGGGATACATTTACACGAACAAACCAGAAATACTGGCACCACAGCCAACTTTCCTACCACTAATGACAACAAGAAGAAAGTATCAGAATTAAAAAAACAGTAAAAACAGATTACTGTAATCAAATCTGTCAGGGTTTCTTCTTGGCACCAACCAAATCTCCTGTCCAAGCTCAAAGCCTCCTGACAAAACCCATGTGACGTAGCAGATGAACTTACCCTGTGTCTTTAGACTCTCCCCTCTGAAGAACACTTAGTTTCTGCCAACTGCTTTTCTCCTGAGGCATAATTTGAAAGGAACAAAAGTACCAGGTGAAAGGTGATTTTTGTAGTAGTTGTTCCTCAGCTGGGCAGCTGCCAAAAGTCAAATTCCATTTGTTCCGCTGTATGTGTATGTGTTGTACATGTGTGACATTTACCAAGTTCTCACACTCTTTTAGGCTTTCATGCCTGTATCCTTTAGCAACAGAGGAGAAATCTGAGAATGTCCTTTGCACTGTATTTTGCTTTTCAGGCACCACTGTGAGTAATTTAATACTTTTTACCAGTAAACCTTGATAAAATTGGTTATAGAAAATAGAGAAAGGAAAAGAAAATAATCAGTACGTTATTCCTGACTAATCCAGTGGCCTTCCATGATTATTATGGTATAAGGGAAAAACTATGGATATTATCTATTTCTTCTTTTCAAAGATTTTTGGTATTGTTCCCTGTGATAATCTTGCTGATAAGTTGGGGAGATAAACACTTGATGGAAGGGCTGTTTATATGGTTTAGGAATTGACTCCATGGCTGCTAACAAAAATAGTCAACAGCTCAGTGTCCAAGGGGAAACCAGTAACCAGTGGTGTCCCTCAAGGGTCTGTATTGGGACCAATACTATTTAATATCTGTATCAATGACACAGTGGGTTGAGTGCACATCAGCAGGTTTGCAGACAGCACCATGCTGTGTGGCACAGCTGACACATGGAAGAGAAGGGCTGCCAGTCAGAGGGACCTTGGCAGGCTTGAACAGTCAGCCAGTGTGATCCTCAGGAAATTCAGCAAGGCTAAGTACAAGGTCCTGCACCTGGGTCTGGATATTCCAGTGTCAGTAGAGCCTGGCAATGAATGGATTGAGAGCAGCCCTGAAGAGAAGGATTTTAGAATACTGGTGGATGAAAAAATTGGACATGAGGTGTCAGTGTGGGCTTGCAGCCCAGAACGCAAATCAAAATCTGGGCTGCATAAAACCAAGCATGCTCACCATTCCTGAGGGCTGTGGTTTTCTTTTGCATGTTTTCTAAAATCTATGACACATTTGGTTAGGAACAAGTTTAATAATTCTTGTACCAAATCTGTGATGGGACATTCGGCAAAATTGTGTATACAGTTCAGTGTAAACAACTTTCTACATTTTAGCATTTCAAAATAAATTCCTGCTGTCATCTTTATTTTAACTCTGGTGATATAATTTTCCTCATGATCAAAGTGCACTGCCCTTCTCCGTCCCATATTGACTTTACCACATTTCATTTTAGTATCTCATTTCACAGGTCTCTAAATAAATTTCCCTTGGAAGCTTATTACAGACTTTTGTAAAAAGCAGCAATTCCAGTAACAACCCTTAATTTGTGATTCAGACTCTTGCCTTTGAAAATAGATTTCAAATTCATTAATATCAGCAGTATGGTACAAACAAGAACATTAAAGTAAGTGATAATGTTCACTGTCTCAAGAGTAGCTCTCAGATTTCTGCACCAAGAAACCATCATCTGACAAGTTATTATCTTCCAACTCTTCCTACTTTCCTTTGCATGTTTTTGCATCCTCTGACACCATTATTTTCCTTCACAGTGGTTAAGCATTCTATAGTGATGTTCTTATCTTTTCCTTACAAGACTTTGGTTCTTTTCCCTCATTTTTGTGTTTTTATGTTTTAATTTGTCCATTCACTTTATTTATCATGCTTAACTACGCACAATATGTACTTTACTACCTCTGATAGTTTTGGTTGGGATAGAGGTAATTTTCTTTCCAGTAGCTTGCATGGGTTATGTTTTGGATTTGTGCTGGAATCAGTGTTGGTAATGGAGGGATGTTTGAGGTGTTGCCGAGCAGAGCTTGCACAGAGTCAAGATCTTTTTCTTTTCTGCCTCTCATCCCACCCTACACCAAGCATGGGGGCCAGGGATGCACGAGGAGCTGGGAGGGGACGCAGCCAGGGACCCCAGTGGACCCAAGTGATATCCCACACCACAAGGCTTCATGCTCAGCATACAAAGCAGGGCATGAAGCAGGAAGGCAGGGGGAGGTTCAGTGGTGACATTTGTCTTCCAAAGTCACTGTTACATATGATGGATCCCGGTTTTCCTGGAGAAGGCCGAACAACTGCCTGCAGCAGTGAGTGAATCCCTTGTTTTATTTTGCCTGTGTGCAGAGCGTTTGCTTTATCTATTAAATGGTCTTTATTTCAACCCATGAATTTTCTCACTTCTACTTTTTCAATACAATCCTCCATCCCACTGGGGGAGAAATGTGAGCATGTGAGTGAACCAGCTGGGGTTTACCGTGACAGCACCCTAGAATATCGAAATTAATTCAGTCTATTGCTCTCTTCAGTTATTCTCCATCTTTCAGTATTCAGTAATAATTAAATACTATTTCAGTTTTTCTATTTAATTCCTGTTAATATCACCTTGTTCTACTCTCTTTTTCTTCTCTAGGTGTCTAGTTTTCAAGAAGCAACAAGAGGATATGCATTTCTCTTAGAGTAGTCAGCAATTAAAGATACATAAAAGAGAGTTAAAGAAGCCATATTTTGATAAACTGAACTGTCAGAATAATAAATACTACCACCTATATCCTTAGATGCATTAATTATAAGCCAGTATGTTATTCCCAAAAAGGGGTTGAGAATAAAATTATTGATTTCCCAGTGAAATGCTTCAGTGTCTAATTAACATAAATTATTATGAGAAATTAGTAGGAACATATATGTGTGAAAATCAAGGCAAAAAGTCACTGTAGCCTAAGGAAAGCAGTCATTAAAAGCATCATAGAGCATTTATTTACATACACAGAAAATAAGCCACAGCTCTCTTTAAAGAACAAGCATCACTCTTTGATCTGCTAGAAATCTTGATTTAAAAAATATAGGTAAGATTTATTTGTGTTTTCCAAAAAACCCTTTCATAAATAATTTTCCATGAGATATTGAGAACATAACTATTCACAGAGAAAGAGGTGAGATAATGTCATGGATTAAAAAAAGCAACACACGGTGTGTTATATTCTAACTAGAGGTCAATTTTCAGTCTAGCAAAAGATTAGTGATCTGGTGAAATATTCTGCATATTAATCTGATGTTTAATATTCTGTTAATGATCTGAAAAAGAGGATGAATTATCATATTGTACAGTTTGCCAGGCACAGAAACTACATGAACCAAGGCTAGAAAGAATATGAATAGCTTCAAAGACATTTTATAAAGCTAGGAAAATGAGGGAGCTATGTTTTTTAAAATTAAAAAGTTATGATTTTTAGCTTAAGTCACACAAACATCTACATGCCTGTAAAATATGAGCTATTCACTCTGCAGTCTGTGGTGATAAGCAATGCCTGCCCCAGTTTATGACAATTTCAAACAAGGCGTATTTATTTCTCTTTTTTTCTTTCTGATTAAAAAGTAAACAGCACAGAGCTGGATGTACTACTACGGTAGTATGTTTAAAAACTAGTAGTTATGAACAGTAGAAGCAATAACTGGAGCCAGATACATGATTGTTAGCTTCCCAATCATCCATAATTACCAAAGAAAAAGGCTTGGGCATTACACTATTCATAGGATGAGAAACTTTAAAAAAAATTGCCCAATGCAACACTCAGAATATCAAAGCAAAACATGAAATAATGTACATTAATGTATAATACCCAGGTATAGTGGGTTTTATCAGGAATGATACATTCACATCTGTATTCTTTTTTACACAGCATATAGCAGAAACTCTTCCATCAGTACTCTATAATTCTGGAAGACAAGAATGATTTTATATGCTAAGAGATTCAGTTAGAACCCTCAATTACATCCAGAGAACAGAAAAAATAACAGAAATTATAACATTGTTGAATTGATTCTTTACAGAGTTCATGTATGAAGTAACCCAGCTTTTCTGTGAAAACACAGTGTTGAATTTCTCTTAAGAACGGAATATATACAAAAGCTATTAATCTTTAAATCAATAAACACTTAAAAAGTGACAAAGACGTAATGCAATAAAATACCAAATATTTATTAGCATTTAGCAGTATTATTAACATTTAGGCATTTTACACCATATGGCAGGCACCAGTAACTCAAATAAAAAGGCAAACCACACAGTTATGTCTAATTTAACTGAAAAAAGTGGGACTGATTCATGTTCAAAATAAAAGTTATGGATCAGAGATGGTGAACTGTGTGTTTCATGCCATAGATCAATCACCAAACTCTCTGGGAAGAAATCACAGTGAAGCTGAGTTCACACAGAAGTCCCTTGCACCATTAGGATTTCTTATTCTGCTGCACGAGAGGAGTGACAGTTTGAAAGAAAGGAACAGGAGAGAAATATTTTGTGTGGTCCTAAAACACTTTCAACCTCAGTTTTAAATGGTGTTGTAGAGAAAATTGATTTTTATAACAACACAACTATTTAAGATGTGGAAGCAGTGAAATCAAAAGCACATTCTAAATTGATATTAGGATCAAAGACAGACTAGTTACTGTCCCTAGTTCTTACACGGGGTCAGAGAATCCTAGAATTAAGTTTCCAAAAGGGTTGTTTTTGATCTTGTTGATTTTATTCAACCTTTAAAGTTTGCTATATTATGTGATCATACTCTGTTCCATCTTTATAATCATAAAAGGAATATAATTTTGTTAGGAGATAAAATATGCACCTCTTTCTCCCTTAGAAAATTGCATGTGCTTCATATTTTTATTAAAATAGACTTTCTCAAAACATCAATCACACAATTACTTGTACACAAGTAATGTGTAATGGAAAAGAATTGCATCTCAGGTTCTAAGGTTAATTTAAATTTGCAGTATATGTGCTTGCTAACTTGGTTTCAGAATGGACACAGTAATAAAAGGAACATACAAAACTGTCCTGAAAACAGCAGTGGCAATAGGAAGGCATTGTCACAAGACAAATCACCCTAACATCCACACAGATGACAGGCTGAAGTGATTCAGAACTGCAGTGATGTTGCAAAAAATGCACCAAGTTGTAAGAGAAAAAGAATTTTTAAAAAGCCACGAGCCTGGCACAGTGTCCCTCATGCAACTGGCAATACAAATCAAAGGTGTTTCAACCTATGGTTTGGCTACACAATATTAAAATTGGAATAAATAATTTTTACTCTTCAGACCTGTGAAATATTTTCAAACACAGCATGACTAATTTTCTCTTAAATTTTCAGCAGAAATCTATGATAACTGACAGAGAGCAACTGTAGCTATATAAGTACATAGAATTAAAATAAGATCTCTTTTAAGGATTGAGGCTGCATTGTCCACAATTGGAAGGGATAACTAAGCATATAACTAAGGATAAGATGAAGAAGAAAAAGAAGAAGAAGAAGAAGAAGAAGACGAAGAAGAAGAAGAAGACACGAGCATTCACAGACTCACAAGAGGGATTTGTTCATAACTACTAGACCATGAACTAAAGTACATTCCTGGAAATGGGCAGAGGGAGAGAAGAGAATGCTGATGTTTCCATAAATCTCCAAAGTATCACGACGCTTACATCATGCTGCGTTGGGTTACATCATGTTAGGACTAGTGATGTAACCCGTCGCAATGCAATGCACACATCGCATCCGGTCAGCACTTTTTCAGCTTGTCCACATGATCACCGTGGCCAAGACAGGTTTGCTTGAGTGAATTAAAATTGTTGTGTTTCTGTGCAATTTATGGTTGGTCATGAATGGAAATTTTCTTGGCGTAAGAAAATGCAGAAAGGAAAACAGAACTAAAAAGCATTCTAAATATAAGAAAGATAAATATGTAGAACATGCAGGAAGGCTTCGTCTAAGGATGATATGAAAAGCCAATCACATGAATATATTACATAGTAAATGTAGGAGCAAGTAAATCAGGGGAAAAATATCAGATGGATCACTCTCGCTATAAGCATATTTACTCT
This sequence comes from Cisticola juncidis, assembly GCA_013400215.1. NCBI lineage: Eukaryota > Metazoa > Chordata > Aves > Passeriformes > Cisticolidae > Cisticola > Cisticola juncidis. The sequence continues at coordinate 145,793 of VXBR01008031.1, forward strand.
TTAAATATAAAATACATCCATGTGCTCAGTCAGGGGGTGGTGGTTTTGTGAGATGGAAAGGGGACTTCATTTTTTTTTAATGAGGTGGTAAGTAGAACTTTAAGGCAGGACTTAAAGGTAAGCTTTTCCTATATGGTATGGAAGTTATGCTCTTGTGCTCCTAAACCAGGCTTCAGCTTAGGTGAAGCAACCATTTCTATGCAGAAAAAGGCTGCGGAAGGTATCAGAACAGTGTCATGGCCAGTGTCTTCAATGCACATGCTGGAGTCTGCAGCAGCTAAACTGTGGTTGATGGTGGAGCTGGTCTACAGCAGAGTATTCAAAAAGCGGGAACAGCAGCAGCAACTGTGATTAGAGCCAAATACTGCACATCAACTGCAATCATTTGCCTAATTAAGATTAAAGCCAAACAAGTCTAATCTTTGTCACACCTTATTACTTCCTTTCTTTTCTTAGTCTAACCTTAATGCTATTCCCTAAAGCTTGAGCAGAAGCATCAGAATATAGGTATGAGAATTTTTTTAGTTTATCTAGTACTGTCATTTTGAAAATATGACAGATATTTAAATGCATGGTTGAAGCTTTTCCTTGTTGTAGGCCACAGTAAGTTCGTTATTTCCAACTTGTTTATTACACTATCTCATGGGAAGCACTCTTTTTTTCTAAATACTTATACATAGGGAAGATAAACAGCATACTCACAGCACACTCAGAAAAACACTAATTTTTTAGTTAATCTTATACTCCTCAATATTTATGTTTAGATGGAGAAATAGCCATGAGGGTAGGATGCAAAAACTGGCAAAGAGAATATGATGTCATATGCAAGTACACTCTTGCTTTTTCTCCTGTAAGATTTGAGCATAAATTGTGTCAAATTATGTCTACTAAAAACTTTGCATTTTCACTGTTGCTTTTATGTTTGGTTAATGTTTATTCCATTCTGTCTATCCCTGCAATAGATATATACAGAGGATGCAGAGCCCTGGTGATTTTCCGCTCTGCTCTCCACCTTGCACACACAGCTTGCTCAAATACACATGTACACAAAACCAGATAATATCTATTTCTGTGGAATAATTTTTAAAGGTTGGTCTCCAATTTAGATGTGAAGATGCATTCTCTTCCAATTCTCAACTATAGCCATGAAAGCATTTACCATTTCTTCACTAAATCCCGCCCTTTCTGTCATCTGCTTATAACTGTCTTCTTGCTAGAAGCTAATTCAACTGCACATGTGATTTCTTCAGAGCTCATCTCAGACAATAATATGTCAAGTTAACAAAGAATGACTCTTTAAACTGATAAAGCTAAAATATTCTGACTGAAATAGGTTAGGAGACAATAATTTGACTAGCTTCACAAGCAGAGGCAGAAATTTCTATATTTGAGGGTGGCAAGCAGTGACTTTCCTTGCTGGCACAGCTGCAGTATAAAGAGGATACATCCACTTCTCTGAAATACTTAAGCAGGTGAGAAGTGATTGGCAGAGAAGAAAGGATTAAGAATTTACTGTAGAAAGATAAACAATAATTCAATCTCTAAGAGTGAAGTTAGAAAGCAGAGTGGTATTATGCCATCAGGAAGCAGGAACCACAATGGATAAAGCAGCAGTTGCCAATGAAGGCACTCAATACAACTGTTTCTCAAAAAATATGTGACTTGAAATTGCAAAAGAAACATTTAGTCTCATTTATCTTTATATTCTTCCAAGTCCTGCACCTTTAATGACAAGACAAATCAAATTCCCCTATAGTAAAATAATACTAATGAAGTGCTCAGAATCGGATCACAACACAGTCAAAGGGATTAACTATAACTGACAGAACAAAGAGAAAGACATTTCTAGAATGGAATCTTGATCCTGGTACTTCAGAAAAGTCTATCTATGTATCAGACATATGGCCTCTCTGAAATCAGGTCAAACTAGAGGCAGTTTTACTGCAAGTGGAATAAGAGTAAAGCATTACAATCTTAAATGACCCACTTTAAAGGAAAACAAAAACAAAACCAATGTAAATACAGTGGTGTAGGCAGAGTGATTGTATTAATATGAGTAGGTTTACATGGAGAACATAATCTTTATGCCATATTTGAACAGCAATCAATTTTAAACGCTGCTGTGTTAACTGAATCCCTGAAGCAGGAAGTGAAGAAAAAGGAGACTGAGCATGAAGGTTATTCCTAAGGCACTATACCTTCCAGGGCTCCTTCTGGGACAATGCTAATTATGAATCAGCTTTCACTCCAGGTTTTGCCTAAAGGCAAAATCTAGCCATAAATAAATATTCATATCATTGAATCCAGCAAAGACTCATTTTTTCTAAAGCAAGAATATTTCTAAGCAAATCTGAATCAGGTCAGAATCCCATCCCAGTTTATGGATGAACTCATTCTAAGGCTTATGCTAAAACATCTACACTTCCTTATAATCAGTAAGACAATTTATTATGTAATTTTCAACCACCTTAGTGAAAAGCACTATGTTCTTTCTGCACCCAAGCAGGAAGGATTCACATGACAAGCTAAGTTAAAATAATCAGGCTTCTGCTATTAAGGAATAAGTGGAGTGTTTCAGCAGAATGAAAACTTCATCAGTTGTTTTACACACAAGAGAAGTCTTTGGCAAAATGATGCACCCTGGAATAAAAAACTAATTTATGAATAGATAAGGGGTTTTTTTTCTTTCCTTTTTTTTTTTTTTTTTAGTGATACACTGTTTTACTGATATTTGTTTATAGTCACATTCATATATTTGCAAACTAACCTCAAAGCCAAATATAACTGAAGTACCTAAATAGTTGAGCAGATCCATGTGGAATCTAATAATCCTTTTAAAAGGTCCAGTCTCATATAGTTTTGAACCCACTAAATATTTAATGTGTAACATGATTTACTATCTTGAATGATGTAGATATAAGTTTTTCATGATGATTTATCCTAAATCATTACATTGTCATTATTTTCACTGCTGTTATACTGAAGTCCTAAACTCTATTCAAAACATGACAATCTTACTGTTTATTCCACTTGTAGAAATGCATATTCATATATGCAGCAAAACAACCACTGACTTTAACATAGGCAGAGATTACATTCAATAGCATTATGAAACAGTATTTCTTGTTTCTAGACAAAATACCGTTAATATTTTGTGTAGAGAGAGTGACATAATGACTATTTTGTTGATCCATTTGGAGAAACAAGGCAGTATTGGGGAAAAAGTAGGCCCCTGGCAGCTTAGGAAAAATGAACTAGAAGAAGAAAAATTTAGAACATAAACACTTTGCCTTCTCAACCCTCATTAAATTTAATATCTACTCTTTTCTTTTTCTCTTTTATATTGTATATGCATATAAATGTGTGCTTGTGGATCCTAAAAGTTCTGAAAGGGCCAACAGGTAGCAGAGAGGCAAACAGGTTATTTAATCTTTGCATTACTCTCAGTATGACAAAACATAATGTGAGCTCTGCTGTAAGACCTGTTAGGGTGACAGTTGTAAGTATTCTAAAAATATTGCTAGAATGACAGACCATAAGCATGAATGCAGGTTCTGCTTGTTCCATTGCTTACACATTTGCTGAAATGTAAACCTGGCAATGGTACGAGGGAAAACAGGAGATTAATGGAGATGGAGTGCTCCATCAAAGTATAAGGTACAGTATTTGAATTCTCCTCACCTGTACCATTCCATTCTTACTGCTCAGAGTAAACATACTCATTATTTATCTGTTTTACTCCGAGACAGATTCAGATCAGTGGAGTCCCAAAAGCCATGCTCTTTTGCTATTCCTCAGTGACAACCACAATGGCCTCAGAATCTCTCTCTGTAATTACACCCTCCTACACCCTGGCATGGAGCAGTTCCAGTGGAATGTACCTGCAGGGAGCTCAGTGGTGAAAGGCTCACAGGTGGGGTGCACATCCCCGACTCCTGCTTTGAGTTACACCCACATCTGCTGCCCTGAGGCTTTCCACCACAAGCAGCTCTGTCTAGGATGGATGTCATGTGCACGCTTCATGTGGGCTGTCGTTTCTAATGTTGAGACTTTCTGATATATATTCCTGGGTAACAACAAAAAAGCCAAATTGTACAGCTGATTAGATACAATTAAACACCAGGGAAAGCTGCCACGGATGCATGAAGGACACACATTCAATACATGCTCTTATAAATCCACAGTGTCCTGCTTCATCCAACTTTAGCATTCAGTTCTGTGGAAATACTGTAACATTAGAGTTGAATATTTATACAGAGTTGCCATACTAAGCCTTGAAGCTGGTATCCCCACAACGGTGTGTTTGTTTGTTTGCTAGTTTGTTTTCATGCTGGGTACTTGCTAGAAAAAGAACTATCTCTCTTTTCATAAATGTCATGACAGATAATTGCATCATTGGAATTACTGTTGTGTTCAGTTTGGTCAAAACCAACATAATAATAGTAAAACACAAGTTGTACCATATAATTTACCAAAATAGTAATAGTAAGCAAAGTTCAATATCTAAGAAGAATTTAACCTTAGATCACAGGAAATGTTTCATACAGGAAGTCAAGAAGTATTTTCTTGCTCTAATTTCACCATTATTTTTTTTTCTATGCAAAAGCGTTTACTCTGCTGCTTTAATTAAAGTCCTAAATGAGAAAATAAGAGTCCTTTCAGCTCTATTCTCTACCTAATGTTGTTGTTCATGTGATAGTTTTGTTCTTACATCACAGAGACTAAATTTAGTCCACAAGAGTTCTGCTGCTCTCAGTTATTAGTGGTAATCAATACTGGCTTGTGTTACATGCATAATTGACAATTTCCTGGTGCTCTTTTGAACTAGATTACATATGTTATTCTTTACAAATAACACCTCTTTCATCAAGCAACTAATGTTTCCTCTGAGGAAAACAAGGATTGACTCAGGAACTCTATTTTCTCTACTTTAAAAATTGGCAGCCCTACCACCATGACCGTATTAACCAGTCCAGCCCAGACGGTGTTTAAGTCAGGACCCAAAATTAAACCACCTCTTGCTGCCTTGAATTGTAATATCTGGGAACATTGTGAAAGGCAAGGAGTCAGAGACATTCAGTAGGAGACTAAATATACAAATGTCTAAGAAACAAGGTGTTTTGATTTTTTTGGTACTCAAATGATTATTATTTATACAAGAGCCCTCATATTATTAAATATCTGAGTGGGCCAATGCAGGGGCACAGAGAAGTCCTGTTCTCATTCGTTTTATCTGTTAATATATAAAAATTAAGATATGATGATTCCACAGAACCAAGTTAAAAGCAAGTTCTTACTTGTATTATGAAAACCTTTTCATTATTTTCTTTTGCGTTTTTCTTTTTATACCCACTGGCAATAGTGTTTTGCTCACAGAATTTAGCCCTTGTGGTCCAACAGCTGTTGGGAGTAAATAAATTATACTGTTCACACAGTCTGACTTCCTCTTTTTTGGATGCACTGCTCTTGTTCGATAGAAAAACAAAAAAAAAAGCCTAAAAATGCAATAGATTCCAAGTATAAAAACTGGAACATAAATCTGCTAAATCACATGGCTACTAATATATCAATTATTGCAGTACACTAATTATTGGCAATGTACATTCTTAATACAAGGACTTCTACTGAAGTTCATCCTGCTAGTTCTGAAGCTAAATTAAGACACTGTTGTCAACAAAAAAGATTATTACCAACAGTATATGCTGTGTAGTTTAAACACAAAATAATTAGGCAGGAGAAGTATATATATTGAAGAGGTCATTAAAAAATATAGGAATAAGAATTGTAGAAAGGCCTTCTTAAAAAAATGGCTAAAACTGTCCTACAACTTGAATGTTATTCTGCTAACACATTCAAGTTTAAAGCAAATAGCTTTAAACCTATTTATTGTTCATGAATATGCTGCATTGACAACTCTAATGACAGAAATAATCTATTTATCTACAGGATGGATAGTCAGATCAAGGAGTGGAGTTTCTTTCTTATAGGGACGAAATTCACAGCAGTGAAATGACACTTGCAGTTTATTTCTCAGTAGTCATTTCCAGTTACTTGCACACCTGGGTTTGGAAAAATTGAGTAAAATAAATAAATACATAATTACTAAGTTGATTAATATTAACTAAAATACCTATTTTACAAAGGCATAAATGTTCTTTAGCAGTCCAGTGGAATCTCGAAGGCACAGGATTATACTGAAGCCTCCAGTAAATGCAGTGCTGTAATAGTGCAACAGGTAAGTAGGCAATCAAAAAGGATAATGAAAAACCTTGACAGTACTTTTTTCTTTTTTCTTTTTTTTTTTCAACACAAATATTTATTCTGGACTGTTAGTAAAAAAAGGATAACTAGGTGACTTCTAGTAGTAGGCTGGTAGGGGCAACAGATAAACAGGCAGCCACCGTGTTCAAATAAGCCAAACAGTATTAATTTCAAATGGTTCAGAAATCAGAAATTCTAAAAAAGAAGCCAATGAACTGAGGAAAAAAAATATTCTGATAGTAATTACATATGACAAAGCTTCTCAAAACTGCAGGAGCTACTAATGTTTCAATAATAAAGCACAAAGAAGATATCAATGAAGGCAAAAAATTTAAAAAAAGAAATTAATCTCGTATATCCTGCATAATACCACAACAGAAGAATGAGAATGAAAAATTAATGAGAGAATATGCAAGATGCTTAAAACTGCAGAATACGAGAAGTTTCTAACTACCTTGGCAATAAATAAACATTGATAACTGCAAAATTCTTACATCAAATGCAAATGGAAATAGGCTCCCTTGAATCTGTTCTTTACTGTGAGGGTGACAGAGCACTGGAGCAGGATTCCCAGAGGCTGTGGTGTCTCCTTCTCTGGAGATACTCAAAACCCACCTGGACACAGACCTGTGAAACCTGCTCTAGGTGAGCCTGCTTTAGCAGCAGCTAGGCTAGAAGATTTTCAGAGGTCCTTTCCAATCTCAAACATTCTCTGATTCTGTGAACTACTTAGATTTCATGAATCAAAGTAGTTATGATCTTCTTTCAGATGGATTTTGCTATAACAATGGATCAGATTGCAACTTCCTTAAAAAATTTTAATCTCAGATTACTAAAGAATGGACTAGATAAGAAGAAATTGTCGAACAGGTATTATTTATTTGTATGTATATATGTGTGTATGTGTATACAAATACCTGTGTATGTGCATGAGGGTGTATGTGGGTGTGTTTATACACTCAGGATAGAGCAGATATTGTTTCCTCATGCAAAAGCCCATTTCAACTGATTGTGAAACAAATACATTTGACATGAGACAAAAACATATTTCTACTGATTGCAGTCTATTTAAACTTTCTAAGCATGAAAAAATTCTTTACAAGTAAACATTGTCGTATCATACATCTTGTTTCAAAACTAACCACTGTCCACACAAAAGCCTAAGAAAATATCTCAATCTCATAATTGTATAAATTATGACTTTTCTAGATAAAATCAATATACTTATGGCTAAACAAAGGGTTGCTTTTGACTTACTCTAAAAGATGAAATAAAAACTACCAAATGTGCCTACTCAGACCTGTGAATGTAAGTCCAAAAAGGGGAAAATAAAAAGCTAAGTGTTGGTTCAGAAATGTACCTTATTTGCAGAGAAAAAAAAACCCAGATAGATACAGTAAATGGAGCATAGTTAAGAAAGAGTAAAGATGCTGTGCTACTTAGGAAAAAAAAAAAGGAAAGGTCATAATGAAATGTATGTATCCTACCACAACAGTTTTTATCAACTTGTATTTTAGTATCTGTACTGTTATTTCTAGGAAAATGTAGGCTTTCTTTAGCAGCTTAGATCTACTTTGCCACGGTCCAGTCTCACCAGAGAGGATTAATGGTACTCTCTGTGTACTCTTTGTTCTGGTAGGAATTCAGGCCAGGCTTCCCTGTGATGGTGAAAATTGCTTTTTTGCTGTCACTGCTGCTTCTTGCTTTAGCAACTTTGTCTAGCAAATCAGTCCTGCTCAGTGAGGTCCAAACCAGAGACATGTATTGTCATGACCATTTGCTAACTGTTAGCATTTCCCCACTTTGCTAGAGTTCTGGATTGCTCCCCAAAGCAGCTTTCTCCATCATTAAGCCCAAGTATTTAACTTGGGCTCAATGCATGACTTGGCTGCCATCAGATATTCCTCTACTGGATGTTCTGACAGTAGACTGTGCAAGATTCCACTTACTGTCTGCTGGCCTTAAGAAAACAAATGCAGTGCTTATATATCTAACAGAGCTTACAACTCCTCCCATGAGGGCTGCTGTGCACAACAGAAGCTTTCCTTTAGGTGGAGACTTGTGAAGTCTACCAGATTCCTTAAAATACTTTCCTCCAAGCTGAAGCACTGACAGCCCTTGTAAGAGAATAAAGGAACATTTTATTTTTCTGTATTAATTTCTTGAGTCAGTGACTTTATCTGACAAATGTAACTTTTCAGCAAAAATGTAGAGTTTGTCCTTATCTCTTTTACCTTAGAGCTTATCTATGCTACCCTATCACGAAGCAGGGAGTACTGAAGTGCTATGCAAATTATCTACATTGGTAGTTTTGCAGGAAATGTCGATCAAATATGAATGCAGTTTTCAAGCAATTATCAGGCAAACAGGTTAGTGCATTTTAACTCTTCATGAAAAATGCCCAAGGGTGTATATAATTTCTGGGCTACGGGTAAGTCAACATATTCTTGGAAAATAATATGTAAAGCTGTTAAAACTATCTATTCATAAAATCCAGGAGTTAGTATAAACTATATTTGAGTGGCATTAAGCCTGCAGGAGTATGTCATGCTTTATGTTGCCAAAAAAGGAAGTATTAATAAATGCAGGTCTAAAATTTCCACAAAGAACATAGCAAATCACAGGTACAATCTACCCATGATTTTACTAAGTTACTAAAATCATATTATTGTTTAAAGATAATCCCAGAAAATCCTCTCATTTGCCTATCAATATGTCACATGGGGGTGGTGCTCAACATGACCAGTATTTTGTTTTATGGTCATGAACACACAAGGGTGTTAGCCTTCACTTTTATTCTGTTTCACCTGTAGTTTACGTTGTCTTCAGATATGGCTAGCATAAAATTACCAATTACATATTCATATGTTTTCTTGATTACTAAAGCTGACACATGCTTAAATTTCAGGGTGTGAATCATTACCATTACAACACATTAGATAATCTGGCTGTTCATAGTGTGTGTGCCTTAGCCTCGCAGACAACTTGGATAAAATCCATTAGTTTAAGCATCTTCCAATAATGTTTTTTTACACCTAGATTAAAAGCCAAGGCATTTATAGTGTACTAAGAAAGTGCATAGTCAACTCATGCAGCTCTTACCCTGTAATAGCCCAATTATGTTGGAAATTTTTTCAATCCTCCTTAGTTGTGGGAAAGATAGAGAAATGCTCCTGCCAGTAGCAAGGGGATCCATATCCTCCATAGAACCATTTGGACTGTGGAATCATTTCAAGGTTACAGCTAACTGATCAGAGGAATAAAGCTAAGGAATACACAACCAAACACTTGATTAAGGTAATAGGAACTAGGGAAAGGTGGAATATTTTTAATAACCACCTCCTGGGTTATGTAAAAACCCAACATATTCTAGTTCAACACAAAGAAAGTGTGCTGCATGCAAAATACAATGTCTTTGAAGAATTAACTCCATAAACAAGGGTAGTTGCTTGCTCCTTCAAGAATGGTTTAGCAGCCACAAGAAAGTAAAAAAGGTCTATATGGACTAGAGTCTTTGATCTACACAATCTTAGCTGATTGAAAATGGCACTAAACAAATTCTGTGCATAAAGAATGCATCTGGTGTTCACAACATTCAGGACCCAGTGTAAAAGTATATATCCCATTAGGTCTGTTCTCGGGAGGGGGCTTATAGGTCATGCAACGTTTTCATTTCAGAATGGTCTACAAGGGTTATGCCAGCTATATCATAGCCATCTGGCAGATTTGTTAAAGCAAACACATAATATTGTACTCAAGAGTAATTTCTTTATTAGCTGAGAGATAATGAAGAAAATTAAAGGACTCACAGAAATATTTCAAGCCATTTGTTGCAACTGCAAAGAGCACATTTTTTTCCAAAATCCACTTCTGACTTCATGCTTTCAGTAAACTTTATGAGAAATCTTTTAACTCTGCATCATGTATTAGTAACAACCTCTTTTCATCCCATCAGAAATTTAGCTGATACCTTCTGAGTTTAAACAGATTACACTGCGAGCTCATATGCCTTACCCAGTCACAAAGTTTTGCCCATCTTTCAGGATTTAAATGCCTTGGGATCTTCTGGCATAAGTCTTATTTCCTTATTTTCTTATTTCCTTTTCCTTTTAACTCTTGGAAAAATTCTATCTGCTGTCTCACTTCTGTTTGCTCTATAAAGATTGAGAGTAAAGAATTAAATGCAAACTTTGATAGAAAGGCTTACATCTTCTATCAGTACATGACCCACATCAATTTCTAGATGTCTCAGTTTTAAACCTCTTTACCCAATTATTTAAATTCATCATAGTACAATAGCTCCCAAATCTATTGCCTTTCAGAGTTTTGATTGGAGGTTACAATACACTGCAATGATATGCAAAGTGCTGCCAGTAAATGGGTCACCAAGGGAAGTAAGACAGATCCTAAAAAAAGCTATGCACACACACAAAAAAGGAATACAGTCTTTTAGGTTATAAATACATGGGAAGTAACTTGAGCCTTTTGTCACCTAGAGACATTTCCTTCTTGCAGTTGTTTCTAATCCTAATCAGAGAAAAAAACTCTGGGATACTCATTGTTTAAACAGAAAACTAAGGCAACAGATGATCGATCTCACAACTCTATTAGACCTCAGAATGCCTCAGTGCAAGTGTATCTAAGCAATATAGTGATTGGTGATTTATAATATAGTTTTGGTGATTTATTAAAAAAAAAAAAAACCAAAAAACAAACAGCAAAACAACCAGGCCATTTTACTTCATATCTCTGTTAAACAAAATGTCTTGCAATAAATCTATACAAGAAATGGAGAAATTGGTAAGTAAAGTGGTAGGTGTTTGCAGTTCCAATTTAGGCTTACAAAAGAAATAGAAAAGTCACAAAACAGAAAAAATAATTAAAGTTACTTGTGCTAAAATAATACTTTCTCTTAGTACATCATGAAGGAAAAAATACTTAAGCTAGGTCCACTTATAATGCAGAAATAACTGTTTTCAAACTAGTTTTATTAACAAATGATGTCTATCTTCTCATTTGTGTTGAGTCAAAATAAGAAAAAAGATCACAAGAAGAAAAGGAACATTAATATAGATAATCAAATCCAAAAGCTATATATTAGAATTTGAAAGAATCAAGTTAATAATCCCAACACTAGCCATTTTGATTTATTGTACTACATAAGCTAAACAAGCATGGTAAAGTAGCCTGCATTTAAAAGCTTGATACAGTACTATGAAGCAACAAATCCAGAAGTAGCACTCAAAAATGTAATAAACTACTAATTTCTTAATATTTTAAAAAATGTGATACATTATGATATTTTCTAAACTTATAATTACTTACTAAGTTCTTCATTTATTTAAGAATAATAAATTAACTTAAGCATTATAGGCCACACTTTTCAGCTAAAAACTGAAATTTACTGCTTGAACTAAGGCATAAGTCTTGAACTAAAGGTAAGTGTTGCGTGATCTTTCATGGTCTTCCTAGACGCTCAGGCAATTTTATACAAAACTCTATGCATTTAAAAACCAGAAACTCAAGAAACCCCTCAAAAGTCAGTATCTGAACATAATCCATCCCCTTGATTCTTGCAATATCTGAAATACTTTCTGGGCATATTCATACAAAGGGTGTGGGGTGAGCACTTCATGATGACAACTAGAATGCAGTTCCGTTGTTCAGTTAAAAATAAAATGTTTTAATGTTAAAAGTGAAATGAATGTGAACTAAAATGTTCAGTTAAAAATGAAAAATGGAAACAACAGCAAACAACAACAAGTAAATTCAAGCAAACCCCAACTTACTACAGCAGAGTGCATTGGGATCCCCATGTACTATCCTACAGGCCAAATGCAGCTTGGCAAGCATAGCTGAGCAGCCCAGTGAAGGAGTCTGGTACAGAAGGACTAATACATGAAAGAGAATCAAGCTTTCTCTCTTTGTCTGATCCTTTTACATCCACTGCATATCTAATATATACATAGCTACCCTTCCTAAAATTATTTAAGAATCATAGCTTCTGTTTTCTCACCTACTGCTGTTTCTTGTTCATGATTTCAATTTAAAAAAAATAAGCAAGTAACACAATTTTTGAAAATTAAATCGAGTTTACACTTACTTTATAGTATTTGTACAGTGAGCAAAGGGATTTATTTATAAAATGATAATGACCAAAGTAGGTAAGAAGAAGTGGTTACAAGGGATAGTGAAATTGGATAGAGAAGAAATAAAGCTCAAACATCCCTCAGCAGTTTATTAGCAGTGAAATAAACTGCTAAGTTAAGAATAAAAATTTACCTATTTAATCCATATACTACAGTTTACTTCTGGGAATAACACTGAAGCCCTTATGGATAACCCTGTGAGAATGAAAATCAAGGATAAACTGTAGAGTATGACTTTTAGAAACTTATCCCTCCCTTTAAGTTCATGTTACTGCACTTATTTGTATTCAGTTATTTCTTCAGTTTGTTTTCACTAAAGTATTCCCACCGAGACATTGTTGTATGGAGCTGCTCCTTTTGTGCAATGTCTGTGTCATTTTCCTTGACTTAGGCATACTTTCATGTAATTTTTAGTGACAAGACATAGCAGTTAATCAATAGGGATGGTTTTATGCATCATCACAGTAAAAATCTGATTTGATACAACTCCCAAGGACCAGCCCTAGACATCAGTTGCAAGTCAGCCTATTGCATCTAATCCCTGAAGGCAGAAAAAGGTCTATGGTTTAGGTAGATGAGAAAAGCACTTCAAATCCTTAACACCATAAAAATAGCAGCCTTTTTAAGTTAGATAATTTTAAGTTAGATCATTATAAATCTGAAAGCAAGGTATTTTGGTGGAGAAGCCCTCCAGCATTTGTGTCATTTGGCACTTTGTACGACATTATAGAGCTTAGTCATATTGTTAAGTCCAAAAAAGTGATAGCAAAAATTTGAAAGATTCTAGAAGTAAGAATGAAACTTCAACATGCTTAACATTTTTGTCTCAGTGAAATAGGAAACAAAATACATTTGGCACTTTACATGATTGAGCTGCATAACTATAAAACAGAAGAGGGAAAGACAGTGGCATTAATAGGAAAAAAAAAATCTATTTTCTTTATATTTTGGTTTTGAAATGTAAGGACCAAACCAGTAATATATATATATATATTTTTTAAGCAGGAATGTTTGTACTAATTCACCACAGCCAAACAGTCAAAGTCTCTACTTTGGAATCTGCTCTGCCATTGAATGCTTTGTAAGTATTATTCAGTTAAAAACTGTGCACTTCCAGTATGCTTATCACTCAAACATTTTATTATTTTACAATAAAAAAGAATAGTTTTGTGTAAATTTGTCAGTGTGACTGCATGTTTTGCTTGGAAAAATTCTATCCCTTGTATAAATTCATAAGTCCTCAACACCAGAATCAACACTGTCAACTATATTAACTTTCAGCTTGGGAAAGGTGGAGTCATATCCCTTCCTATCTGTTTAAACAGCAAAAAACAGCATCTGTTCACATGTTTTACTAGTGCATTCACCAGCATGATTTGTATCTCTTTCAGTGATTCCCAGGGACAGAAAAAAATGAGTTCACTGGAAACCTGTGCTCCCTCTGGTGTCTGAATCAAGCATGAAAAACGAGCAAAAGCACTACAATGGGGGCAGTATTACAAATGCCGAATGATTTTTTAAATTTCCTGGCTACCCTAAAAATACTACATAAAAGATAATTTGATACTAATTTATTTGAAGGAGGATGAAGTGTATGTATTTGGATTGGTTTTTCATTTGCCCTACTGCATATTTAATAAAACAGACAATGTATCCATGATTTCCAGCTATGATGCCTTGTAAACATTACCAGTGAGTAATTGAATAGTCATTTGAATCTGCACAAAGCAATTTCCCTCCATTAGATTAAACATGTCACACCCTGTCAATGAAAAATCTATTTAACATCAACCCAGCAATTATAAGCATTTTGGAATGAGACACCAGGAATCTATTTGTAACTAAAATCCCTATATATATATAGTGTAGGAATTTGGCTTAGCATTGCAAGTAAATTTATTCTTCACTAAAAGGTTGCCTACAGCAAAAACTGTAAAAGAAAAAAATTTCTTCTATTATAATGGATTTTTAACACATCAGTACCAGATAGCTATAAGCATTAGTTAATTTTCACGGTTTTATAATAATTATTTCTTATTGTTTATCTCTTTGGGTACCAAGAGCAAGGTCCAGATTACAAAAAGCCTTAAACCCCAAGAACAAATTCATCCATATGCCTTCAGATGATAATATCACAAACACAAATGATATTTGCCATCATTAACTTTCTTTTTTTTTTCCTTTTTTTTTCCATTGTTCTATTTGGATTACAACTAATCCATTTAACTAATACTATCCTAAAATGTGAGCATACGTAATTGATTATATACCATTCTGAGAATTTATCTGGAATGGTAAGTAAGAAGCACTGAATAAAGGCCAGAAATATTCTTTCTCTCTAAATATAATGGCAAATCAAAGTACTATGAAAAAAGGTATATTCAGGAGAAATTTTTATCTTTGTTTCATTTATCCACTTTTTTCTCTGGAATCCTGAAGAGGAAATAATTAGCATTTGCCTTATTTCATACTTGTTTTAATTTGTTTTGCAGATACCTAAACATTTGTAGAAGAGAATTGTAAAATATCCCAGTTGACAAACTATCTATGACTATCACATTGATGTGGGTACAGCTCCTTGAAATATTTTCACAGATGTGACTGATTTATGAGCCTTGTGGTTTAGCTGAGCTATTCAGAATGTGTCAGTTTTGTTTGAACCTGCAATTAATGTGCAAGTTAAAGGAAACTGAACCAAATTTGAGTGAGAAGATACAGATAGCTTTCAAAAGTTTAAAACCAATAAAAAAACCTGAAGGAAGACCAATGAGATTACAAAGCCTTAAGAGGAAACCAAAGCTGATACAAATGGTATGGTCAAGACACTGATCAGATCTGACTGCACGTGTTCTGCACTATTCACCATTCAAAGCCTGCCAAGGACCCACTGCACTGCTCTGGGACGGAGGCACTGCCTCAGTGCTAGCAGGTATCACACTGATTGGGGTTTTGACAGAAAGAGGACACGCAGAGAACAGCAGCAGTGTACAAAGACATGTTTTGCAGGAGTGAAGAGGAAAGCTGCATTTGGAAACAAAATAAAATAACAAAACCCCCAAACAAAAGAGAAAAGAAATCCCAAGCAAACAGACTGGAAAAAATCCAAACCAAAACAAAAAGCACCCTGAAGAGAAAAGTGGGAGTCAGTGGATAAAATGAAGTTAAAATCTTAGCTGTCTCATGACCCTCATGACTAAAGACCTTTTCTTCTGTGTCACTGAGCAAAACGCCACAGCCTCTACAATTCCAGAGACACCACTCTTTAACTAAAAGGACAACATTAATTTGCCTTTGTACAAGAAACATTAATTCATTATGTTTTAAAGAGCATTCCCCCCATTCGAGTAGGTTTTTCAATATGAGGTAATGATGAGACTCTAGGAAATGGCGCTAAAAATCCTGTTGGGATTAAGTAAAGTCATGTTGAATGCTGAGTCTTCTCGCTAGGCTTCACTGCATATCAGTTCCTGAGAAGGCCATTTGGGTGCAATCCTGTAAAGTGCCTGTGGAATGGGCAGCTCCTGAGGGAAAGGACAGCATTTTGAAATTAGCAACTAAATCTGAATTTATCTCTAAGGATTTAAGAACTTTATTTCATCTAGATTAGAGTCCTGTTCTTTGGTGTCAGAAGGTATTTGCGACTGTTAAAAGCAAGGATGTAAATTAAGGGCCTGGATTACCAACAGCTTTATCCTGGTAGGCAGGGAACAGCCAGACATATGCCTCCTTCTTTCTCACAGATGCCACAATATTTCTGGATTAGGAGGAGGGGATATATTGGACCCTAACAGTGAAAGAATTGGCTTGAGGCAGTCTGACACAACAGGGAGTTTATCTTTCACAATGGAGAGCAATTTTCTCTCGGATGCTAAAACGTATATGTTTATGTTCAACTGGTACTATATGTAATAATTCCAACATTGTCATTTTGTATTGTAATTATTATGTATTGTAAATCTTTCTCACTCTGGAAAACAATAAAATCATTTTACAAAATGATATGTTGTATTTTGTGTAATTTTTATATGTGTTTTTATAAGCTAAAATTCATTTACTTAATAAAATTTTAATAAATTTTTGGTTTTCCAAAGTAAACAAATAATTGACTGAATGAGTGGGGGTTAAAAATAAACCAGTCACAGACAAAGCCTATGACAATACTGAAACTGAAAACAAAGTTTTTTATATTCCTTGGATTTTTTCAGAAGAACATTATTTGCAATAAGAAACTGTTTAAACATTATTATCTACAGAAGTCCATGATTTTAAAAATATTTAAATATTTAAATATTTAAAAATATTTAAAATAATTTTAGAAGTAAATAAATGTATTTAATTTGCTTTTAAAAAATACTTCAGAAAAAAAAAAACCAACTCTATGTTCCTATGCCAATTACAGAAATTATAATTGACTTTTAAAAATATGTAGTAAAGATTTTGAGGAACAATAAAAATTGTAAATATATAGACAAGAGATACTGGATTTTTAATTCCTTAAAGCTATGTTTATAAATGCTTGCTTTGATTTCTTAAGTAGCTACTTACATTTACAAAAGAGGTAAAGAGATAATAGGACAATTAAAATTTTAAGATTACCTGAAAAATGTCTGATATACATCTACTGAAACTTAAAACTATATACAGTTTAGAAGAATCTATTGTATAGAAAATTAATTTTATTTAGAAATGACAAGTTATTATTACTATTAGCATCATCTCCTAATAATTCAACAAAATAATGTTGTACATATTACAGCTATCTTGATCACTATGACACTATTTTTATGATTCCTTATTTTTCATAGTAACAAAAAGGCCACCGATTAGTTTACTTTTTTATTCCTCTTCAAAATGAAGAGACTAATCTTTATACTACCTTTTTCTTTGCCTCAGAGAAAAAGGAAAAAAGCTCCAGTTTTAAGCAATTACTTTTTACTAGGATAATTTTGATAAAAATACTTTTTCCAAGTTAAAAACATTGCAATTCAACAGCAATGGCAAGAAGAAAACTATAAACACTCAATTATATATTAAGCAGACATTTGACATTTCATAATATGCAAAAGGGACAGTCTGAGGCTCATCTTCTCCATCAGCTATGCTCAAAATTTTCATTTTGTTATTTCTTAGTCAAATAGACACTTAGTCAAGAGCTGCATGTATATCTCATCCATCACCACCCAGAAGGAGGAGCACTGCTGATCTCTTTGCTTCAGCACAAGGCTGACTTCTTCCTGTTGGACCTCAGTTAAATATACCACTAATCCTGGGCAAGTTTCAGTTCCCATAATCCCATAATGAAAAATTATCACCTATTCAGCCTAAATTAGTGTCATGGTCTCCCACCTTTTGTTGTCATTTCAGCTGTACATATTCTGAAGTAAATTAAACAAGAGTTCACAAACAAGAAACAAGAGCAAACCCCTGAGGATGTTAAATACTTCATTAGTTAATCTGTAACAGATACATAGTGGATAAGGAGCTCCACCCTTGCATAAAATCTATGCTATCAATATGCCAAAATAGGTAAAAAGTATGTATGTTTACTATTGATTAAGCAAAGCCAACAAAAAGTAATCTTTGTTATTTTCTTTTTTGATCTGAGCATAGTAGGTTTTAGATAAACATAAAAAGATTTGTTCCTGGTAATCTTTTTTTGTTTTGCAGTGTTGATTTTTTTTTTAATCTTGCTTTGTTAATTATAAAATTTTGAAGTTTGGCATGAAAGAAATACAAATTAAGTGTCTTTTTTTTTTTTCTTGTTATACAATTTTCCCTAGTTATCATAGGAGTTAGCAATCTCCTTCAGAATCCACAGATTCAAATGATAAAGGCCAGGGATTAAGCACAGCCGATTAACAGTCTGTGTCCTCTTCCATCTAGCATTTTCACTGTAGATAAACCCATATTCAGACTGAAGTTATAATAAACACACTGTCCTCAATATCATTTCCCTAGATGACCTCCTCAAAACTGACATTCAAGTATTCTTGTGGAAAATTACAGTTCATAGAAACTGAAAAAGTAGCCTAGACAATATATACTCACACAAATAATACTGAAGATCAAGCCAAATATTTAGAAAGCAACTGGATAAAATGATAGTTTCAGTATAAATATTTTATTTGCTTCAGTTCCAAGTAATTTATTATTACTATAGATTTGACATATTAAAAAAAATCCTTAGATTTTATCTTTATTGCTTGTACTGTGTAACTTTAAAATAACTGCACTATTATTTATACTTATCACCAAAAAATAAAAAAACCCAATTGATGAGAGTGGTTGCAATGTTTTTCCCTTACAAAGGTAAAAGAAAAAGAAAAAAGCAAAATTCTACATCTACCTTAGATACTCTGAAATAGAAGCATTTCTGTAAGGAAAGGGACCCCAAAAACCCCAAAAACTTGTCCAGTGAAAACCAGCAAAAGAATAAACACCTAGGTGGACAGAATTGCAGTAATGTTCTCCTAAGTATCTATATTGACTTCTATGATAAATAATATTTTCAGCTAAAATGAAAAAAGACAGTTCCTAAAAAGGAAGATAGTTTTTGCTTTGACAGGTCATTTTAACATGGGAGATTCTGACAGGAATTCTCCTGCTATCTCATATTTGACATCCAGAATCTTATGGGTCTAAAGAAAGGCTAGGATTAATACAGACACAGACTGTGTAACAGGTTATTTTAATTTCTTAGACTGACCTAGAAGCTCAAACTATTTTTAAGGAACTACAGATTTATATGTTATTTAATTTCATGGTACTTCTTCAGACAGAAGCAGTAACATTTCAAACTATTTTATTGTAACTAAACCTATCTACCTTGTTAAAGTGACTGTATTCTACTGTTTTTCCATTAGTTCATAGTGGAAAGATTCCAGTGAAGCAATTCTGAAATCAGATGGAGGGATATGTGCATTTATTCGTCAACCCTTTATTGAAAGTACATGATCAAAATTTGTTTCCCTTTGGCTAAACCACAAAAATAATAAGAAACAGGTCATACTATATACTAAAAAAGAACTGCAACAAAACAATGAAAAAAAAATCCCCAAACCTGAGCTTCATATTGACGAGTTATTCACTAGAATTTATTTGAAGTAAGCACTGCAAATGACTGCAGTTAATTCATTCATTGCTGCTCTATTCTTTTCACCAAAGTTAAAAAAAAAGGCAAAAAATTATTCAGAGTAAGTTTCATATTCAGATCATTTATTAGGTTTGAATGATTCCAGCCACCTTTTCTTCTAAAAAGCAGTTTCAAAACTCTTTAAAATCAATCTGTACTGAAGAAAGAATTGAAAATATGAATTTAACCCAGAGTCACTCACTTTGAAATCTTGCTTCAAAAATCAATTTCATGGTCTGTTTCCATAACAACGTAGATTATTTTTGCCAACCAGGACTCATATAATGAAGTATAACATCTTTAATCAGATTGTATGGACTACTATTTAAGACTGTTTAGTGTGATTTGGAGACACACTAACTTACAGCATGAGATTTGTAGGTCAGTTCCCCTTAAGTACCTTTATGGCCAGAAGAACACATACATTCCTCACCAAAAAAGCCATTGTAATTTATTAATTAGTGATAAAATATACAGCATAAAGCATAAATCATCGTGTACCTAATTTATTCATTCTTCAGCTTCTTGTTTCCCAATGGGATCTTTTAAAAATACTTGCCATATTGTATAGGAGCAACCTTACCTTCTTACTTTATCACTAATACAAGCCTTGTCTTCTCATTATTCAGCTACATATTTTTATGCATGTGTTTATATTTTTATATTATAGGAGATATAAAACAAATAGATACCATTTACATCCGATTTTGAGTTAAGAAAATCTAAAACCAAGAAGAACAAACCAGGCTTTTTGCAAAAGTAAATGGACAAAAAGGTTTACAAAATGTAAAATTAAATTTATCAGTCCTGCTTTACTTTAAATCTAACAGCAAATGCCATTAGCTATTATAGCAAGATGAGTGTTATAGGTTGCTAGTCATTCGGCCCACAATATTTTATTATTTTTCATTTGCTATCAAATATTCTTTTCCTAGACATTCACATATATTTTTATATGCCTAATTTCCTGTATTCTTTAATTAATTGACTTCTTATTATTAGATCGGAGGAACACATTATTTATTAAAATTGGATTCTAAAATAAGACTGAGTTATCAGAGCTGATGTTCCTTCAGTGAGAACAAATAAAATCTTAACCCAGAATCCTTTCTCAGGGCAAGCTTACCCCAGTGAGTAATTAAAAGATGAAGGATAAAATCCAGAACATAAACAAATTTAGGAAAAAATTATCTATGTCATTACCCAAGGAGTAGAGAAGGAGTCCAATGAGACTGGAAGAGGGAAAGAACTGAGTTGTTAAGACCTGCTTTACACACAGGAGCACACACACACACACACACACACACACACACACACACTAGTGCACAGAGAGCTGCCAAAACCACAGTTTTCCTTTCACAGCACTTTTTCGTTAAGTAGCTTGGTTGTATTTATGTTTGTAAAGCTCCCAATATTCCCAAACCTTACCCCTTTATTTTTAGCTTTCAAGTTTTTGCTTCAGCTGATGAGAACAGGAAAAGAAAGTGGTATGTCTATTGCTGGCAGACAGATTGGAAATTCTGAGTAAAGAAGCCAATCAAGGCTGAAGGATTATAATAATCAAAGTAGAAAATTTGCATATTTAGAGTATGGTTACTGAGAAATAACAATGCCTTAATTGTGTAAATCAAACCCCCAGCAAAAGTGAAGAGATTTGCATATCTGGGAGAAATCTGTCATGTTATACATCCATAACTGCATTCTAATTAGCAGAAAGCACTAGCTTTTAGTGGAATATTAAATATAAGTACTAGAAGTATTTTTATTTCCTTGTGAAATAATAGACTTAGCTTGCTTGGGGCCTGATGAAAACAGGTTTTCTTGCCTTTAGGAAGCAGTACTATTCAAAATGACTGAAGATACATTCATTATGCCATACAGCTACAATTTTTAAGACTGAGATTATGTAAATGTTAAAAGAGTTCTGTATTACCAATTGTGTTCATCCTTTTTGTCTATAGAAAGTGATTTAAAGTAGCCCTCTTGAGAAAGTATTGCACAAAACAGATGCAAGTTTAAAGCCACCTGATCGAATCTGCGTAATAAATCATCTTGACTTCATTTTAAATTTAATGAATGAAGAAAAATAAGCTGGACTGAAAAGTTTCACAGACAAAAATCCTAAAAAAAAGCCTCTGCTAGCTGAATTACTGTAACAATTTTCTATTATCTATTAAAATCAAACAAAGTTAATGATAGGGTCAGAATTTTTATAACAAAATAAAGAAAAATTATGTAAATTCACCTTTAAAAATTAGCATGTAACTATATTTGTACCATTCATGCATGTAAAAATAACTACATTACTTCAGGTTAATGTTTATCTCCCCTTTCCTCTCTTCTGAATGATTCTCAGCAGTAGTTTAGATGTAAACCTAAGGCTGGCTGGCATACCCTGGCCACCACTTGCAATCAAGCTGCAGTTTGGTGTTGCACTGAAATATAAGAGAGAATCCATGCAAGCATAGTCAATCTACAAAGAATTACTAATAATGCATGTTCAGAGGCAGTATCCATTTCCACAGATAAAACATGGACAAAACTCAGTAGGATGCTTTGAAGACCTGGACATTCTTCATATGTAGAACAGGTGAGCGCACTGCAGCGCGAGTCTCAGGGTACTTACCATCCTCTGTGGGCACATAGATATTCAAATACAGACAGTCTTCATTTTGGTCTTGAACATATGTCACCACAGTATCCAGATTGGCTGTAAACCAGACCGGCAGCATATCGTTGAGCAGTGACCTCTCATCCAGGTACTGCGGGCAGACCGCCGCAAACTGCGTGGCGTTGCGGACTCCTGTCCAAGAGGATGGTGGCTCCGGGGGCTGAAACCGCCTCTCTCCAGTCGGAGGAGAAGCATAAGGAACACCCAAGTACTGCTCCACTGGACCAAGGATCTCGTTAGGCAAAGGTGTTCTTAAACCACGTATTTTGCCATAATTCGTAGTAACAACTGGGTATTGTGCTTGGCCATCAATGAGAGTAAATCTTATAGCCAGTGCAGTTATCCACAGGAGGAAGTTAGAATTCAACATGACACACACTGGTGTGAAGATCAAAGGCAGCCATAGGAGTCCCATTGGTTTCGACATTATTTAAATCAACATCAGCAGGGCTCTTTTTTCCACAGCCAGGAGAAATTAATCAGTCAAGGAAAATGTAAACTAATAAAAAAGTAGTCAAAAGCAAATGAAGTGAGGGAAAACGTATCTTTGTTCAGGCAACAAAAAAACAAAAGCTGATGTGTGGTAGGTGCCTCAGCTGACTGGCTGTAGACAAATCCCAGTGTCAGAAGAAACAAGGGAGTGTTTGCCCCTAAGGCCCATCCCAGACTTTAGTGTTGAATTAATCCCAGCAACGCACAGCACTTCCCAACAAGCAGAGTGGTGAGAGATCTGCAGTTATTCCACTGCCCCAGTGAAATGGATCCTTCCAGTGAAGTCCAGCCCACTCAGTCAGCCTGCGGCCAAAAGAAAACAAGCAAGTCAAATCAAAAGACAAATTTATGTTGGCATAAACCTAAAATAGAAATAAATAAATAAACCAAAAATTATATTCACACAGTATTTCCATGCCAAGGCCCACAAATGTTTTTATAAACTTTAGACATCATGGTTAGCTATGTGCTTCCAAAGAAATGTAAGTTAAGAGAGCTAAACCTGAATCCATAATCTTGTCAGAGATTTGTCACCACAAAAGAAATGTTTCTGCTTCTATATATGCTTCCAAACCAAACCATAGCCCAAACCAAACACTTCTGATTTCAGGAAGAGTATCACATTTAAGTGCTAGCTTGAGGATATTTTCTGCCCTAAATAAACAGAATCTTCTTTTTAAACCTATTTCCACTCCCACAGGAACAATTCATTACTTTTGTTTCCTGTATTGGATAATCTTTTTGCTATGAGATGACAACTACAGAGTATTTTTCAGAGACATTATTTTTTTCTGTATTACAACCTAATTTACCTCCATCTAATTCAGAAATTCCAATGAATGCAGTAAATAATTAGTTCCAATCAAGTGTGAGAACAGTCAAAATGAGATACAAATTTGTTGGTTTCATATCTTTTTCAATGTCTGACAAACACAACAATGGAAAACTAAAAAAAAAAAGCATGGTACAATCTCTTAAGTCAGCTTTTGGCCTATATAGTGTTACAATTATGTAACATTACCTGCTTGCATTCTCCTATTTTTATTTTTAAATAGAGAGCAATTCATACAATAATTCTGTAAATTTTTAATGAAGTACAAGTCACTCCAAGTCTATGTTAATCATTACAAAATGTACAAATAAGGACAAATCAACATTCTTCTACCTGCCTAAAGAAATTAAGGACTTCCTTTTCACCCATTACTCAACTAAAAAACACAGAAAACAATTCCACAGGTAAAAAATTCCACAGGTAAAAAATTCGTTGTTATAAGAAACTGACACTGATACCTTATATTTGGTAGGATGAACACACATATATACATTAAAATTATGTATAAGTGGACCAGCATGTCCTGTTTTCAGTCAGGACTCAGACAAGGAAAACAGTTTAAAAGATATTTTATTCTCTCAAAACTCCTGGAATTCTTCAATTACTTCTTTTCAGCACTCTTACCACAAAACCATTGAAACACCAGAACACCAGAGGCCAGAAAAATACCAGATACACATTATTTGTGATGGACCAAAATTTCCACTGGCATTTTCTCTAGCACTTGCAATTTGAGCACCATTTCTGAAGGACAGATCCTTAACAGCTCTAATTTTCATGTCTTCAAGAGCACCACCAGGGGTGCCACCAGGCCCTGAGGTACAGTACAGGAAGCCCTAAGCCTAAACCCAGCCTGGATCTTGGCCTCACTGGGTTCCTCAGGTAGACCTTCGACCTGATTCCTCACCCTGCCTGGCCTGATGATTATTGGATGGTGGCAAAGTCCCGCCCCTGTTCTCAGCCTAGCCTCAATAGGTAGCTTTAAGCATTCTGAGTCTTGCCCAGCCAGCTCTGCAGTGCCCACAGCTCCTAGTTCATCCTCCTCAATGGTTAGCCCCACTTCAATTGCTCCCTGGCACTCAGAATGCTCAGTCAGATACTCGAAATTCCTTCTCAAGTGTCACTTTCTCTTCTGATTTTTGCTACCATCTTTAACAATGGAAATCAGCTGCAAGTGACTGATTTTGTGCAGTATTCCTCTTGCTCTGTCCCATCCTGACTTTGGCACACTTTACTGGTCATGCAGCACAAATCAGATTTTCCAGTTATATCCAACTGAGGATTTCATCTGTGCTTAGGCAGGATCAACAGATTTTATTTCCTTGAAACCCATGCTGCAGAACTTTGTAACAACATTCCAAGAAATGTGGACTACAGCACTAAGAAAATTGACAAGGTGGAAGGAAACACAGTGATTCAGATGATGAAAGATGGATTGAGAAAAAAGTTTTCCAGGCAAACAGCAAGCTAACAAAAGAGGAAACAAAACAAGAAAAGAAAATGATAATGACAAATAAACAAGAGGGGACACATTACCAGCAGGGAGAGAACCAAAAATGACAACATGAAGGAAATCCTCAGCTGATACAGCAGAGATGATAGAGAATTGTAGAAAATGTGATGTACTAAATAGCATGGCTCTCTTGGCCACCTGGACACACGCTGGCTCATATTCAGCTGGCTTTCAAACAACATCTCCAAGTTCTCTTCAGCTGAGCAGCTCTCAAGACACTCTTCCCCCAGCCTGAAGCATTGCACAGGGTTTTTTCAGCCCAACTGCCCTTGGTCTTATTGATCCTCGTAGAACTGGCCTCAGTCAATCCAACCTGTCAAGTTCCTTTTGCAGAGCCTTCCCACGCTCCGGCAGATCAGTACTTCCACACAATTTATTATCATCTGTGAACTTACTAAGTATGCCCACAATCCCTCATCCAAATCATCAATAGAGATATTAAACTGGCCCCAATACTGAGCCCTAAGAAATGCCACTGGGACCAGCTGCCAACTGGATTTAACTCCATTCAACATCACTCTCTGGGCCTGACTATCCTACCAGTTTTTCACCTAGTGAAGACTGCATCCATCCGAGCCATAAACAGCCAGTTTCCCCAGGAGAATGCTGTGGGAGGTAGTATCCAATGCTTTACTGAAAACTGGATAAACAAAATCCACAGCCTTTCACTCATCCACTAGCTAGGTTACTTTATGACTCAGAGCTATCAAGTTAGTCAAAGAGGATCTGCCTTTCATAAATCCATTTGTGAGTATCATCTGGGCCTGATTCACTGGCTGGCCTGCACAGAGCATGTGATGGCACTCAGGATGATCTGCTCCATGACCTTCCCCAGTACTGAGGTCAGGCTGACAGGCCTGTAGCTCCCCGGGTCATCCTTCTGACCCTTCTTGTGGATGGACATTTGCTAATTTTCCATTAACCTGACCTTTTCCAGTTAACCAGGACTGCTGGTTTAAAGTGGCTTGATAAGCTTTTTCACCAGCTTCCTCAGGTGCATCTCATCTGAGCCCATAGACTTGTGTGTGTCTAATTTGCTTTAGGTCAATAAGTAGCAGGTCACTAATCATTTCTTCCTGGATTAAGGGGGCTTCACTCAGCTCTCAATAGCTTCTCCCAGCTTCCAGCTCTGGGAGCTGTGCATCCTGAGGACAACTGGGTTTGGTATTATACTGAGGCAAAGAAATCAGACTGAGGCAAAAAAAGCAAAAAAACCTTGTTGAGGGTGAATCCCCACCCAATTGGGCAGAAAATATCACACACTTCTCTTCACTGACATTACTAGAGGAATTATCATTTTCCTAAAGTTAGTTTCACGTGCGAAATGTGTACAAGCTTACACACAAAGACGCACAAAAGAATTTTCAGTAATAATACTGAGAGGTAAGGAAGAAGGCATATTACCTATTAATTCATGAACTTTGAGGACTATGCCATCATGTTGGATGCAGCATTGAAAATGTTGAAGATGTAAATGCAGAGTCACAGATTTCAATTAAGGATTAATCTTAAACAGAAAACTGTAAAAATTCTAGAAAGGCTTTTAGATATATCAAAACTAGTTTGATGTTCAATTATATGTATACAGTCAGCTATTTAATATGCCTTTACACACTGAGTCTACAGGAAGACGTAGTTGTCATGCCTTTCTTCATTGTCACTAATAGTATTGTAGTTGTTCCATATTTTTTTACTGCTTCAAATGTTACAAAAATACATACAAACCTGCTTGCAAAAAGTTCCTACTTGGAAGTACTGCCCTCTCAAACAATCAAAAACAATCAATACAAGTCAGAATATTTAAAATAGTTTAAAATGACAATTTTAAACAGTTTAAAATGACAATTTCTGGCAGCACACCACACAAAGAGAACTCAAGGAAGATCTGAAATCACATACATTCATACATGATTTTCTTATTGGCAGAGGAGTGTAATTTGAGACTAATGAGACATTTATGGCCTTTGAAGAAAATACAGATTGAAGTTAACATGGATGTGTGTCTGGAAATACCACTCGTTCTTCTTTATAAATCTGTGCCCCAAGACACTCTTAGAGACGTTTAAATAGTGCGTGAATCAGGCCTTCAGGGCTAAACTGATGGTTTCCTTCATCTAACGTTACCACTTTTTCAACCTAAGGAGAAGACTGTCAGTAGCTCTACACTTATTCTATAGCAGCAACGGAAATCGTAAACAT
Organism: Cisticola juncidis; assembly: GCA_013400215.1. Classification (NCBI taxonomy): domain Eukaryota; kingdom Metazoa; phylum Chordata; class Aves; order Passeriformes; family Cisticolidae; genus Cisticola; species Cisticola juncidis. The sequence goes on from VXBR01008031.1 coordinate 173,042, forward strand.
GAATAGAAGACACTGGAGCCTCTTTTCTCCAGTGTAAAATAGAACACTAAAGTGATTTCAAGTTTTTTTATCATCCTCTTTCCAGGTCATGAACAGTTATAGAAAACTAAACAGAAATATAAATTATATGAACACAGGAAACTGAAGACTCTGCAGATATGCTCGGGTTTCTCAGGCTTTATCTAGAAAATCTAGTGCAGAACAGTACACCTCAGCTTTAAGTCACTGACCACTTTTATTCTATGGCTCTTCTTCTGCTCATATTCCCAAGGGGTTTATTGAGCATATACATAGGTCTGACCTCAGAAGAGAGTCAGGGTTAAAGACTCATGTCCCTTTCATTATATATGCACTCTGAAAGCGTACAGTCAGCTCGATTAGCTAAATGTAAGAGCAACCAGCTAGTCAGTAGAAAAAAACTTATAAATTATGTAATCAATAAAATTTCAGATTCTTCTCATACTGACATTTTGCTATGTATTTAATGCATTTCACAGAATATGGGGATTCAAAAAATACTTTATTTACCAAGAACTTGAACTTCGTGTTTCTTCTTCTTTCCTTTTCCTTTGTCCCCTTGAAATAAGTAATTTTGAAAATTATTAAGTAAAGTGGATATATATGGCTTTTTGGGTTTTCTTTGTTGTTTTGGCTTGTGTCTGTTTGTGTGTTTGGTTGATTCTTTTTAAACAAAAATAATTAAAATATTATCATATTATAACATATATAAATGTAATAAACTGTTGTATGATACTGTAAATAAAAACTATTCAAGGAATAGATAGAACATGCCTACTGTATTAATTTTAGCAATATGTCCATATAATTTGAAATATTTGCAGAAAACTAATCACACAGTTGTCTTCTGTAGAAGCTCTTCCCAAAGTAGGTTTAAATACACCTCCACCTCATAATCAGCACTACACCCCCTTAATAGTCACCGTATTTAAATGTTCATTCAATTACAAAAAAGCAGGTTTTCCAAATATCAGTAAATGCGTATTGGGTTTGTCTACTATCTTTCAAATTAAAAACAAACAAACAAACAGAACAGTTATAACTTCTTTAGGGATGTTTTTCTGAGCTAGAATTTTCTTGATACACTGAAATGAGCTAAGCTTAATTTTTGTAAAGTTATTCAGAAATATCAGAAAAAAAAATAGTGAACAACACAGAACAACACCAATCCTAAACTTATGTGCAGCTTCTAGACTGGATTACTTAGAAAATTGGTAGGAAATTTATTTAACAAAACTGGCCAATCATAAGATATTTTTGAGTCTCAGAACTGTCGCTACAGCAATGTCTGGCTACAAACTAACATGTAGCTAAGCTTTAAAAGAAATTCTTTTTCCTATAGCATGTATATGTTTATTTTACTTTATTTTTGTACGTATTTTCTCAACTCAAATAAATTATTTATTATTAAACTGTTTTTAAAAATACACACAAATACACAAAACACCCAAAACACCCTGAAAACAAAAAAAAAAACCCCTCAACACCTAGACTTCTAACAATCCTAACTGTAGAGGACCAGATCTAAGCATGTTTTGTCACAAACATTTTGAGCATTGCTCCAGGAAAGTTGATCAGAGGAGGGGTGGGGCAGTGCTGTCCTGACCCAACTCCCTGCTCTGCCTTGAGACTTGTGCCCAGTCCCCTTCACCCCAACTCATTTCCTGGGGAAGGGCTGGCTGTGCAGGTGTGAAAAAACATGCAAAAACCTAATTTATATAAGAGGCATACAGATTGCACTGCCTCTCACTTTCTCCTCTGTTTTTTCGTCTTTCCTTTGGTTGCCACACTTAAGAACCCAACTATACAATAAAGCAGAAAAGTTCCCTGACACATGGCCTGGTATCTTTGTTTAGCCTGACGAGAACTTGCAACAAACATCATGCCACGTACTGTGGTCCTGAAACTTAGCATTATAAACTTCACTAGAGATGAGTATCTGAATAATGTCTCACAGAATCACAGAATTATTTAGGTGGGAGTTATAACTTATTAATTCACAGTCAAAAATTTCCTCAAGATTATAAGTTTAAACTGAGAAGAACATGATACAAATTTAAGAATTCTGATGTACCCATGCTTGGTACCATATGGAAATAAAGGCTGAAAAGCAGTACAAATTACATACAAACATTGAGTTAAACAGGCTTGGGATTTTTTTAAAGAACATGCTGCATTTGCTTTTCTATGAATTTTCCAAGTGAGAGAAATAGGCTCAGATAGGTTTGGATAGTGTCAGGGATAGATAGATCCCTCAGGTTAGAAACTACAATCACCATTTACTTTTCAGAAAATAGGCACACATTTCTTTCATATCATTGCTTCTTGCCTGGAGCTACCACTCTTATTCTGAATTTCTAGATCTCATACACTATCAAAAAGAACAATGGGACTATAAGAAAAATCTGTGTGGTCCCTACAATGGTTTTGAAAACTGCAATTCTCCTAATAATGAAAACTATTTGAAAAGCAAGCAGAAGGAAAGAAAATATATGATGATCCTCCCTTCCAAGAAAAAACGAATAAATTCAGCTCAGCATTCTCAAAAAATCAGCTGTTTAGATCCAGTTATAAGAGGTGGTTGTTGAACAATCACAGATATGGTTTCCCTTATTTTTTCTGTATTTAAAATTATAAAAAAACCCTCTATAGCCAGAAGGACCCAAGACTAACTGGGAATATTCAGTTAAGACAGTTGCACTTATCTCACTGACCTTTTGAGCAGTAATTTCAACTGCTACTACATGTAAGTATAGAAGAATTTCAGTGGTTAGGCAATTTTCACAATACTTGCTGCTTCTTAGGATAAATTGATGAAGACTGCAAATAAACATGAGGTTTCAATACTAGGAGGGAAAAACATGGCATAAACTCCTTACAAACATAAGCCTGAAATAAGTAATAATCCCAAAATTACAGGTGTGTTATATTCAGCTCAAATTGTGATCTGAATTTAAGTTTTCCATGACTGAATTTACACTGTAGCCATTCAGTTGTGGTCTAATTGCAGCTGCAAAGTCTTAAAAAATATTACATTTCTAGTACATTTTCTACAGAAATGTACAAAAATTAGCATCAGTACAGTCTAGCACAACCAATAGCATCATGCTAGCTTTTACTTCTGATATAACCTTGTAAAAGAAATGTAACACATTCTGGGTCTCTCTTAGTTTCTTTTATGCACCTCTCTTTGCTTAAATTCAGATGTGTCACTATAAAAATAAAAAGATTATGATCAGAAATAGAATGTTCAGCCCTGAGTTTCTTTAAGACAAAAGTTCCTGTAGACTAAAAATATCTTATACCTGGAGCAAATCACTAATTTATAAATATGAAAAAAATTATACATGCACACAAAAATCAGTATTTTTTGCTTTAGACTTACAGGGTAGACCTTCATAAATTGAATAAGCTCTCAAAAAATCAAAGTTCACTACCAACTACCACTGAAGACCTCAAAAAAAAGCATTTGTAACACAGAATGAGTCTTAACTCCTCTCCAGTAAGAAAGGTCAAATGACTGAAAAGAAAAATTCTTAAGGAAGTCTAACAGGTTTTGTCTAAATATTATACAAAGAAACTCACACGTCTCAGTCCTCTCTTTCTTGTCTTCATCATTGAACTGAAGTGCATGCCCTTGTCAAGGATAAAAGAAAATAAAACTTGTCAGAACCTACTGAGAAACTGTCTAAGGGACTGATTGATATGCAATATGATCTCTTGAGGCTATTTAATGATTAGAATTTGATATCTCCCTCTAGGCATTCTAGTCTCAGAAGAGGAGGCATTAAAAGACTTATAATAACCAGAAACAGAATGGGAAAAGCAATTTAAACCAGCTGGGCATGTGGACACACACAAACACATACACAACACACACACACTCATAACATATAATATGGTCAAAAAAGTTGCTGCTTTATTATACAAATTCTTAGAACTTAATTAAACAGCAGACACAGGCAGGACATTTTCATTGCATTACCTGGTTCAGTTACCAGGTGGTGATACTGCCTTCATTCATATGATAATGCCACAATTACACATTCATTCTGGAAATGTGGAAGTTGAGTGGCTACCCTCATTAACCTGAAGAAATCTAAACCCACTACTCCCTCTTTCAAGTTACAAAAATTAGCTTTCAAATAAGGCTGGAACAGCCTATGAGGACTCTGTGAAGCCTTCTCCCTGAACCAAAAGAGATTCTTCACTCTGAGATTCTTACCCTTGGACTACGAGAAAACTCTAACATTGGATTCCCATAAAGTACAAAGTTTCTTGGACAGGTATTCTCACTTTCAAGCAAGCCTAATGCAGTTTTTAGGAGAATTATTTCATAAAATAAAAATTGTGACTGCAGATTATCTTTACTATTCTTTTACATCACAAAATTTTTTTGAAGTAAATCTCCCGCTTAGGTTTTCTTTATTTGTTTGAAAGTGGACAACTTCACCAGCATAAGAGTGTCCTCCAGCTTCTCTTCCTTTAAGGCTCTCCTCCTAACTTAGTGGGCTTTCATCTGCTTAATGCAGTCTTGAATCCCTTATATTTAAGAGGTGAGAGAATGTGTCTCAGCAAAGTCTTCACAAAATGTGAAAAATGGGATCACCAGAATCACTCACTAGATCTATGTTGCTAGGTCAACAAAGCTGGTGAAGGGCTGGAGCACAAGTCATACGAAGGGTGGCTGAGGGAGCTGGGATCATTTTGCCTGAGAAAAGAAAGCTTAGGGGTGGTCCTTATTGCTCTCTACAAATACAAATATTGCCCTCTACAAAGGATGCTCTAGCAAGGTGGGGGGCAGTCACTTCTTCCAAATAACAAGCAATAGGGCACTTGGAGATGGCCTCCAGGTGGAGTGGGGGAGGTTTAGCTTAAATATTTGGATTTTTTTTTCACGGAGAGAGTTGCTAAGCTCTGGAACAGTTTGCCCACAGAAGTGATAGAATCACCATCCCCAGAGACATTTGAAAGGCATGTGGAAGTGGCACTTAGGGACATGGTTTAGTGGCGGGTGTGGCAGTACTGAATCCTAGAAGTCTTTTCCAACTAAAAATATTTTATTATTCTATGATTTTAGACAACATTAATGAAACCATTCCTGTGCTGTCTGCTGACTTCCCTTCTTCCTGGCAAACAGTTTAACACCTTGCCTAGAAGACAGTCTGTGGCATATACTCTGCTTACTATCCTATTTATGCCGAATTCAATAACGAAGGATGAAATTCTTACCTTTCTACCTGACATAAGTACTGGGAGCTGTGAATTATATTACATACTATGGACCCCTAAAAGTTAAGTATAATATTACTGTGCAAAAGTGGATGGATCCATACTATGGATCCATATCTTAAGCTGTTTTCAGGCCAAAACAGTGACCACTGGAATTCTAAGGGTCTAAGCAGTAAACTACATAGGGCTAGAGCATGGACTCCAACATTGTCCTGCCCCAGTATTCATGCCTCCCAATCAATTCACAGGCATAAACACAGAATAGGATAGGCCAGAGGTATTCCTCAACAGACAGCACTTTTTTGTTTCTTTTTAGTAAGAAAGATTTTCACCATAGAGATGAAAGCTCTGCTATGTTATGTGGTCTCAGGGCCAGAGAACAGGACCTGGACCATTTTATTGACTAAGATACAACCTCATGGACAGAATCAGAGATCTCTTTCCTCACCACTGATGAACATGCCAAAGAAGCAGGAAAGGTAAGCTTGGAAAACAGATTAAAACTTATGCAGGCAATTTTCTGTTCAGTTAAAAAGGTCCCCCATTTCAAATCCCACACTTCCAAATGACAGAAATCAAACCATCTTTAATGGTCTTTTAACAACTCCAAGAGAAAACCTAGAATACTACGTGACTTTTTCCTTTAGGAAAAAAAATCTCAAAATCGTCTGCATGACAATCTCTATCATTCTACTACTTCAAAGCCATCTCACATGTAGTTAATTATGTTTTCTTTCATCAAAGTGTTTTCAGAAATCTAATGTAATAGATCATATTTGCTTTGTAATGTATATAGTTGTATCTGAGTAAGAAATGAAAGCAAACAAAAAACACAGAATTCAGCATTTCTTCTCCTGTTCATCCTTTCACTCCAACTATGGGAATGTTTCCATCTTTGCCTAGAAAATTAATAGGTACCTTGGAAACAAATACTAAAGCTCATGTTCATTTCCCAAACTGTATATGAAAAAGTCAGGTATTCTGTCTATACCAGAAGCATACACTTCAGGAAGCAATTCTTCCTACTGTAACCTAGATATTTGACATTAAATATTAGTTGAAGTCACCCACTATGAAAGCATCCTGAAGATTATGTTAAAAAAGCCCACGTGATTAGCCTTGCTTAGACAGCTAACTGTCTTAACTGAGCTGTAGCAAGATGATCCTTTCACCTTTGACCAATATATACGCAATTATCTTTATAACCACTGAGTTAGAAACCTTGGAACTTTCCTGTTTGTTTCATACATGAACAAAGTCCTCATGACTTAAATCAGGAAGAGTTTATTCTGCTATGAGTTTCTTAAAGGTTTTTGTCTGTTCTATCATTAATTGTGCTGACAGTTTATCCAAGATGATGTAGCATCCATTGGCAGGAAATTCAGTACAAAATTAAGACTAAAATTCAGATATTTTCTCATCTACCATCCAATTAATTTTATTTTCTGGGGCTGTTTTTATAATTGATGCCATTAATATTGTTATTCCCATAGCCATCTTCAAGTTATTTTAAAAACTGTTGCAATGAATCTTCCCTGGTGTAAAATCATATCTCAGAGAACATGCTTATCCATTTTTGACATCTTCACCTGATACTAGCCTTTATGAATATACAACTGATAGGCTTGTAGAAAACAGGTATTATGTTAGGAATATTGGGGATATTTATTTTTGAAAAACATGTTTCTCATGATTTTTGGTTGCAATGAGTACCATTTATGAATGACTTTCTAGCAAGACCCATAAAATATTATTATTAATAATAATATCATATTATTGTTTAGCATACTCTACTTGCTTTCAAGAGACTTCAAAACTACATGGGCATTTTAAAATATGAGGAGAAATATTTTTTAACAATACGAGTCAATGACAAAACATTTTGCCTTGGTACCTTTTCAAGATCCATCTTACTGTTGTTTTTCCCTGCTTGAAAATGTAATCTTATAAAAGTATCTTCTATACTTTTCCTCTTTTACACTTAGCCTTCTCAGTTCTTTTCTAATTCTCAAATCTTTCCCATAGAGTACACACTGCTAGCATGTTCTTTTCTCCAAATCATAATTCTTTCCTGTAACTCTTTTCTTCTCCTGGGTCATTTGTTTTTAGCTTCCTTTTGTATACAGGAAGAATATCTCCATCAGTTCAATTAATGGAAAATTGATTTTAATGTGTAGAAGGAATTTATTTCATTTATTTTGTAAAGGGTTTCTGGTTTTCTTTACTTATTTGGTTTTGGGTTGGGGTTTTTTTCTTTTTTTTTTTTCTTGTATCATATCCATATGGGATGATATTGCAGGAAACAAAACAAAACAAAACAGAACAAAACAAAACAAAACAAAACACCAAAACCAAAAAAAAAACCCAAACAAAAAAATAAAAACCAAACAAACAAACAAACAAAAAAAAAAAAAAAAAAAAAAAAAAAAAAAAAAAAAAAAAAAAA